>CM017557.1:58120856-58333356 GCA_007844125.1 Sinonovacula constricta
ATATGGAAGAAAAAACATGCATATTCTTCTAGTAGAAAATGAATTAACTGTTTACTATAAACATTATTTGACATTAACAATGTTTTATGTGATCTTATGTTTTTGGTGCACCTATATTGATTGCTATCTATGTTCTTCAAAAAGACAACACGATCTAACCATAAATCTATTGACAATACAACAGACACTTTAGGTCATAAATAAGTGTTCGAACCGTCTGATTTGCCGCAATATGAGTTTTTATACTTTTGCAAATAGAAATTGATGAATATTAAAAGTAAGAAATCATTTATTTTCTATTTACTTTTCAAATACGAGTTTTCAATGATATTAACACACTTTGTGAGAGTATTGTAAATTACAGGGAATTCCTATGCATTACGATTATCAGATTCAGAGAAGTGACAATAGTATCCATACACCATTTCCATTTGACATTGTCTTAGATCTTACTTGCAACTCTAATCATATTGTGTATTATTGTTGACATATAATAGAAGATAAACTCATTTACTTGTCATGTTATCACCCCAAACAATTTCTTTTGAACATTATAAAACTTAATCTTAAACAAATTAAATTCCACATCCTTTTAAAATCGCCTGGCATTAATTGAAGTAGACATGTTCATGAATATATTAACACAAACCGAATACTTCACCGATATTCTTTTGCATTCTTCCATCTATCCTAATCTATAATATGCCCATAGAAGCCTTAAATAATAGTATTGTATAGATGTCAATCCAAATCAGTTCTGTATTACCGGTCTAGCTGCAGCGGTGGTGTTTATTTTGAAATGTTTGCTTCTTAGGTGGCGTCCTTGACTCTAGACTGAAATTATACGTCTATATGGATTATTATGCAATAACGTTTAATCCGCATGTTGGTATACTCTTTGAGATAACATTACCTATATTGGAGTTTTATGCTTACATAATATGTGTTATTTGTAGCAATTCATCTTACCACTGTACCTTAATTTTTATTTGTGGACCACTTTTTCATCATTAAGCGATATTGTTTTGTACATGTAAATGGTAATTTTAAAACGATATTTTATCAAAATACATAAAATACCCTCTATTTTACGTCCTGTAAATAAGGTGAATGTAAAAATGTAATAATACACTAATACCATATTCAATGATCATTGCTGTATTCATTTCATCTGTTACCTCGAAACCGTGTGTCAGATAATAATCACACACAAAAAGCAACAAAACAAAGACATTCAATCCTCCTTTTGATCACATGAGAAACAAGGGAACCTATGATTAACGTTAATTGAAACCGTGAGAATCGATACGTCATCACCAGGTAATTTTATTTTAATTTTCAACACACAGTCAAATGAATAAATTGTATTGTTTTTGTACGACTTTGCCACAGAACGTTGCATTATAAGATATACCATTATTCTGTTACACCGATGAAATGTTAATAGAAATGTTATATAAAGACTGCATATATTGTAAAAATAGTAATACCATATTTAACCCTTAAATCAATGAAAAATACTGTTGCATGCAGTGAGTCTAATATTTACATTCTGTATATTTAGATAAAGAAATAGCTAGAAATGAAGATAGGACCATATCGTTTTCGAAAAATATCCCAAATCGAAATGTTGTAATAATTTTCTTAACTTGATCACTTACCTTGAACATTACCCAATATAAGAGTAATTTAATGCAAAACCCGAAGCTAACCTGAGGTTATGAGGTTATGCAATCAGTATGTAAAAGTTTGCAAAAAAAGTATGACAAAAGATGTAACCAAGTGAAAGTACTAAACAATTTCTACAAACTTAAACAAATATTAGTACGCATTGTTATAAGAAAACAAAAAGTATGTACAGCTTATGCTTTTGTATCGACGCATCGTTATAAATGCTGTCAAAATGTGTTAGTAGAGCCTTTAGATAAAATGTTATTTTCATAAAACATTCAACACTATAACCATCCGGAATAAAGTATTATTACAATTATTTACAATGATCAGCAAGGTTGTGATGTATTAACCAGACGAGTAAACGTTATAATTTACGAAATAGTATAGAGACCTACATGTCTGTCAAATATATACCTCACTGGTAAAAGTCAACACGTAGAATGTTCAGGAAAGTGCTTATGTCAAATAAGTCTATCATTAAATCAGGATTTGAGATAACCAGACGGTTGATCAGACAAAGATATTGTCACATCAGACAGTGATCAACGAGGGCCATTGACTGTCCCCAATCAAGAGCACAATTCACACTAAATATATATACTATTTACTCATCTCAACCCATTTCCTTGCATCAGGCAAGATTTCTGTCAAAGTTGTTTGACAGCCAGATAGACATAAATACCAGAGAGTCTAAGAAACAAGTGACTTTCATGATCAGAATAAAATTCCATTGCTTGTTTAACGTATTATCACCGTTGCAGTATAAATCCAATCGACACACAGCTACAGCTGTGATAGCAGCTGAAATGAAAGAGAATGAAGCATTGGAGCAGTTTGACGGGTGATACTATCGCTGTTTCTTGAATTGTAAGTGAATAAAGAAATGGCATAAAGAAAATTTGTATTCATTAAAAATCAAAACGTGACGACAATTTAATGGGCGATGTCCTCCGTTTATTTACCAAAAAATACAAAGAACCTGGCATTCGTGCATCGATTCTCCGATAATAATTCTTGTTAAATATGTCTTTAATTTTAATTAAATATATTTTATTGAAAATGAAGCTACCCTTTTCACCAATTATTGTTTATGTACAATATGTATACGTATAATGTGTTCATATTACATTTGGTACGACGATGTGCAATGTACAAGTCCAAATAAAATAATTTTCTGTTCTGTGTGATAGAATACTAAACATAACATAAATATTATCTCTGAGATATGATTAAGGAATAAATGGCTTTCGAAATGACTACGTGGTCTACACAATTTGGTGTGCATAATGTATAACGAAAATATGCCGGGCAAAATATGTACAATAAATGCGTTTAATCTGGTTCGGAAACGTTGCGTTTACTGGTGCAAGTGACTGCATATCTCTTCAAGACGAAAGGAATGAGTTCCTTAAAGTTATAGTGCATTAAACAAATTACTGTAAGGAATTCAGTGGGTCTGTTTGGATGAAACCATTACGTGACGAGTCAAAGATAACAAGGCACAGCAACAGCTGTAGATCTGCAAATTAACGCACCAAGACCCCCCCTAGTTATGTTTTGAAATATAAAATTGATTTTAAAGAATATTTTTTCTCAATTAGGGTTTATCAACGAGATTCTTAATTAAATAATGTCAACCTGTTGAATGCATGATGCAAGTAAGCATTCTAATTGTGTTTTCTCTAATCTGTCCTTTACGCACTTTGAGCTACAATCCCATTTTACTATAAGCATAATATAATAAAGGTCTCCGAAATGGTAGAAATGATAGGTATTATGATGTACGTATGTGTTCTTACAGTATATGTATCTTTCGTAAGTATTCCTAAGGTTTGAGATACAAAAAGAATGGTTTTATCCTTAAGTGAGTGTTTGTCATCTACTGGTCGTCGTAAAATGTAATGTGTGTAAACCTGTACTTGACTTAGACAGGCATCTTGACTTAGAAAATTGTGTTAATTATCATATAGTGAATTTTGACAATAGTAAAAGATCTGCATTTAATGTAACTAGAAATTGTTTTGATCATTTGTCGTAATAAAAAATAGTTTGTATTACGAAACTACTTGCCTTGTGGATGCTGATAATTTATCATAAAAATGAAATTGCCTTGCAAATGTTGTTTGCAACAGGTACACGTGCTATAGCAGATTTGATATTTGATTTACCTTATTTTTCTGTTGTTGATTGCTTAGATACATGTTGTTGTTGCTCAAATATCAATATCTCGTGACAGACAGGGTATAACACCTATTTAATATCACAGAATACAAGTTTTTGTGTATAATCTTATAGTCTTATGCTTGAATTGATTGAATAGTTTTGATGTAATCCGTATTTATATTGATGAATAATAAAACAATTTTTAAGAAAACCACTTCGATTTCATCTTGTTTCTGTTTTGAAAATTAAAATAATATTTATAACTACAATGTTGCATAATTGACAAGGCAACGTTTAGTGTCAATGGTCTGTAATTGTCTGTTGTTTTATCGACATTTTATAAAGTGTATTACCAATACTTATTTTCACTTGTGAAGGAAAATTTCCAAAGTATGTGGATTATTAAAAAGTGATTTTTTTAAATATTTTTAGATACCCTGTAGGCTATTTTATCTTGTCTCAAAACGTTGGTATTGTCTATAAGAATGTATTTCTTTTTTTTCATTGCAGTGTATATTCAAATTTTATAAATAACGACTCGTGTGTGATTATATTTGTATATACTTCGATTAATTTCAAACATAATATAGGCTCCTCTAAAGCTCCATTGGGATTATAACAGTTTAATTGGCTATTGTTACCTTAAAGATTTCCCTAATGAACCACATTGGCAAGTAAAACATGAACCAGACAGCCGTTGGTATGGACAGAAAATTCTAGGATATGCCCATTGTGTATAACCAAGAAAATGGATATTTTTACATGTATATTACAACATTAGACATTCAGCAAGCGAACATCTCTGTCAAAGTCGTTGACATCTGAAATAAATAAAAGCTACCTTACGGATGCTTTGACATTTGATTCGTTTCGTTTTTAGATTACTATTTTTTGTATTATATCATTAGATCTCCACAGGGTATCTTTATATAATTTTGACAATGCTTTTAATTGTGCTGTTTTATTTGATATTCAGTTTAACAGTTGAATTAAAGTGCAGGTGCAATGAAGCATATTAGCATTATGTAACATTGAAAGCTGAATAGCGGTAACTAATCTAAATGTCACACCGATAGAGAGTCACTTCAACAGCCAGTAGCTACAACTACTGACACATATAACGATATTTACGTGATGAAATTATTCAAGTATAACATATTGTGTCGCATGAGCTTAAGTTTGTTTCCATTTTGGTTATTTATTCAAGTATGTACTTTTCAAAATAATTCGTAGCGCTGACATCACCATTTCTTGAAATGGATAACACATAACGGCATCGATCGTTACTCTACAATCATCATTTTATTTGAAGGGTCTATGCTTGTATGGTATTTTTACTGTGACGTGTATTGAGTTAAGTACTGAATAACAGGCACATATTTACGATCCTTCATGATGGTTTTTGGTGTTAATTTGAGTAATAAACTTGCTGCTAAGCAACGGTTCACGATGTTAATGGTTCAAACTTTCATGTTTATGATAGCCATATAGTAACCTGTAAAAGCTTTCCTTAGAATGACGTTGAAATTTGTGGTTAAGTCAGCGCAAACCAGCCGGGTCACAAACAACTTTGTTGTGTTACATTTTAAAGAGGCATTGATTAATTTCATACAGTCATATTTTTCTGTTATTTGATCTTCATTCATACTGTGATCATTATTCTTGAATGAACATTCATTTGATCTTTGTTGTTCGACTTTCTATCTATCTGTCTGTCTGTCTGTCTGTCCATCCATCCATCCATCATCATCCGTGCCGTCCGTCAGTCGTCCGTCCGTCCGTCCGTCCATACATCCATCCATCCATCCACTCACATAACATCCAGCATCATCCAGCTATAGATCTATCAAGCTAGACTAGATATCTCTATCGATCTAGCTCATCTTATCTCTCTCGCGTCTATCTATCTACTATCCCGCTATCAAATCCAAACCCCTCTCTCTTCTCCCTCTCCCCCTCTCTCTCCCCTCTCTCCTCTCTCTCTCCTTCTTCTCTCTATTCCTTTCTCCTCTCTCTCTCTCTCTCTCTCTCTCTCTCTTTACGTGCGTGTGTTTGTGTTAAGTTTACCACCTGGTTTGTTTCAGTACCTAACTACTTCAAACAAAGCATGCTACATATTTACTAAACATGTGATAAAGCATTGAAAGAACGACCTATTACAAATATTTTTTTTCAGTATTAATTTTATTTTGTGTAAAAAGACAACTTGTTTATAAAAGTACATCTTTTAAACCTTTCATTGACTATTACGGCGAAAAATGTCACTCAACCGAAAAAGTACGCTTTTATCCTCAATTTAAACATTGAAGAGTATATTTTATATGCCACTGTTTCTCTTATTCATTAGGAAAAGGTCTTATACAGATCCCCTATATCATTAACAACACACATTTAAGTTGACCGAAACTTCTATGAATCTGCCATATTTAAAAGTTTCTCCAAATGACTTTTGAAGATGCAAGGAAGTAAAGATGTCTCTGATAATTGCAGTGTTTATTGCATGGCTCGTGTATAATTAACGGAGCTTCTTTTCTTGCTTTTTTGTGATACTAAAATCTTCAAGAAGGTAAATCCGCAGTTAAATATAATCTTTTTTATACTTAAATTTCGCGTTTGATTTAAAAATACACACTAATAATAACACGTGCTTTCTGGAAAGCGGCTAAGCGATGGGAGTAAGTAACACATGGTTGCCGCTTTCGAGTATCTAAATTTACTCAAGAACATCAACTTTTCGTTATAAATGACAAAATAGTACAAGTTACTTTACTCTGAAACCATTTCTCAGCTTCTCAGTTATGAAAGATGGTCCATGGCAGAAAGCTTTATACGTTCGTTCAGCTTGTCGTTTATCTCTATCACGGTCTAGTTGCCCTCGATGCAAGGTTTTGCTTTCTCATGCCGGAGAGTCCCATATTTCAATGAAAGATGAGGAATATAACTGCATCAACTGATTACCAGAGGGCATCAATCTTTCGTTTTTATGGCATCGAGCGAAGCTCGGAGGCATATGGAGATCACGCTGTGTTTATTTTCTGCACCGAACAACGCAGTATCGGAAAGAAGTTAGCTCGAGGAATTAATTGTTTTCCAAGCAGCACGAATAATTGTTTGTTTTTCTATTAATAAGCTTTTCAGTATAACTGATGGTGATTGTTGCTGTTATTATAAAGTATAATAATGAACAAATATAAATTCTATTAAAAGTTTACATTGTTTCAACGCGGAAAAAATGGATAATTATAAATGGATAGTTGTGATGAAGAAATAGACATATATTTAGGAGGTAGTAGGTGTTGCAGTAGATGTACAATGAAAAAATGTCGCGACATATCTTCGTTATGAATGTTATAGGCTTTGTATCTGTTTAATATTGTCTAGCGTACAGATGGTAGTAGAAGTGATTAGAAGCATACAGGTTCGATACAGGTGAAAACACAGGTTCAAGCAAGAACAATAAAACGCTATGCTTCATAATGACATTGTCCGCTGGAAGATATCGCGGGACACCCGCGCAACTGTGGCTGTTTCAGCCTTTGATTTTATAGTAAGACTATTGTTTACTGATTAATGCTAAATGAAAAATATATCATGCGTTACTACTTTCATAATTATTATTTTGTTGTTGAATATTGGGCCTGCGAGGTTATTTTCATGCCTGGATAAGTTCTAAACCAATTCACTTACAAACATATATCAATGTAGGTAAGTGTACCGCGATAATATCTATATTTTCTGCTGTAAAATATGTCCGGCAGGATCGCCATTTATAGCAGAAGGTCGTATTCTAATCAGATCATACTTAACATCTATTAAAACATGATGATTTGATAGAATATATGGTCCCAAATTGTGAGTTGCTTTATATACACTTAACAAAATTTGGGTTACACATCAACATCCCAACTGATTTGTCTTTTGTACTTTTTGGTTATAGACAGAGGACCAATTTCTTAGCTTTCCAGAGGGAAAAACCAGTTGATCATTGAAAAACAACTATTAAAACATGATGATTTGGTAGAATATATGGTCCCAACTTATACACCAACACCCCAACTGTTTTTGTCTTTTGTACCTTTTGTTATAGGCAGGGGACCAACTTTCAAGAGACAAACAACATTTGAATGATCCTAGTTTTTTAAGTATCTTAAAATAAACTGTTAGGTCCAGTTATAGTTGTATAAAATACTGTGACATAAGTTACTGCTTTTTTAAAACAAAACAAAAAAAACATCGATGTAACATTGGACGTTGTGATACAACCAAACATCGAAACTGGAATACAAAATTTATGACTATAACATACAAACTACACATATTAGATTTCAACTAAATAATGATTGTTAATATTTCCATGTGGTATTCGACAGTTTGGCTATATCAAATATATATACAAATAATGATAAAATATTTAGGAAATTTGTTCATAATTTCTACTGAATCACATACTTAAGTCGAAGCAATGGCGATTTTGAACATTGCCTCAATAATAAGATAATACACTTCGTTAAAAATGACAATAAGTGTTCATTATTTGCATAATATTCAAATAAGCATGATTAGATTATCTGCCTTATTTAGACATCGACGTCGGAGCGGGTTACCCGGATGATGACGAAGCATGATCTCAGTAGTAAGTGACCACGTGAATTTCATTTTTTTTTCGCGGTTCGGATATGGAATACAAGTTTGTAATGACGATTGGTGTGCGATTTTTTCCCCCCACATAAATCTAGGACACCGATAAACAGAATTCAGGTAACAAAATTAAAAAAATAGTCCAACATCTCGGATACTACTTTATACGTACACACTTATATTGATATCGTCATTTTTACCTACATTTTGCGCGTGCTGAGTTTTTATATCATTAAACACCGCATGTAGTGCAAATACAAGCATACATTAAGAACAAAACATCGATCAATCTAACTTGAAAATTACTCGATAGTTTCAGAACGCATACCCAGTTATCATATGATACCTAAATGTTGTCACAAATCTAGACAGCATTTTGTTTCTTACTTAAAGATCGGTATCTGCAATTCATGGCTTGTCTGCTTGCTTTATAATAATGGTGTATCGGTGTAATGGAGGAATTAAGTGTCAGACTAGATATTGTTTGCGTGACTAAGGCATACGTCGCTTTGGGAAAAGTATGTGTTTGTGTCTAGTACTTCTAGAGATGTTTCGATTAACTTCGGAACGTGTCACTTATATTTTAATCAATAAAACTGATACAAAACTATACTGCTTGAAGTGCTGGGCTCAGTGAATCCTTGGCACATTCATTACGGTTCGGCCGTATTGTATTATGCATTATATTTGGAAAATTGGTTAAATTCCCTATGCATTTTACCATTTCGCTGCTAAGCCATTTTCCACGCCCTATGCTGGGGAAATGCCTATACGTTTCTTGAGAAAATGCCTTATGTTACTAAATCTCTTAAACATTTGGATATGTAAAACTATATATCATTAAAAAGGTAATTAAAAATGGATTCTGAATTATATGATTTAAAAATTATCATTTGATATAAAGATGTTATGGACTTTCAAAAATAGTAAAAAAAGTTTAACAAAACCAGAACTTTTACTTTTTTCTTTGGCATTTCACTCCTACACGTTAAGAAATGTGAATATTTCTAAAAGAAAAAGAAAACACACACTGTTAGTTACTATCAAGGGGAGTAACTCTGGACATACATTTATCGGAAATCAGCAATGCTGTTAACACTCAAAAATAGTAGTTAACAGGACGTAAGAATAAGAGCATTGATAGTGGTTAGAAATAGACTTAGGTTGTACGTCGGGCAACAAAGAAAGGGCTAAGATTAATGGAAAAAAGCGGAAGTTCACTTACGTGACTTTCTTAGTAAACATGTTTAGCTAGTCTAGTTGGCTTGTCTCATTAAATTTGATAGGATGTGTCTTATTGTAACGCGTGTGTTATTAGAAAAATACGGCAACAAGAATAGCATTAAAAAAATGACCACCAAGGACCAAGTGAAAATTATTCAGCTTATTGGATTGTATGGATTAAAATGAAAGCATGGCTCGAAATCAAAAAGCATCCACACACACGCGTTTTTTACCTTTGAATTATCCAATTTTGTCTTCACTGTCCTAAGTACATGTACATGTAGCCAAACATCTGAGTACCAAAATATTCATCAGCCATTTTGTCAAGACAGTTATTTTTTAATTATGCCAGACGATTAACGATGTGGCTGCTGTTACTGCGGTTGTTTTCTTTTTGCATTTATTAGACATGATATTCAACCGTTTATACTTGGATAAAGACATAGTTTCATTCTCTAACAGTCTAGGTTGAATGTTTTCAACTTTACATTACGACGGTTGTTCGTGAGATTTCAATCATCAGGCAAATTACAACAACGGTAGAGTATTCAGTTAATCAATATTTTTGGTGCATTTGCACGTTTAAACTTTTGATAAGACCTACAATAGAGTCTTTTCTAAGAATATCAGTATAAAGGGCTAGTTTGACTAACTAAATTGCAGCTTAACTACGGCCAATAATGAATTAATGAAATGAGTTTCTCATGTATAGTAAGTTATAACAGCACACAATTTCGCGCGATTCTTCACGTTTTCTACCGATGACGTCAAAACCCAACAAGTCCTGTATCTCAAAGAGCGTCGGATATATGATATGTTACGTGTATGTCTGCTTCTTTTAACTATATATTTACAAATACATGTATACTCGTTTCTTTAAAACAAACGACTTTTTCAATATCCTTGGACATTTATTGGAGTAGACATTTTCGTGAACACAGCTATAGGCTATTGCATCCGACCATCTATCTCAACCAATTCCATGTTTAATGTATCCCCAGTTACAGCATTTTACAGAAATGTACTAAATTTAAGCCAGAGCTGTCTTTGGCGATAATTCTGTTACTTATATTTAATCAAGTGACGCCTTGATATAAGCCCTTTGGGTAATGTTGCAATGTCAAGGAACAAAAAAGATAACAAATGAAACACATGTTCAACTTTAATTTGTCAGATATTGCAAAAGAAATATAAAATTCATTACACCAATGTAAGAACAAACATTTTTAATAAGACTTAGAAGTCTTGAATAACTAGTTTAAGACCGGTTTCACAATGATTCACTTGAGATGACCCCTATCCTCGTAATGAATAAGTGGTTCTTTGTTTCATTGCTCGTAGGACCAGTTAGATTTCCTTACTCATGATTACAACAATGTTACCTGTGCAGTGTGGCGGTCGTAAAAAATCTTCCCGGGCATGTAATCAATGTTGTCATTTAATTTATCTTATGATGATTGTGAATATTCCTTTGATAGAGTGACTTTGGACTTAAGTTCTTTTCATTAACAAAATATTTTGTCCTGTCTCTTTTCAAATTTTAATATTTGTTGCAACGATCATAGGGCTTTATCATATTTTCTAATACATATAAAATGCCTACATAAATTGCCAAGATGCCAAGTCATTTTACTGTCATTATAGTGTCACGGGGCCAATTGACATATGACATTCCATTTTGAACATGCAATGCATTACAATGCAAACCTGCTCAAAAACATTCGTAAAACAGTTGAACAATATGGAGCATCTATAACAAAACGTTTTGTGAAAATACATGAATTATTTTTGTTTGCAAATTTTAGCTTAGATACTACATATTACAATGCTATTTTACCTAAACAACATTATTAACATACCGTCGAATTTTCCTCTTAAGACCATCAATGTAGTGTATTATGATGATTGAAACAGACAGCTGTTTTATCGCATCAGTCTTCGCGCGCATAAAGGACTATTTGAAGTATCCACGGTGTATCATTCAGACTGTAGATTATTTGCATTTACCAATAGTATGACATTTTAGGCGGCATGTGTGCTTTTCTGTCAAAGTTACTTGACAACTAAGGTAAAATTGACTGAAACTGAACAGGAAACGGTAGCACCGTCATGGCAACTTTGCAACTTGTTACAGTAGGGAGTGTATACTGTTACATGTAAATGTTCATATACTTGTATATCTACATATATTAGTGTATACACCCTCGTAGACTTAAAAGATGTGTTCGGCTTCACAACGTAAAATCGGTCTTAATATGTTAACGCAAAAATGCAGTTGTAATTTTGTAGCATGTACATTTAGAGAGCATTATTTCTAATACATAAACACTCAGCAACGAACAACGTTCAACAGTCAGTAGATACAGCCCCAACATATTAACAACGAGGTTTATATGCTAATGAAACTGTTCCCATTTGCACACATAGTGCCTACTGTGAGTCCATTTTTTTTTATTACGACAGGTTTCTCCAACAATATCACAGTCCCAAAAGTCTGTGTTTCGTAAACAGATAAACGACTTAAAGAATATTCTGCTGTTGTACGATTTAGATGAACTTGCAAAGCTTCTGCTTTAAAAGCATTGTCAGAAAAACAAACATTTACCAAAACATCCAACTTGCGCTATGAACACGAAAGACGCCGTCATATTTGTTGAAAAGTTGTTACATGTATTAGGTATCTATTGACGGCATATAACCACAATATTTGTTTGACATCTTTTTAGTGTTTGATTAAATTTCTAGACATGACAAGTTCTGAGTAGTGTGATAATTAATGATAAAGAACTAACTACATTTGTCTATCTAGTTTATGTTGCACCATTATTAATCATATGGTAACCACACAATTATTTTGTAAAGAAGAAACACTTGCATATTTTTATAATATTTAGATAAAAATCACTATAAGGCAGTTGCTTCAGGTTTTCACGCATGTCATATGATATGAAGCGAAGTTCGTATCTGTTAATAAAAATGTTCTTTATATTTATTGCTCATTCACTGCCTTCCTACCTATGCAGATCTGCGTAGAAAAATCTTCTTTTACCATTTACATGTTTCAGATGTCACATAGTCCAGAACAGAAAAAAGCAAAGCAAAAACAAAACAACAAAAAATCAACTACAACAACAACAACAAAAACAACAACAATAAAACAGAACTTAAACAATATCAAAGCGGAACAGACTCCCACCAAATACCTGCGAATTCTCTAGAAATTATTATATACCAATCCGTATTATATTCATATTTATCATAATGCCACTGGGTCCAATTAACATGAATGAAGACTTAAAGGCATGCGTAAGAACGTGGAACGTGCCTGTCCTTATGTACTTTAATTTGCATCAAAATCGAGTCCTGGAACAGGTCTCTTGATTTATAAGGCCATCACAGTCAGCTGGGGCTCATTTCTGTGACGATGTTCTACGAACCCACTGAGTATTGGTTTTTATTGGATACGACGCCGGAGATCCGACTATACTATTACTGTTCTAGTAGTTGCCTTTCTCAGAGTTAACTACAAGGATGTAACATATAAACGTGGTTATATACGCATCAGGCTCTATTGGAATATTTCGCCTGATAGATAACCGAGTTCGTGTTGATTACAGTAAACAATGGTGATCACGGATAATAGCGTGGATATTAAACAAGGTGAGTGAGTAATGGTGTAGCGACGTTTAATGCGTGTATTTACATTTATTGTGCGAGAACAGCGAAAGAATATGATTAGGGGAAATCATTTTGTATCGCCAGAGAGAAACATATTTGACATTAGAGTTCTGCCGATTTTAGCATCCCGAGTTGGTATTTGTAAGACTGAGTGGGGAAGAGGTGGGGTGGGGGGTTATTGTTAATGTATGTGTTTGATGTCCCATTTAGTTTATCACTGTTTTGCAGTGGACACTGATGTTTTAACTTTGTCTTGAGCTTGTTTAATTTTGATATATGGTATAATTCTCGAAGCCAATTCTTAGTGTTTTGTCACATTCACATTAAGCTGGCAGTACCGATTTTATAATGATTAAACAAATGGCTGTACTCATTAGACCTTATCAAATTTTGTATGATCACATCAATTCTTCTTTTGAAATGTGACAGTCTAAAATCCTCTCAATGCATGTTATCTATGTTATCATCTATCTATCTTTTATTTATCATATCTTGATTGCTTATTGCATTTAACTTTAACATACGATGGACCTTGATATTTCGGACCTTCCGAAGACTGGCCGTTCTAAGGCGGTAACTGCCGGGATTTATCCATTTTGTGCCTTTTGAAATATCGAAAGTCAGTCTGACATATCGGGTTGAATGACATACTTAACTAGCATTAACAAAAAGGTAACATTAGATTTTACTTTAAAAAAAAGTATTTTAGCCTACATTAATTTTCAACATTATTGATGACTGTAAAATTATGTTAATGTAAGAACTTAAGTTTAAAGAAGACTTAGAAGAACTCGTTATCTTGGTGAAAGCAGTTGTATGCTGATTTAAAACTTACATTTGTATTATAAACTTAATGTAGGTATACACTGTCTAAACTCCGTTAAATTGTCACTTATATTTAGAATTGTATTACTCACATACTGTGCATTTACGTCGAGCCATTTTTATTTAAAAAGAAATAAGCCTCAAAATAGAGACAACATGGCGCCAGTAAACAAACTATGTTTGGAACCTTTTTCGCTATTTCCATATTTCGGTTGAATCAAGAATCAATATGAGCACTAGTGCTTTGAAACCAGCTGTCGGCCCACACTAAGATGAAACGAAGACTGTACTACTTGTGTCATTATAAACCGTGTGTATACATTTAATATAGAAGCTAATGTAGTCATAATAGCATCTAAAATATCCTAAAATGATAATGCATTTTCCAATACGACCATGCAATTGAAAAAATAAACTTTAGGAGAAGTTTATTGCATTACCTCAATTGTATGTCAGAAATTATTTGATTACATATTTTACTAGTAAAGAGAGATGTTATTTTTATGGCTAACAATGTAAGAAAATAAAGGAACCATAACAGCGTAAGCTTAGTTAACATTAGAATGTAATTGTAACTTTTTATATATTAAAACATGTCATAGGTATTTGCAAGTTTAGATGCTATTTTTATAGTGGCTATCTGAATCTGAATAATTAATTTAGATACCTAAGGGAAACCAGTTAATCTCTCGTAAACTTCAAATATATATAGCCGTATATTAACATTCGTTTGATAAATTGGCTACCGTTAAATTTAGGCACACAGTATCATGCCATTCTTAACTACTCGGAGGTATCCAAACAAATATGCGTAGAAATCGCCGAGACGTTGCTAGTGGTTAGTAGGTGTTCCGGATGTGTACCTCTTCAACTTTATACCATGTATAAAGCGTACTGATTTTGGCAAATTTGAACCACGTGGGTTAAGCAGATTTTATTCTCCCCTGTTAGTTTTGATGAACGAAGTTTATAAGATTGTTATTCCGTCAATTTCTTAAATAAGTTTCCAATAAGATTAGTTTTTAACTAATTGTTTGAATTATTTAGACAGTATGCAATACAAATAGTTCAGCATATGTTATGTCCATGTGATGGCAATTGTTCGAATTTTCAGCTCAGTTTAGTCAAAGTACTCATCGGACATCCGGTGTTGTCGTTCATCCGATAACGTATTGTCGTTTTAAACATATACTGAACTTTCTTTGATGCTGCAGATAAATGATTTGTGTGTTTTGGATTATTACATAATCTTCTTTTCTCCATAAAATGGCATTTGTCAATATTTGTTAATCTGTTTTCTTTCATATATATACACTTACTTCTGAAGACTGAATGCATATATCTAGGACATTATCATCTGTGATTATAATGGGTATGTGTAAATCTGTTTTAGCACTAAATTTCAAACCGTCTCGCTAAAATAGTGACTCACAATAACTCCACACTCCAAATTGAAAGATATGTGTTTTGTGTTTTGTATTTCGCATTATGCATAACTCAATATCTCCGTACTACTCAGTTTTCCAACATTGGTTTTCAATTTCAACAAGAAATGAAAATAAAATTACATTAATACACCCATCGATCGTTTGCAATTGTCCCGGACCCGCAAAGTCGAGTTATTTTCTTTTTAGATACCATACATATTCATCAAACAAGTGCCAGACTTTTCACTCCTTACATGTTGGAACGGAAATAGACGAGATATTGGTTTTACTTTAGGATCAGTGGATGCAAATCTTGCTCATTTGTAAAAACAGCTGGAATTCTTCCGGATGCTTATTGCAATGACAGAAATGTAAGAAACAATTGTCAGTTAAAATATTGTTTTCGTGGCATGGAATTAATAGCCGATGGAAAAAATGTAAGCACGTATTGTGTCTATGTTGTGTATAGAGTAATTTCGAGAGTTTCCACCAACATCATATTACATTGTATCATGCAGAAACTTTAAAGTACTACAGCATTAGTGTTTGCTAAGTTGACGTATATTGTATATGGATACCAAATCAACGTGTTATGAAACAAGGCTTAAATACTTGGCATGGTAATGGGAAACTTTTACGATTATAGGTATATAAGGTAGAAAATCAAAGTGTTTTATATCGCAAGATATCAATAGGTATAAATAAGTATAATTTCCATAATCCAGAATAAAACGAATCAAATCGAAAGTGTTTTATCATATTTATTGCATCTAACTATGCTTACCTATAGGCAATGAATATTACAATGCCTTTTATCTTATGATTCTTCGTGTAACACTGTAGTACACGTACAAACCTGATTTAATAAAATAAAGAATTAAATAGCTTATACATTTGCGTATTACCCTATGCTTAAACGTTGTTATGAAACTTAATTTATTTGATAACATGTATCATTTTATTGTCGTTTTTTTTTTTAAAAAATATGTTGTTACATGTATAAAAATATGATTTACTATAATATAATACTTATACTATAAGTTGGTAATATGTCATTAAATTTATGCTCGTTATGTTTGTTCATGCTTTGCATGAATCAGCTATAGTTTACTTTAAATAAATTTAAATATATTTTATCTGATTTGAAACGTCACACAGGACATTTCTCCGTAATACTATTTAACCACGCGTTTGTCAAATCCAGGGACCTATGTAATCATTTTTGGTCAATATTATATTTTAAGTATTAAACTAAAACCGTTACCATCTTTATGAACTTGCTAGTATCATACATCAAGATGATTAGACTAACACGATCTTACGGTTGCTTTGTTACTTAATCGTAGACAACAAATATTATTGATACTAATTCAAAATGAGATGAACATGAATCAAAACACTATTGATTGAACCATCCTGAAGCCAGATTTCAATCTTAAATAACTATAAAGTTTATAAATAATAAGAAATTTATTGTTTTGTAAGATGATCACTGATGGATATTTAGTATTTATTTTAGGTTTTACAGTGTGCTAAAAAGTCCATGTATAATTTCATAATATTTGCTTTCGGTATACAATTTTAACAAGGAATAAATCTGCTGTCCAATTCTCTATAATTCTTTTTTAAAATTAATTATATTTAACAGCGGCATGTGGTATTCATTGATTTTGCTTTACAGAAAATTGGTTTTCACCTCGCTTGATTCCTATCCTTTCTGCTAATATCACCACGACATAGGTATTTACTTGTAGTACATTGTACAAAATATACTTCACATTTTGCTTTCAATAAATTAATAATCACTTAATCAATTATTGACAACGACCACTTTGTATTAACATTTCTAATAAATGTAAGCAAACTAATCTTCTAATTTATCTTTTAACTCTAAACTGTGCTCTGGTTGAGTATATCTTGTAACAAACCATTCATTAATTAAATAGATAGTTAAATAGATAAAAGTCATGACCTTCACCTGATGTTTTGTATAATTATTAACCACCTTCATCATTACATTCAGATATTCGGCGCCGTATGAGCTATTAAGTACCGGTGTACCGTAAAACCCAAAATACATTATGATATTTTTTCGTGTTGAATGTTAGATCGAAAATCTTACAGGGAATTTGTCATTTATATTTGGTTGCGTAAAATAATGAACCTATTCTATTTCTTATCTTTATTGTTTGTATGAAGAAAATATAATATTTGCACCAGATAACAAAATTACATTGTCCAATGTGTAAAGGTCATCCTATATTACTAATAATTGCTTAATATAAGACACTGTTTTCGTTTACAAAATCACTAAACGACTGCTGAAGTGATATAGTTACAAATGAATGCATACAATACATTATTGATGACTAGTGGTTCTAATGATGTTGGGTTCGATTAACAAATTGTCTAGCTCTGTTCCATTGAACTTTAATTTACTTCATCACCGACTTTTATTTTTTTTTACTTTTACTGTAATTCTCATAGAACCATCTCTTTTTCCTTCGCAAACCTCTAACTTGCATAAGAGTTATGTTTACAACGACATCTATTTAATATCAAGTGATGTTAACAAATGTATTAAAGTATATATAGCCAACTACTCAAGACTATCCGTATCCATTATATGTGAAACATTATTATAGTCTTATGCGTAAATGGGTCTAAACAGTTAGCTGCAACAACGACCCGCAGGCGGCGGCGAATTTGCCTGCACTATTATATATATATATTAATATAGAGATATATAGATATATATATATATAGATATATAGATTAGAGATAGATAGAGAGGATAGAGATAGATATAGATATATATATAGATATATGATATTTAGATATATATATATATATATATATATATATATATATATATATATATATATATATAGAATATATATATATATATATAATAAATCCTCTAACCCAATCGACAATCTGCATTTTTACCACGTGACCGTCCAATATATTCCCGTATTAGAACCAAAATATATATATTAATTTCATATTGGACAGTTGGGTACATGTGCACTAAACGATGCCAGTCTGGTTTCCGATTTCAATGTCTAACGAGTTAAAGACCGGGAACCATGCGTGCATAAAGACGCTTGTTAGTATATGTATAAAACTGCTTGTAAAGCGTCTAGCTGACCAGGAAGCGTTGTTTTGTTTTGACAGAAGTCAAAATGTTGACAGATGAAAGAAATTCTGACTTTATCGACGGACAAAAGGCGATGATGATGATGTGTATTTCAAAGTAAACGAAAGATATATAATAAAAAGGTTATTATACATTTAACTGTACAAAACGGAATATATTTGGACTCGTACACAGCTTGAAAAGTCATATTGGACTCGCCTCGGCTCGTCCAATATGACTTTTCAAGCTGTGTACTCGTCCAAATATATTTTCGTATTGTACAGTAAAATGTATAATAACCTATATATATATATATATATATATATATATATATATATATATATATATATATATATATATATATATATATATATATATATATATATATATATAGAGAGAGAGAGAGAGAGAGAGAGAGAGATGTAGATATATAGATATATATATAGATAGATATAATTTAAATGTTATACAAGTACAATTGCATAGCAATATACATGAGCGGTTTATACAATTCGCGGCAATATATATTGTTTTGAACATTAGATGTTTCACACTGAAGATGTCACATGTTTCTTAAAGTTGCATGATATTTTTCTACATTGTGCAAATATTATGATTATATTAATCGAAATTTTAAAACCAATACTTATACTATAAATAAGAATATATGAGAATATATAAGACAAAGTATTGCAACATATACAAAAATTGAAAAGAAACAGGACTAAGGTATTTACATGCACGCCAAATTTAAATGTGAGAAAAAATCCGTGATGAGTCATTTAACAATAAGAGCAAACCCGACAGTTACCGCCTTAGAAACACATACACTTGCATTGTTACTGGGTTATTGAGTGGTAATATTTTAACTATATGTCCATACGTATTTACACTTAATCTGCTCACCCGCCTTGGGGCTTCTGAGGACAAGCTGTAGACTTATTACACCTATGATTGCTTGCCTTCGACATGTTCGATTTGTTTGTTTGTTTATTCGGTTGATCGTTCCACCAACAGTATTTGGAGACGGCGTCCACTTGAATGCTAGCATTTGTTGAATTAAATTTTAACAAATCGGAATCATTCTTTTGAAAACGGGTTGACACCAGTGTATTTGATGGACATGTTCAGACAAGCGGCATGTAAAGATTCAATGCGTTTAGGTTAAAACATGTTAAAACTTATTAGAAGGCAGAGTTTTTATTTCAGAATGAGATGAACCAGATTTGGTCGACGTTTCTAGTTTGATAATATTGTGGCGTACAATGTTTTGCTTACTGGAAAGCAAAACAAAAATGACTTATTCTATGTTCTTAATCATTAGTTGAGGCAATTGTTGGTTATTTTTTTCTAAAGTTGCAGGGAATATAAATCATTTTTACTTTAAAACTGCCATAATAAAACGCAAAAAAGTTTCCAAAACGATTTTAATTGTTTTAATAGTTAGACTTTAGAAAAAATAACTAACTTTCAAGCAGCTTCTGATTAAGATGATGGAACTGACGTGTTTGTTTGATTAATATTTTCTATGTATATTATGTAGGATATTCATATGTGTGGAACGAATGTAATTACCGTGGACTTTAACCAACATTCTACAAGTAACTTCTTACCGCGTTTGACCGTACAGAGACTAGAATACAGACTCAATTAAAAGCAGATAAACCTAGATAAAAGTATACAATCATTATTTAACGTCATATCTTCGATAAGTAAGAATATCCGCAATTTGTGAAAGGTATGAATGTTTGTGACATGCATTAAGGAATAAAGTGAGATAGTGTCTTTTGTACTTAACAATAACAGTTTATTTCGTGCCAGCTGCTGCAAAAGCTGTATTTGCAATTATTCTGTTTGGTAGATCAAATGGAAAAGTTTTAACACATGCAATCTGAACATTAGTGAACTCGTTTTATATGCATGAAACGCTATTGTCAAAGGAATACATCATTTTCTGTAGCACATTATTCGTAGGTGCACACTGTTTTCGATAACATTCCCCGTCCTAACTCATTCTTTTGTATAAATAGACTGTCTTCGATAATATTGTACTTCTAAACACATACCTTAATTGAGTTATGGTACAAGTTATACTATATACTATTTATAAATCGAAGGTAAGCATGAAAACAAAACGTAAAATTATTTATTATATATATAATCTATTCTTAAATTATCGAAATTCTTTAATACCCTATTCTTATACACTGTTTTGTGCGTTTCATGTCTAAAATAACGCTTGTAATACAAATAGATGTTAATTCAATGTATATTTTGGTACCTACAGATCACTTTAAAGTATTTTTTACAATGAGCTGCCCTCTTTATGCATAATTACATCGTTTATTTGATATCTAAGTCAAAATCGATTTATAAAAACATTATCGCCTCAAATACACATGAACACAATTCCAAAGATTGTTACTTCTACATGCAGTTAAAATCAATAAGTATGAATGATGTTCTATAATAACAAAGTAAATTAAAGTCAACGGCATACCACTATCAGGTAAAATCGACTGTGTGTAAAATATTTTGCTTTTCAGTCTTTAATGTTTGAGAGTGATAAGCTCATACATAGTTTCATTGACCCAGCTAGTGAAAACCTCACATAAAAATATTTTTTTTTTGATAATTTTCATACATGTTACAAAATGTATGAAGGCTATTTTGCTAAATTTATAATAACGCTTACCGTCGCTTTAAATATTTTGGACTGTTTTTTGTTGTTGGAATAACTGTGCATCTATACTAATAACAATACTCATTTATATTTTGTCAAGTATTTTGATTAAAATAGGCACGATTCACGGATTAGTTCAATAATTCCAAACTGTATCTGGCAATAACATTTACAAAAAGGTTGGATCGATAACTGTTTTTGTTGCCGGTTTAAATGAAAAAAATGTCTTAAGATCAGTTTTTCTAATTGTAATGTGATTTACAATTTTAATTCAGTGTTCAGTGCAATTTAATGTCATACACTGAATCTTTAAAAGCCGCGCTACTGTATTTTACAAAAAAATACAACACGTTAGTATCTCTTTTAAATCGGACCTTTCAAATTTGATTCATGACATTTATATATATCCTTCATTATTGCAACTCAACAACGATATTATAACAGAACACTTTGAGAAATAGATCACATAAAACAACTAACAGCACTGAAGGTGTGGTCTTCTTGGTGTGTGTTTAATTTTAATATATATCCTACATTATTGTCAGACCTATTACCTACTTCTGACATATTGTTTAAACATTTCATATCAGGGGAACCCTTGTTTACATATTTAAGTACACTAATTATAAATTAATAAAATGTATAAACTTCATTATCTGAATTGTTTATGTTCATATGATGCAGTGATTTAATTTTATCTTTTTATTGACAGAACGTTTCTCAATAGTTGAATGTTGTTTTGCCAAAGTTAAGTTGCTTGACGTCGGGCCAAAGTTCAGAGTTAAACTAGTCACTTCTTTCCCAGCCAAATGAAACCTAACAGAATAAACAAGAACGTAGTTTTACTTATAGTATTACTATTGTATAAGTTAATTGTAATAATTTTATTTATCCTTAAATACGTTTTGAAACAAGCATAAACCTTTTGCATCTTATACATATCGATAATCTATAATCGTGTCTTGCGAGGGTTCATATTAGCTTTAACTATCATTCTAAATAAATTGTTTTTAATGCAATATAATTGAAAGAGGCACATCAGTTTTAAAGACCATAATTTGGTACAACATATAAATGAAAACAACAACACACCCGGTCTCCTCTCAGTTGTATGTTAGAGCTTCGTACATTGAAGCGACATCTATTCAATAACGTGTGCAGTAAACCAATCGTGTCAGACTTGGCCATGAATATATGACTTTTATCCATTCTCCAACTGATACAGATTTTTGTTTCAAACTAACCGACATTTTGATGCACAAAGTCCCACCTGATATATCTTTGCAAGGTTTTGTGTCCAGATTAGCCTATGCATTGTCTAACTGCTACAATACGTATTATTTTTTGGTAGAAGAGTGGCTTAATAGCATTAAAATAATTGGTTATTTTTTCAAGATAATAGCAAGATTGTTCATTATTTTTTTTCCTTATAATACCTTGTCGGAAAATAAACGCTGTTTATAAAATTCAAAGAACACTTATCATCAATAAATTGTTTTGTCCTAATTTGACATTAAGGATTCTTCCCCATTTGTAACTCTATATTTTATGCGGTGTTCACAATGATTTAGTAAAGGTAAAAGACAAAATATACTTTAGATTTTGATTTGTAAAATAATGAATAAAAGCAGAAAATATTTATCTCAGTCTTTTGACTCGAGGTTCAATAAAGACAAAACTTACAACAATTTTAAAAATGTATACTAACATGTTAGCAGATTTGTTATCAAAAACGTTGCATTTATATAAATTAAATGCTGGTTTAAAAATATGACAGTCCACTACAGTACATAATTGAAATATGACCTAAACCAACACGTTAGTATCTCTTTTAAATCGGACCTTTCAAATTTGATTCATGACATTTATTGCATAAATAAAATACACTATTTCACTGTCTGTAAAGTATACATAATAAGGTTTAAAACTATTTGGGAAAACTTTAATTAAAACCTAAATGTTCATGATGAGTCTTTCTGCTCTATACAGCTGTGAAATTATGCGACAATGTAATTCTAATGATAGATAAAGTTTTATTGCTGTACTTATCTGGAAGCAGTCGTTTACATATGCGAAAAAGGCATGTCAGTTGTCAACAATTGGTAATGTACACGGGCCATACATATATAGATTCATAAGTTAAGTGAATAATTGCACAATGGATTGTTTTAACGCATGTACAGTTAAGCTGTGAAAGTATCCGTAGAGGATTATCTGAGAATCTTTTTATTTACCAATCTAATAAACGTGAAAACGGCAAGGAAAATTCCCATAATTTAAGTTTTTAACCCTTGTCATATTCAGTATCTTTCAACAGCAAATTGTATACTTATTGTGTTCAAAACTCAAGTATCAACAATTGTGTATGCCTTTTCTTAAACGATTTTACCCTTTGATGGGCATATTTGGGAACATCTTGACTAGGAATGGACTGCACTTACAGAAAATATATCAGGGAGGCTTTATTCAGATATATATATACATATATATATTAATTGTTTGAAATAAAATCATTTTATTGCTAATTGACTATAAATATCTCTAAAATGTGGCTAAATCCTTAGTCATATCTTTTTATCAGTTGCTCAATTCCTATTTAAATCCGGAAAACACTTATCTCGCGTATTTATGCATAGGAATAGACGAAAATATCAGTTATACTTTACATCAATCGATGTTGGTCTCTTCTTTATGTAGAAATAGCTAACGGTCTACCAAATGCTTAACTGATGTTGTGTCAGATAATATGTTACTCGCGTGACCATAACATTGTCGACGGGGCGTTTTATCTTGTGCTTATGTAAGTCGTTGCGTAAAGTTTTGACATTTTCAGCATATTCCCTGTCACAACGAAAACAGTTTTTTACAATATGTACATTACTGTACTTAGTGTTTTAGCTTTCTATATGCATGGTTCAATTTCATTATGTTGGAATCAGACCATTGATTCTTTAAACGAGCGGAAGGTGAAGGTCATCCATTATGTAAATGGAATATAAAGTTGTTTGGAATACAATATATTCAGTTCATTATGTCCGCATGTTTATCTCTACATGTACTTGTTTTGATTATGCAATGTGACCGAATATACTAGCCAACTATTCAAAAAACTGAATACAGTTAATAAGATATTATAAATCTAAACATCTAATTTCATATATTATTTTGGCAATTCTGTATAAGAATGTATTAAATGCAATTTTGTCCACAAACGATATACCATTCCGGAACATGCGAGTGTCGTACAAGCCGCGCATCGCTAAGTTCATTGATTTTAGTATATGTAATGAGAATATCCGAACAGGAAAACAACGAATAACCCAATTAGTTCCATCAGTTCACATGTAAAGTTTTATGTTTGGCAATAGTCGCTTTTTGTAGTTTTTAGAGAGTTTTAAGATTTGAAAGTATGCTTTAACTTTACATTTCCAAAATGCATCTGTTTAGCCGTTTCCAGTTCTTTGCAGACAAGAACTTGGTGGGGATGTTTTCTATAACAGTTGTAACTATTTAACAAATAAACTTATAATTTTCGATTTTTCGTTTCCCTTGTTAAGCTTACTATCAAATACTTGTTTAGGATTTGTGTAGGGTAAATTATAAAAACTAAGATTCACGATTTACCAGTCGTATCCAATAGATAAATAATGTTTATGTAAATAATATTAAGCCATATTCAATCCTAAAGAGACTTATTTACATCCTGTAAACAGGTTTCATGTCCTGAAGAGAAGAATAAATAAAATAAAAGTAAATGAAACAGTTTCGATTAAGGTTACTCTATGTAAATATTTGTGAATGTAGTGTCTAACACATGCGGTTTTATATTATTAACACGAATAAAATAACAATCAAGAACGTAATCTCTCTCTAACAGGACTGGCACAGTAACCAGGAAATAGCTTTCCGCTAAAACTATGTTAGCACGCGTTATCTGCTCACCATGAAAAGCGTGAAATCAATCTTGCGTCAATAATAATTGCTGCTAAAAACTCTTATCTGAAACATTTATCAAATAAATGTTCTTTTGGTTAAACTCTACATCGAAATGGAGTTTCGTCATTAATTTAAGTTGTTTGGCGTCGGACCGATAACTAATGAAAAAAGATTATAAAGAAAATGATGAGTACACGAAGTTTGAATCTGTTATGTGTAACGATCTTAATAAGATCCTTTAACTTGTGTACATTAAATACGATTTGAAAACGCTTTTAAGATTACAGTATAAATTAAACATATATAATTGTACCTAAAACACTTGTTTTACTTAGAACAACGGAAAATTTACATGCATATATAGTTATGAAATGTGGACGACAAAGGGATTATAGTGTGTGCAATTTTATTTACTTTGCTTTGTAGCTATCATTAACGCATGAACTAAGTGAAATGGTGAGAAAATAACTAAGAGCTTTAAAAGATATATTTTGAAGGAATGGACTTTGTCAAGATTCTCCAAAACAAATAAAACGCTTTGCTGTTAAAGGAAGCCTTTTTGACCAATTTGCTGATAATACAATTACCACATGATATATAATTGGCGTGTGGGTATATGTTTATCTACTTTTTGTTTGTTTAATCGGTTCATCGTTCCAACAACAGTATTTGGCGATGGCGTCCACTTGAAGCAGACAAAACATATGCTAGCATTTGTTGTTTAAAATTGAACAAATCTGAATCATCCTTTTCAAAACGGATTGACAACAGTGCATTTGATGAACATGTAAGGCAAGCGATATGTATAGATTCAATGGGTTTAGGTTAAAACATAAACTTATTAGAACGCAAAAGATTTTATTTCAGAATTAGATAAGCCACGTGTAAAATTTGCATACTGCCAAGGAATATAACTCGTCGTGTATTTTCTTTGACTTAACACTTTACAGTTGTTGCAGTTCAATTGAATATTACAGATCCTTAACATATATAAACAAACAAATGTATGATGTTACATAAAGAAGTTTATTGTATTGTCCTGAGAAAATGGAAAATAATGATTGACAATTACTTCGGCGACAAATCCTCAAATGTCATATTGAAGAAAACGTATTTCTTCTGAAATCAGTAAGAGTAAGGTCAATATTATTTAGCGTTTTTATTGTCTATTTGTTATCGAGAGTATGCGACTTAAACAAAAGAATAAACGAATTTTTGATCTTTTCATTTTACCTTTGGTAGTATTTTTGTATTTGCTATTTTCTAAGTGCATTATAACATTTTGAAGAAACTCGCATAACGTGTATCATTCATTTTTAAAACGATTATACCCTGGCAATTAGTCTTGCCAAGAAATTGTTTAGCTACATTACCACCTTGTATTGCAGCAGCAATTCCACTTAACGTATTTGATAGTCCAACTGTCATTGCTTCATTAACTAGCCAACTAAAAGTTTTAAGATCGTGAAATAGAATGTAGTAACTTTATCGCAATCATATATTGACAGCCTCGCAGATCTCGTTTAAATTCGCCATTATCTTTTTTGTTTCAGAAAGCGACATGTTTACAATTCAACTGTAGCTGTACCACTAGATATTATCTCAACGACTTTTTTTCTGGGTGAGACAAGAAAACTGTTTTAGCCATTGCAATATTCACGATAAGAAAAAAATCGTTTTCGCATGGACTGTTATTTCCGTCGTAACAAGTGAAAGAAGGCTTTTATTCAAATTGCTTAAGAGATAAAAGATATCTCTTACTTAAAAATCGTTTGACTTTTATTACCGAAATTTTTGGATGAACATGATGTTTTTTTTCTTACAAATGCCAACGGGACGTTGAAGCAATAACACAATTACGCATACTTAGATTACGATAATAAGTAATATTTCATGGGATAAATCGACTAGTTGTCAGAATTGCTAACCTGTAACTTCTCTCACTCAATGGCTTATGCTTGAGTTCAGTCATTACAAAACATTTGAATTGGTGAGGAATTTCACTTTATTGCGGTATGCCTGTCTTTTGTACAATATTTTGTCTTAGTTCTTCTCAAGGTAATATATGTAGGTCAGTGCTGAACTGACCTAAATTCTGTGGCTAACATGCATCAAGAATTAAAAATACTATTGCATCAGCAGTTTAAAGACATAATAGTTTTCGCGCTTACAGCATATCGTCAAACTTAAAATAGCGGTCGCGTGTGAAGAGCTGCCAGCATGGTGAACAGTCAGTTTAGGCCCTCCGAAGCAATTTATTCATTAATTGTCGTCTAATCAGCGGCCACCTGTCTTCTGCGTCGTAGTTATCATCTCTCTGCTAATCGAAACATAATAAGTGTCTCGGCCAATATCTATTCTGCATATATGTAAGTGAAACAGGTAGAGTTCATTCATGAGCGTGTTAAGTTATTCATAAATTGACATCGCCATAGTTATTTGACTACTTGTAGATACAATTGTTGTAGTTTCAGTTTTTGTTAATACAAATTTGTTTAAATCATATACAAACTTATTTAATTCGTCTAATTAAACACGTCTTGCTTGTTTTGTTAAAAAAATGTTAAGACTTGCACCATCCCGAGCGAGGCTGCTTAAATATACGTACAGTTTTGTTCGATTTGTGGCATTGCAATTTGGCAAATTTTGCCGTACACATAGTATAAACCTGACATGAAAATATTTAAGTCGGTATGCTCTGTACTGTAAATTATCAAACTACTAATAATGGAGCAATATCTTCATTGATTTAGTGAGATATTCTCATACCTTGGCATGTCAGTTATGCTGCAGGATTAAATATTTATTGAACAGTACTTTGGTATTTATTTGTAAACAGATACGCCCACAGTAATAGGCAAAGAATCGATAATGTCATATTTTGCATTTAGCAGCCAACTTGTCTTAGGCAACCAACCATAGGCTACCCCTTGGCTGGCTGCTTAATACAAGTTTGACTGTAGGTAACTAAAATAAAGTTCGTTTTTAAACATGCTATCAAAGAAACCAAAACTCCATTTCTTAAAAAAACAAATTGGTTGTCTGCAAAGCAGAATGCTTGTCAGCAAATCTATATTTTGGTTGTCAGGCTTTTATATAGAAACATAACCACTTGTTAATATTATCGTATTGTCAGTGCTACGACAGTGGTTCATTGGTGAACTTATTCATACTAAAAGTAGCCAGTAATACAAGGAATAGAATACATGTAATATATAATCTGGATTTAAAATTCTAAGAAAAATACTTTTAGACAGAAGACAAATTGATCATATGAGGTAAACATCTAGGCTCCCATTACGTATTGGTCGTTGCCACAGTCATAGACGGCATATTGGTTTTGCTGTAAGATAATTGATACCAGTCACATTTCTGTTTGCAGGAACAGCTGCAATTATTGTCGACGTATCATTGTTTTCTAAAGGGACAGAGATAAAATTTACCCGTCAGTAAGATTTGGCAGGTGAATTCTCGGTCGGTAGTAGTGTGTTTTTATATTTTGCTGTTAGTTGATACCTTTTCCTCATTATGTTTACTTCTTTACGACAACGGCATCTATTTACAACGTACATACCATCGCCGTGTCCTATGTAAAGCTAACACATCACCTAATGCGAAGCTTTTTAGATAATGCTTAAATCGTTTAAACGCGCTTTACGTGATGAATTTGTTCACAGAATAATTTGCATTAGAATATTTTTTATATCTTGATTTTAGATCAAGTTTATGACTTTCCGTAATGCTTGTGAAAAGTGTATGCCTTTTAATCTTATGGAGGGGCTTAAATAACAATTCCATTTTGCAAGTCTTAGGGGTTTTGGGAACTTTAGGAAAGAAACATTATACAACTTGTAATTTTATGAAGATTCAATATACTACGAATGCGGTAGATACCATAATTGATGGTTGAGAGTGTCCTTTCGATTTACATATATTTTTTTACTTGTAAGATACTGTACTGCTCATTTCGTCAACCATTGAGTTTTTCAGCAAAATTAATGTGCATTTGTCAGATTAAAGTTTCATTCTTAGCATATAAAATTAAGAAACAATGATTACACAATTAAATAATATTTTAAGATTTTACATTTAGGTTAAACACGCGTTCAAAGGTTTAGCAGTAAATTATGACGAATCTAATTAGAAAATTCCCATCTTGTTTGTTTTTTCATTTATCATGAGCTTGCTAACTTAATAAAAGCCAAGATCCGTATTCAACTTATAACAAATAGTCAACATTTTATAATATATTTTGATTTTTTATTTGACATAATGGTCGGTAGAAGAAATCGGTTATATAATTATTTTACTTGAAGAAGCAATATTTTGATATTTTGAATAGTGCTTTTTCTTTTTGACATTACATAGATTAATTTGATAATAAAGTCGAACCTGTTAACAACTTTGTTCACACACTATCATGCAGTTAAGAATAAAGTGGTGCATATCTAACACAGATAGATCATTAATTCTAAACGAATGTGATACAATGACCAGGAAATTATTTTCCGCTTGAACTGTGTGGACACACATTAACTTCACTCTATGAAAAGGTGTAATCAATAATGAAGCATTAATAATTGCTAATAAAATCCCTGATCTAAAACATTTAAACATTGCTAATGTGACTTAAATTGCCATTGTCACTATACATTTTACAGAGAATTCTACGGTCTAATGACGGCCCATTGTCAGAACTGGCCATTTCGCTTCTGTTTTTTTTTCTTCCAGCTTAATGGTGAAAAGAAGGATTAAGGTTGATCAAATACCGTTTTAAAAATAATGGGTATCAAAAAAGTTTAATATGCACTTTTGACATATATTAATTTAAAACTTACTCATTCTCCAGTTTTGAGGAAATATGTACCGATATTGTCTTATATTTTCAATATATTTTCGTAAAAAACTAAAAACATTCAATTCCTAAGTCATTTTTTCCACTGTTTTTTTTTCTTTCACCTTTGAGTTGACTGGACACCTAACATAGTTTACTAATAACCCATTTCACCGCCCACATTTATCAATAATCATAATTGATTATGACCAATTTGTATGAAGCGTTTCAGTTTAACATGAGCCGAAGTGCTCTTGGATTTCATTGTTAATCAGGCATTGTCTGACTACGATGTATATTTACTTCCTATCACTCATTGTATTTGATTGATTAACTCTCTTTACGTCGGTGCTATTCAGCAATGTTGACCTTAAGTCATGAAAGCTGAGCTGCTGTCTGTAATTGAACCGCTATCTGATAGTTAGCTTTAATACAATTTATAGGATGAAGCTCGTGTGCACTGTGCTTATGATTGACTCACTTTATAGAAATATTAAAGTGAATAAATGCATTCACCGTAATCTCATAAGCATGTACTTCTAAAACTACTACGTCTACAACTCCTTATGCTACTTTATTTATTTATAGCGATGGGAAGCCCGTTGCGTAGTGGTAGGGTTGCGGATTTGTAACTCCTTTGACTGCTTAGCCTCTAACCGCGTGGGTTCGAGTTCCGTGCGTGGACTTAATGTAGGCAGGTTTTTCAGCTGACTTGATGTGCGCAGGTTGTTCTACCCAGACTTTTGTCTGCGGTCTTCCTCCACCGAAAATCAAAACAAAACTGGACTATGCTACAATGATCATAATTGCTCACTGCTATGTACTTCAAAAACAAAGCAAAACATATAGGGATGATATTGTAATAATGTCGATAACCATGAAACGCGACAATCAAAGTATTATTTATTTAACCTCCATACAAGCTAACCTTATCGCCATTATACATGTATTACTTTTTCTGGAAACCAATATCTGTTTTAGCAGAGTCAATACACAAAACCAAAGTGTCATTTTAGTATGTTACAAGCCAAATGTGTTGAGCATGTAAGGAAAATCTGAAAATAAGCCAAATCCATCAATGCGATTTATATGGGAATTATGTTTTAGAGAAAATTTACAATATGTCTTTAACATTAGCTGATGTTGTTACTTGCAATACCTAAGGTTTAAGTTATATGAGTATAGTTTAAGTACAACAAATGCGACTTGTCATAATAACATAATTGTTGTTTATTACACCAACGCAGCAATAACCTAGCTCATTGCTTCTACTTCTCAGTAAATTACATTCTCAAGTAAAGTCTTTCTTTCTCAGCCCTTGTACATGCATTGTACAAAAAATATTTGTCCAGTTTCAGTTCACGTTTATTTAAAAAACGACGTGAATATATTAGATCGGATGTCACTTTCTCCTGAAACATAGTCTCATTCGATCGTTCTTTCAATCTTGCTTATTCGAAATTTGTTGAGAAAGATGTATGGTTCAGATAAAGATACTGAGAATATTTGTTCACATATTTGTTTGCCAGTGGCCATACTTATGGTTCGTGTCATGCTTCATTAAAGGGATGTCTAATATATGTACCAACGGTTTACGACACGGTATTATGTCTTGTTACTGCTATCAAAAAATATATTTATCTTTGTTTTCAGGTCCTAGCGACGTTCGAAGAACATGGAGTCAATAATACGTCAACGGACTCTTTTCGAGCCAGTTGAGGATGATACGGAGTCCAAAGTAAGTGCTGATTGTTGAATAAGTGTGATGCAATTGCCAGCAGTGTCAATTTGCATGGGGAAAATGTTATAATGATTGTAATTTTGAGTAAAAACAAATGTTTACTTTTGTCGTCTTCCATAAGACTGGGCAGTATGAGTCTCGCGAACGAGCAATTTCTAGTAACTATCTCACCAGTCTCTCATGTAATCTATGTTGTCATTTAATTCATCCTATAAGGATTGTTACGTGTATTTTCCTTTGATGGACATTGGAATTTGGTTCCTGAATTCCATCTTCACATGAACATGATGTTACAACCATTTACACTTCTCTGGTCATTTATTTTCTTGATTCAAAAGAAATTTAATTCAAAATAAACAATTCTGTGTAGTTCTTCTAATAGAAATAATACTTATCTCTCTTCTTGAAACTGTGAACATTATTTTTAAATGACGTCACAACTTTTGTCATAGCTCATCAAAAAACCTTGGACATGTTTTATTCAAATATATCGATTTTCTTTTCATCTTGCATTTGAGAACCCCCCAGGAAGTGCGAGGTTAGAACTCTGTGAAACCGGTTTAATCACTCCAGTAAGGCCATATTGCCTACTGACCCTTCAATGCTGTAACTGATGGGTTTGCTTATTTTGTTAAATAAATCGTCACAAATTTGTTAGTTCTATTACATTTGACTTACACATAAAATCAACACATGAATACCTTTGTTCAGTGCCATTTCAAATTTTGATATATATTCCAATACTCGTAGGACTTTGTCATACTTCCTTTATATTAGAAATAGTACAATCACAAACGACCAATCACTGCAAACTGTAGTAAATAAACAGTTTTATTTTTTTCAGTTTGACCCGCCGATAGAAGCGTTAATAAAATACTTAAACTGTTGTTCGTGTGTTGTCATACCACATATTAAGATTTGTTAAAGATATACTGTAAAACATTATATAAAACATCATTTAAACACCTTTTATGAAAACGGCCTTTGCTGTAAAACTGAATTATTTTAACGATTCCTGACTACAACGTGTGTCGCAGTTTCTAAACTGTGTTAATATTCGCATCTTTGATACTCGTCTGGTTATAAATGTCACATACAACAACACGTGGTACCAACCTACTTCACACCAAAGCATATCAATTTTTACGTTTCACCACGTGATATTTTGCGACGTCAATGCGAAGCTTAATGGAACAGCTATTACTATTACGGCAATGTGTTTAGATATCAATTTCAGGATCTATTCTTACAATTTACGTCAATAATAACATATACCTATTTTTGCAAGTTTGTAAATTCAGACTTCACGATTACGTATTTTATTAGTAGGTAATTCTAAAGTATTTCCTTTATTTCAGATACACCCTAAGAAACATTCCTTCTGCGTATCGCTACGAAGGGACGCTCATTGGAAGAGCCTTATCTTGTCAGTTCTCATTTATGGCTGCCTCGGCGCCATAGTCTGGTGTCGTCTGGCAGTAATCACCACTGTCATTGTCTACTATAACCGCTACGTCACGCAGCGAGAGGTTAACAAAGACAGCCCTTGTGCAGACGGATATATCTACATTCCTGTTGCATTTGTGATACTTTTATATCTTGTCTATTTAGTTGAATGCTGGCATTGCAATACGAGAATTGAATTAAAACATAAGACAGATGTTCAGACGGTCTACCATAAAATGAGACAAATGAGAGAAGCTTTGCCAATTGTTTGGTGGAAGGCAGTTTGTTACCATTATGTAAGACGAACACGCCAAGTTACTCGTTATCGAAATGGAGATGCATTCACATCAACTCAGGTTTATTATGAACGAGTCAATACACATACGTCAGGATGTGCTTTCAATTTTACCAACTGTGGCTTCAGAGATTTGACTAAACACGTCACAGGACTCGAAGACTATGCCGCAACTAAAATCAAATTTAGTAAAAGTTATTCCTTTGCAAATCCGGATTCGAAATACGAATTTGACGACCAGCGAAATCAGTTTTTCATCAGTAATGAACGAAGAGATGAGTACATGGAAACTAGAGAAGGAATGGATTTGTTAAATGTAAATTTTAAAGAATATATGGTGGCCTTCAAAGACCCCGATAACCTTCCATGGTATGTGTCCAATCTTGTTTTCTGGGCAGCTTCTTTTCTATTATTGTCTTGGCCTCTACGTGTAATTATCGAGTACAAAACAGCCCATATTCATTACCACGTCCATAAGGAATTCGGTACCAATTATACAACTTCAGATAACCAGTCCACCGTAGGTACAATTACTCGCGTGAATACGATTGCTAGCGCTGAGCTTGAAATGATTGTCCGCAGCAATTTCACTGTAGTTCCAAGCTATTCTGAAGCATTGCTAATGAACGCCGACGCCACAAGTACCGTTACGCTACACGACAATAATGCAAACGTTACGTCGCCAGTATGTGGTCCAACACGTAGTATAACGTGGAACAATATAACATCAAGTCAAAGTAGTGGTTATATAAGTGGATTCTTCTCTACTGCAAATATGCCAAATATGGAACGATATAGCAGTTGTACTTTAGTCAATGACGGCATCCTTGTCGAAACACACGAAGAACAACAACGTTCCCGTACTTCTTTGAGATCTATGATTACCTCCCCTTGGACCAGAAAGAGAAAAACACAACCAGGAAATCGTATGTTTGTGTTATCGAGTCCCGATTCGCAGGACGAATATTCAATGACACTAGATAATAGTCTGTCGGCGGCTTGTCTGCCAACGGATTATTCCTCTAAAGACGTTGTGCGTCAAAAAGACAGCGCATGTGGCCACATGGGGCAACCTTCCGACAGCAGTAATCCTTCATCTTCCGTAACAGGCTATGTGAGCAAAAAACTCTTCCATCACAACAGCAACAAGAAAAACCCGCCTGTTATGCAAACTGGAGAACATTGTACTGAATCACCTAAGCTCATTTCCGAAAAAGCTTCGCGACCATCCTCAATTGCAACAAACAAACAGCATTTGAATAGGTTCGAAGACGAGAAAACAAAGGGCCAGTTTTATGTAAAGAGCAACCTTCCAAATGTTCCTATAAGCAGTATTTTGTCGGAGAGCTGTTCCTCGACAGGTTTTCCGGCAGTTACGCCGAGTTCACCGCCCTGTTATGCAGAAGCAGTACACATGCACAGACCTAGTGATTCGTTTCACTCATCCGAAAGACAGTCTCTATTAAACGGCCAGTCCAACCCAGGCCGGAATTACCGCGGCACGAGCGCGATTATGGAAACATCGCTCTAACGAAAAACGACATTTAAATTAGTTAGCTGTATCTACAATGTTATTTTTGAATTTTTATACCAGCTTTGGACATTTTATAATATTTGCCAGTAAAATGCCTTATAAAAAACTTTAGTTATTTTTATTGTTCATCCCTAGCCATATTTATCTTTTAGAGTATTGACATACATATGTTCATGGACTTCAAACCCAAAACCAAAAAGGTATTATATATTTCTAGTTCTTGCCTTCACTCAACAGAGTATAAGCAGATAAGTGACTATAACACTGCGACGTGTAATTAAATTAGTAAAATATACGATTATCCTATTTTATAACTTTATTGGATTATTTGAAATTTATAATCGCACGTTTAAAGGAGACTCAGACTAATGTTGAAATGTACTGGGTACTAGTCACTGCCTGGCTAAAACTAATTTAGATCAGATAATGTAATAATTTATGCATGACGTTACTTCCACAGGCTGATGCTATGTGGAAATCCGGAATGTAGGGTTTGCTCTTTTTTTTGTTGAATGTGTCCTCAAAGATTTGCCGTTACCCTTACATTTGACTTGTACATGAATACCTCTGTCCTGTGCCTTTTAGAGTTTGGTATATGTTGCAATGCTCATAGGACTTTGTCATATATTTTTAGACAGCCATTTGTTGCAAGAACTGTTCTAATTGAGAGCGTCTGTTTGTTTATTAGGCTTATTAGGTTTATGAGAACGACTGTATATGACTAGTAATTCTAATGGCTACTTGCAACTAGTTTGGGGTGGTGAATGTTACAATATTTAGGCTAATTATATAAAACCCTTTTATCTTGCTTTCTAGTCTTTTACGGTCAATGGATCACTCATGAAGCTGTGACCATATTACTACAATACTTGAGAGACGGAACAATATTTTTATACAGCTGAATTCCCGCCTCTGATCAAAAAACATAGAGCCTGACAAGGAAACGATGCATTACGCTGCTATAAAATTGACTGATTTGTCAAAATTTAATTCATAATCATATTAAAAAATTATAAAATTTAGTTGTTTCTTACCACCATATTTAATCCAACGACCTTTTTTCAGTCGTCGTGAATGTGATGATGCATATCGCTCTTGGGTAGAAACGCGAAGTCTAGTTTCCGACGAAACGTATAAACCACCTTACAACGGATGTGTTTAAACTGCGTCGAGCATTGACCTTAAAGTCGTCTTCTTATTAGTCATTATCGTTGTGCATTTTATGAGAAAAGCACATTCGCTACTTCAGCATAATCTGTATCCTTTAAACTTTTGCTCTTTAACTTTAGATACTTTTGCAACCTCCAAGTGAAAGTAAAATCATGTTTTATTTTATGCTTTGGGCTTAACAAGTGAAAGAATACTACCACTGAAAGAAATCCAATTATTTCACTCTGGCTTATAGTAACACTGTACGGTTATCATTTTCTCTGTTTGTCCTATGGAGGTAATGAGTGACTATTGGGGTTACGTTTGAAGACGAAATAAGCATGAAATAAAGAAAATATTAACTTTAGTGTATGGTCGTATTTTTTTCACGAGTGGTCATTGGAAAAAAATATTTTACTCGTGGCTGATCCCTTCGTGAAAATACATTTTTTTCTATGACCACTCTTAAAATAAAGTACAATCATACACCGAATTCGACAATTATTCCATATTTCTTCAAAAAGAAGAACGCCTTTCAAAATTTGGAACTAAGAAAGCCTTTTACGACATGAAACTACATGTATCGCCATGCACTGATATATATTTTGTCATAATTTAATTTCGAATCACTCCCAAGACAGACGCCTTAACAAAGAAGATAACTAAAAAGCTTATTATGAGAGGTTCATGTAAAACACACAGAGAAAAAGATTAATAATCGTGCTGTTACTCTACATGATACTTATGTATGGCACATGTTAACTGTCGCGAATTGAAATTTAAAAGGAAACTAATACATTTCTAGAATAAACTTATATTAACTTCTTAATACTTTAACGTTATATCATTGTTGTTTTTGTTGTAGTCTTATCTAATCATATTATTCTTGAATACGACCAGCAAGCCTAATATTTGCGGAGACGTTATTATACTTTTTCAGCCTGTTTTGTTATGCCTCAGAGGTATCTATGTCTTTAAATATGCCTTTTGTTTCCAATTAAAAAGAAATTAAACAAACACTGTGAATAATTAGAATGATTTTTATTACTTATATTGATGTCTAGGTTATTCAAAATGAGGAAAATAACATAGTTAATATAGGCATGGTAGACCCACCGGCGCAACGCTGCTCTTTTGTAATACATTTTATTGGACACTCCGCAACAAACGGGACTCAAACAACAATGTTTAGGAACAAGGAACTCAGCGAATGCTATAGATCGGCGATCCTACCCATTTAAACACGACATAAACAAGCCCGAACAAAATCATTCTTTATGGGGAAAAATAAAATAGGCGTTATGGTATTTTTGAAATGAAGGTTAAGCCATTATAGCATTGGTCGTCATTAATAACCATTATAAACATGTCACTTCCAAATAAATGCAGACAATACCTCATTGTTACTTTTCAATTTATAAACATTTGTTCCGGCTTTAATCCCAAAATGGAAACGATCAAAAGCTAAATGGACAATTCACGAAAGACCAATGTCTTAAATTGCCATCAAAAGAAGACATGCATGTCTTCTAAAATTGAATTGATGTTTATCAATAAAGGTTGCACGGTCCTCGAAGCAATACTAGGCAAAAAAAAGCGTCGATTCTAGTCTGATGCATTTTGTGAACATAACGAATCGATGCACTTGCAATTTATGATTCACAATAAATATGTCTTCAAACGCTATGGCCCACGACAACTTAAATCTACAGAATCTGAAACATGCATTAAAGATTTATTAGATATAAAACATGGATCAATACTCTAGGAAGGTTTAAACAAACATTAGAAGGTATTATTAAGTAGCAGTAAGAAGTAAGGTGTTATAGCAGGCCTGGCATATAATATATACATAAAGACTTAGATTAAGGTCAATTTATAGTTTTGCGGACCTGGGTAATGTGATATTGACCGCGGACGCAAGTACATCCTCGGTCAATATCGCATTAGCCAGGTCTGCAAAACTATATATAGACTGCAACATAAGTCTTTATTTTTTATATCACATACCGTTTGAACTTAAAGCGTTATTGAGACAATAAAGTGTGATACTTCACTATTTGATTATCCAATTTGTTCAAAGCTCATTTCCTCGCATTTTGTCCTCAAAAGATAATCAAGAAAAGCAGTCATTGAAACCGAGGTTGCATTTTTTTTTAAATCTTTTTTGGTGTATTTCTCCCTTAATGTTAGCAAAACATCAGACATACTGACAAACTGTCGATTTCTTTTACAAGATGCCATTTCATTGTAGCAACAGTGCACGTAAAAAGAACACGATCGTCAGTATTATGTTCTGGTGCTCATGTGAAAACATTCTTTCGTCAATATCACAATGACTCGCAGGTGACCAACAATCGACCAATCAAAACGCTCTAATGCAAAAGGTATGAGATATATTAAATTTTAATCCAAAGTACAACTAAGATTAAAGCAGACATAAGAGAAGAAAACGAAGACAGCCAGTCTTGGAATGTTCAACTAAGTTTGCTGATGCTGTTGTTTTCTAAGAGAATGTTGTAGGTCCAATGTCGAAAAGATACCAACAAAAAGAAAGGAAATAAGCATGTATTGTCACCTAAAAATAAGAAAGTAAAACATGTAAGGGACTGAAATAATCGTTCATCTTTGTAAATATTAAATATTTATCATTTTTAACACACTGACCTGAATATACTTACGTATCCTAACAGGCAGAGCTTCGGCTTCAAGAGCGGTGTCTCAAAAAGTCGTATATGACCAATTCTTGATTTACAGCTATCAAAAGCAAAAAAATAATATAATGGATAATATGAATAACAGAAATATGTATATTCATACTATCCATAGTATCATATAAATATTTACGGATATAAAATATTTTAAAGATTGATAGGTATTTATAACATTTAATTTTTTATACTTTTTTAAATTCTCAAATGTAGAGCAAATAAACAAAAAAGCAGCATTATAATGCAGTATAAACTATGTCCAGGTCTTGTTATATACTATTTCTTTTTCTGGAATATTTATTATTCTTCTATTCTGAATAAAGTAAGTTTTAACGTCAGTATTAACATTACCAAACTTCATTTTGCAAGTGTTTGGAATCTCGTAAATTCCTACAGCAAATAGAATGATTTTTCCAGTAATATTGGTTTATAGAGACATTGTCATTGTATTCTCGCCTTTACCGATAACTCATGGTCAGTAAATCAAGGATGGAATTACATTTCTGCTCTCGTATTTATTTTCTGATTCCAATTATAAGGTTTAATCATCACCCAAATGTCCTTTGTGCCTCCTTTAACACGCAAGACAGATTGATATGTTTATTGACACTCAAATATAGATAATGCTAAATACGATCTTTCGGTAGGTTTACCTTGAAGTTACATTTACAAGTAGATACAAAGCTTTACATTACATTTTAGCACATGATTCTTATCTTACAGTACAAGTACTGTACTATGAGGTCTGATCTAACAGAACTAGCTTCAATTATCCTAACTATCTAAACTTTAAAACAATTTATTGTCAATTTATATATAACTTTTCATAAATTTGAGTCGATATGAATGTTATTACGAACGATCAGTAATTTATTGCATTATGTTGCAAACACTATATGCATTTGGCACTCGCTTTAGCAGTTCAAAATGTTCACCCATCTTGGTCATTAAGTTAATACTAATAGGTATGCTGTATTAAACGACACGTAAAAATATCTATGCGTTGTATAATGTCAATGATATTTTTCGTTTGTATCGTGATATATCAACCTCCTTATACATGATTTTCTGTTTGCAAACAATGACTTTTGACAGTCTGCCAACTTTTTCCTATAGCTAGATCATTCTACGGCTCGAGAGCTCTTTTACGCTCATGCACGCCTTATTTCATGTAATAAAACGGAAAAATCATTAACAGAAAAAAGGTCATTTACAGAGAACATATGATACCATTTATAGTCACTGTGGCAAAAGAGTAACTAGTAAATGTTTGCTGCTAGATTAATGATAACTTCAAGTGTACACTGTGGAATGATTTGGTCATAAATGGCTGTGTTAGAGATCCCCTACCTGAACAATTAATAAAAGTTTCAGAGGCTTACTAGACATATACATGTTCTTGTCTAGATGTGGCTTTTTATTTGGCTTTTTGAGTCATATTTTAAATTATTGCTTACTTCGTAATATCTTATATCATTGCTTTCCTTCTCAGGAGAGAACGTAAAACGCAGCATCAACATAAGAATACCTTTTGTACAGTCAAACCGCTTAAGAAATAAATGTAACCTTTCATGAATTACTGACAAGCCACAAATCAACTAGCGCTACTTGAAGTTCTTTTTTTGTCGTCGCAGATTTCTAACCATACTGTGGACCTACATATGGAACCTGAGGCAAAGCCAGCCTGATAAATAGCAATATGGCCCGCTTTGGTAGAACATTCTATCTACGTTACTGCATTATACCCAATTTAACAAAACCAATGACCTATACACATAGAGTGTTACTTCTACTGGTACCTGTTATGTTCTTCCACAAATGTATCAGCAGTTGGAACGCCTTAGCAATGACAGCCTCACCACTCCACTAGAACACTTTAAATGCCTGCAATTTAAGAGAAATTGTAGTTTATGTATTATAAAAAAACATATTTGAACAGTTTTGAAACTTGATATTTTCCCCTTTTTTGCATTTATCAATTATGAAATCATTGTCATTTGTAAGAAAATTCAAGTACTGATTTTCAAAAATCTATCATTACATTAATTTAAATGGTCACATTTATATATTTGTTAAATGCAAGGGGCGTCTTTTGATTTACAAAGTAAATACATTCATTCTTACCAGAAGTAGATACCTATATTTAAACAATGTTAACTATTATGAATATCAGGAGTATACAATATTTCAGTATTTAGCAGATTGACTACTCTCGGTCAGTTATTTATGCCTGGGAGTAGTAGGACGTATACCGAACTAATATGTACATTGTTGTATGTCTAATGTCACTTGTAATTGTGTTTTAAAGCATGCTTTTAATGTTAACTTTAATATCTGTTAAAACTGGAACCTCTTTATATTGTGTAATTCAGATATACATGTATTGCACATTTATGTATGAACAATGCCACGCACGAATATCACTCATTGCCTAGAGAAAAGAGGAATATGGAGCGAACTGCTATTAGAACAAGTGTTCCACTAATTATGCATTAACTAGTAGGCTGAGATTTTTGCGATATCTCGAGATATGCGGCTCTGAATAAGGTTATATAATGACATAGGTCACTCGTATCAACTCAGAATGCTCTGGGCAGAAACTTGTCATATAGAAAATATAACGGTTGTGCAAGCATGTTTGTCTTATCTGTGCAACAACATGAAGACAATACCATATTTTGGCAAATTGAAATTAATGATATTTTTAATTTGAATTCAATCAAATATGCAATAGACATCTTTGTCGTCAGTCGCTAAATACGGATATGCTAGTGTGTATTGATGCAAAGGCATACAAACTCTATTTAGGCAGACACAAACCGACAATACACATTTTCTATAAGTGTTTGTAAAGCAAACAATAAAATACTGGAAATGGTTCGAATACAGTTAAATGAGATGACTATTTGTATCCTTGCATATTTTTTGCGATGTTCTTGTTTCTTTTTATTTTAATGATCAAATATATTTAAACATCTTCAGGGAAAAACTGAATCTCATTTTAATTCTCTAAGTTCATTATAGATGCAGGTGCTTACTGTTAGTTGTTTCACTTTGACGGGATATTTTTATTTACACTGTTTGATTGATAAAAAACCTTCAGGAAGTGCGAGGTTGGAGCGCTCCACACACCAGGTTTAAGCACCTCAGTTGGCCCTTTTGCCGACTGACCGTTCAAAGGCAGGCGGTAACTGATGGTTTTTCTTTTTGTGTGTTATGTCTCGTCTCTGCGTTTTTGTCACATTTACATTTACCTTGTTTGCCTTTGTCTACAGGTAGATAAAATTTATATAACTGTGAACATTTTTATAGGACCTTTTCTTATTGACCTAATTGACCTATTCTAATTGAGAAAGACAAGTATTTTTTGAAAGATCATTTTGAAAAAGAATATTATATATAAATATTTCGAAGCAATTGACATATGGAATTTTGATCATTTATTTTAAAAAGATTTAGCTGTAGCCGGAACTAGCTTGCGAAAATGTTTTGTTGCACTAAGTGCACTAGCTAATTTTTTGAACATACAAACAAGGTTGTTAATTGAATGTATTGAGAAAAATTCCTAACAATTTATACATTAAAACAACATTTACAAAATCATATTTTGAGAGGGTCTCTTTGTTTCTCGTTTGAAAAACTAACTTAAGATCTAGTTTTGAGATTATCTTCCTTCGTTAAAACAGTTTAAAATCAGTGTAAGTCCATAACATTTCACCAATCGACTAGGACTGGTTGTTATTGTCATTCATATCATATTTAAAATTTGTACATTGAAAATAAATAAGTAGATTCATTGGTTTTCCTTTTACTCGAAACAAATTCTTACTTATGTAGCAATTCACAAAGGACATTTTTCGTAAGGTCGTTTTCATAATCAAAATAATGCTACCAATGTTTTGTGGAGGTTGCAAAATAATCCTATTGCATATAATCTATGTTGTCATTTAATTCATCCTTTCGAAATCGTTGCCTGTATTCTAACTTGAAGTATGCTGGACCTTTTTAAAATATATTCTCTCTACTCTAATCGTTTAACACTTCTCTGGGTTTTTTATTTTTTTTTACCGCTAACTTTAAAACAAGTTTCTTTGTAAAATAGATTATATTGTATTTACTTTGCTGTTCCAATGAAGATAATGCTATCCCTCCCGCCCAATTTCAATGCTGAAATTGTTGTTTGTTTCGACAACGCGCCATTTTCGTCACGTCATCATCGTATTATTTATCATTGCATTAACATAGTTGTTGCAAATTGATGTGTTCACTTCACAATTGTACAAAATATAAAGGTGCGCAAATTTTATTTTCATATTAACACGATTCTATTTCTATTCTTCTATTCTATTATTGTTTTCATATTAATATTGCAGACTTAAAGAAATTGATATGGTTTATTGGTAGCGCTTTATCAAAACACGCATAATCATTTAGTTACATCATGTTTTTAAATAAATCTGACATTTTGTTTTCAAAAGTAAATGTTTCACAGAAACAACAAATCGTTTAAAATTAAACAAAGTTAAACATCTATTACTTTACTTTTACTAAGTATAATGATGCCATTTGTTTTAGTTCTCTTATATAAATATTTATAACTTCAATACTTACGTCGTTGTAAAGTATATATTTCTCTAACAGCATTTGCAAGTATTAGGTATATTGTACATGTACATGTACTTCTGATTTTGGAAGGCAAATTTACCACAATGTTTACCACAACAAAACACCACCTTGTTTCCACGAAGTGAAAGTTAGAGCTATTGATTTCATAATTGAGCCCTCTTTATTATTCTGGACAAAATTGGTTATTGATTTCTAATTATGATTTCCATTGACCATCTTGATATGCCTGACGGGTTTTCTCCTTTACCTACTTCACTCTTTGTCCTTTATCATTATTGATTCATTCTTGATAAACTCTATTACGTATTATGTATTACCGTTTTGGTTCGTCTACAGCCTACCGACACATTGGACCCTGTACTCATCGTTAACCATTAAAAGCCAATATGCCAAACATCAAAACATCGGTTATAAAGGATAGTAGCAAGGACTATAACGATGGTGTAAATAATAACAATAAATGAATGAATGAATAAATAATAATAATAACAATAATAATAATAGTTACAATAATTATAATAATAATAATAATAATAATAAAATAATAATGATAATAATAATAATAATAATAATAATAATAATAATAATAATAATAATAATAATAATAATAATAATAAAAACTGTTATAATAAAAGATATAAAAATACTGTTAATACAATTTCTCTGACTGCTTAGACTCTCAAGGGATTACCTGCGCAGTGGTTTTGCCGGGATATTTATTCTGGATCTTTCTCACCAAATAGATGGACGACGCTTTACTGATTAGAAAGGGTCGCTGCGATGTATTTCAAAAACCAAACCCTTTAAAATAATATTAAATGTTAATAATAATAATAATAATAATAATAATAATAATAATAATAATAATAATAATAATAATAATAATAATAATAATAATAGTTGTTGTTGTTGGCATCCTTCTGTCTCTAGAGACAATGGAGTCTGCACCTGAGTGTTTATTTAGTTGTGGGGCAGCAGCGGCGACTGTGGCTGAATAAGCCAATGCGGTAGCTGCAGCTTCTGCCGAACTTGCTGCAAGTGTGGTCCTTGTTGATTACTATCGGGACAGCAGTGGTAGGCTGGGTTCTCTGCTGTTTGCGGCTCTTCCTTTCTCACACTGGATTTCTTTCTTCTCCTCAGCCTGATTGATGCCGGTTTTGACATTTGTATGCCAGCTAGAGCGATCGAAGGTTGCTCTTTCGAGATCTGTTGGGTTTCAAGACTTCAGATCCCTCTTGCAGACATCCTTGTAGCGCAGGGTTGGTCGTCCGTGTTGCAGTGGCGAGCTCGCCATAGAGGATGTCGTTTGGGATGCGGCCATCGTCCATCCTGCATACATGTCCGAGCCAGCGTGGCGAACATGCTTGACATGCCTGCCTTGGCCAAAACATCTGCGCTGGAGATGCGGTCCTGCCAGGCGATGCCGAGGAGTCGTCTGAGGTTGCGCATGTGGAAGGCGTTCAGTCTTCGTTCTTAGTCCATTTAAAGGGTCCAAGCCTCACTGCCATACAGAAGGGTGCTCAGCACGTACGCTTGGTACACCTTCATCTTTGTGTTGAGGGTCAGCATGCAGTTATCCCACACACGCTCCGATAGACTGGCCATGGCGGTTACTGTTTTGCCTATCCTTACGTTGAGATCGGCATCCAGGGATAGGTTGCTGGAGATTGTGGAGCCGAGGTATGTGAATTTGTCAACCACCTTCAGGGTGTGATCGCCTTTGGTAATTGTGGGAGTGGTGCTGATATCCTGACCCATGATGTTGGTCTTCTTGAGGCTGATGGTAAAGCCAAACACTGTGCACGCCTTTGCAAAGAGAGTGATGAGTCGCTGAAGGGCGCCTTCCTTGTGAGCAGTGAGGGCGGCATCATCAGCAAAAAGCATCTCCCGGGTCAGGACCTTGCGCACCTTGGTCTTTGCTCTAAGGCGGGCAAGGTTGAATAGGTTCCCGTCTCTCCATGTGTGGAGGAAGATGCCATTTTAGGACTCGCTGAAAGCGTAGCGCAGGAGCAAGGAGAAGAATATGCCGAAGAGTGTCGGTGGCAGGACACACCCTTGTTTCACTAGGCTTTTGATTGGGAAGGGGTCCGATGATGCTCCGTCATACTGATCAGTGCTGATCGCTTGGCCCGAAACTCACACTGTGACTCGGGATACACGCGGTCAGCAAGTACCTGCAGCCGGTTGGGGACTACCCGGGCGAAGGCTTTTCCCACAATGCTGAGGAGGGAGATTCAACGATAGTTGTTGCAATCGCTGCGATCGCCCTTGTTCTTATAGAGCGTGACGATCTTTACATCCCTCATGTCTTGGGGTATCAATCCCTCTTCCCATCACTGTAGCAAAAGCTGATGGCGGTGTCCAAGGAGGGAACTCTCTTTTGCAGCCTTCACAACCTCTGGTGGGTCACTGCCTGGTGCTTTCCCGCAGGACAGTGAATCAATGGCCTTTCTGAGCTCCTCGATGGAGGGTGGCGAGTCGAGTTCTTCCATGGTGGGCAGTGTGGTGGTGTTCACCATGGTTGCGTCAGCAACGACATTTTCTCTAGAGTACAACTCTCCATAGTGCTCAACCCATCTCTCCATCTGCTCCCCATGGTCCTTGATGATGACGCCGGAGGGGGACTTGATGGGTGCGGTTTTGGTGACACTAGGTCCCAAAGCTTTCTTCATCCCCTCATACATGACACGATGTTTCTGCAGTCTGCAGAGGTCTGGATGTCATTGCAAAGCTTCAGCCAGTAATTGTTGGCGCACCTGCGGGTGACCCTCTTGGCATTGTTGCGGGCTTCTCTATACGTGGCCAGTGTTTTCTTGCAGGGCTTCCTCTTGTTCTTGAGAAGCATCATTGGCAGCTACGGCAGGCTCCATCATTTCGATCCCGGCCTCGAACAAGTCCTCGTTCTTCCTGGCTCTCTTCCCGAAGGTGCCTGAGGCGGTCTGGTATACTGCATCACGGATAAAGTCCCAGCGTGCTGTGGCACTGTCTGTGGGGCAGTCTTCGAGGATCTTGTCAATAACCTCAGCAAAGCATTTGCACAGCTCAGGCTTTGAGGCTCTGGCCGTGTCGATGCGAGGCGGGCTCTTCTGCCTGGAGTGGGGGATCCGTCTGGGTCGGAGACGCACCATGCTGCCGACCAGGGAGTAATCGGTGTCGCAGTCGGTACTATGGTAACTGCGCGTGAGGAGCACGTGGTTCAGCATGGGCCTTCTAGTATTGACGAGGTCCAGCTGATGCCAATGCTTTGACCTGGGATGTCGCCAAGACACTCTTTGGTGGGGCTAGGTGGAGTAGAAGGTGTAGCTGATGGCGAGGTCATGGAAGGAGCAAAGCTCAAGTAGCCGCTGTCCGTTCTCGTTGCGCTTACCAACTCCAAAGTGTCCGATGCAACGTGGCCAGGAGGTGTGGGCTGCGCCTACTCGGGCATTGAAGTCTCCGAGCAGGAACAGGTTTTCAATCGCTGGTATCTCTCTAATCCTTGTCTCGAGCTCCTCATAGAATGCATCTTTAGCCTCGGCTGTGGAACAGAGTGTGGGGGTGTAGACGCTTAAGATGTGTGCAGGTCCTGAGGAGGTAGTGAGGCGGAGAGAGAGGATGCGTTCGGTTCCCTGTGAAGGAGGTTCGATTGATTGTATGAGGGAGTTGCGAACTGCGAAGCCAACTCCGTAGAGTCGGCGCTCATCTGACTCCAGACCTTGCCAGAAAAACGTGTAGTCCTTCTTCTTGAGACTGCCACTGGAAGCGAGGTGTGTCTCCTGGAGGGCAGCGATGTCGATGTTCCGCTTGGCCAGCTCGCGGTCGATGATGGCGGTTTTCCTGGCGTCGTCTACTTGCTGAAGGTCGTCAGATAGGCCAGGACACATTGTTTTGACGTTCCAGGTTGCCAACCGCAGGGCTGGTAGTTTCTTTTCCTTTCGTTGTTTGCCTGGTGCTCAATTTTACAACAAGCCTGTCGATTTTATTTAAGCTTCACGCATCCGATGAAGCAAGCAAGTTGTGGCGGGGTAGCACCTTATTGCCCGGGGGCTGCCCGGGTTGAGGCGGGCAGTAACTTCCCATTGGAGTCAAAAGACTCCTCCACCGTCGAGAGCAACCCCGAGCGCCCGGCTCTACGCCAAACGAGCCTGGGCTTATAACTGGTGTCTGCTGCTCCCCGTGTTGAGTCTTCGCTGAGACGGCGAAGCAGGAGTGACCTCTCCAGGTGCAGGCCTGGGCGGGTGGTATGGAGACCCTTGAGTGCCCAGTGCCAAGATCCCCCTCTCGGTATTACTGGCAGAGTCCGGCGGAAAGGCAAGCCGATACGGCCGGTGCCAGCGCAGCTGCAGGAGGTGCCAGAAGGCATTGCAAAGCTCAACTTACTGCCTACGGGTCTCCGTACCGGATTTTCTATCTGGGTTTACTCCCATAGCCATTGACCAGCCAAGGTCGACCTTCAAGGCAGCAGAAAACTCGTGGATGGCGGGGTCGTCCATTTCCCGTGCAGATACGAAGCATCTGCCAACTTCCCAACCACAACCATGTTTTTCGCCACAAAAGAAAATAAGGATATTGGCAATACACAGCATAACATAAACATGATACAAAAGGATTAGAAAGGTTGATATGTTCACATCTACACTTATAACACATGCCTCATATGACAATATCATTCAAAAGCCCAGGGAGACAGAGAATATTCGAGAAAACAATATCATTTTGTATATTTTGTCATCATTGTGCATCCATATAAAAATCTTTTATTTATAAAATTCCTAACCTAGCTATTTCTTAAAGAAGTAGATTAAAATATACACTCCATTATTTGTATTATGTCTTTGTGTATCTTCTTAGCTTAAGTAAGGGGCACCTGTGGCATATCGGTAGAGTCGCCGATTTGTAACTCCTCTACTGCTTAGACTCCTACAAGTTGGGTTCGAGTCCCGTTCAGGGCGAAGAACTTAATGTGGGAATCTTCCAGCTGACCTGCAGTGCATCGGTGGTTTTACCTAGACATTTGTCCACAAAAACTGCTGGACGTTGCTATAATGATCATAAATGGTCGCAGCAATGTATCTCAAAAACATAACAAAACAAAACAGCTTCAATAATAATTGAGAATTAATATTTCCTTTGTGTATAATTGTGATTACATCTCTAAACCTGCTAATAAGGATTTGATCATGCCAGGCACAACAGTGTAGATCCAGATCCGCTAGAGCTCTGTAGTAGCTGTCTAAGAAAGATCCAGATCACCCTACATGCTGCCAAATATTTCAGTTATAATGTCGGAAGTGACAATTATAAGTTTTAATTAGTTTGCCAATTAAGGTAACCATTTTATAAGAATAACATATGGTAGGGTGACAATGAGGGATCATGAAATGGCCTAAAGGGACATATCTTTTAACAAGCAATGCTATATACCAAAATGTTTGTTAGGGTCTGTAGTTTATGAAACCACCGGCATAAATTGGCATAAATGGTGGCGAGCTGAGAAATCCAAGATGGCCGCCAAGATGGCCGCCAGTTCCTTGAAAGTCTTATTGTGTGAAATCAACAGCCCTGAAACCAGTGTTTCTTGTTTAATTTGGTATATTTGAGTTTAAATGACTAATTAAATGACACTTTATTATAATTTATATGTACAAATGTTTTTTTTTTATACATTGCGCGTGATTAGATTTTCAAAATGGCTGCCAAGATGGTCGCCGTATCCAACTTTAGTATCTGTATTGTAAAAACAATTACTTTAAACCAGGTTTTTCTTTCACTTTGAATTAAGTGGCTAATATTTATAATATGTGCACTAATTATTTATTACAGCATAGTCTTGTTGTTTTTTAAGATTTAAATTTTGCCTCTGTATTCATATGGCGGCACTTGGCCAACTTAAATATGTGATATCAACAGAATTAAACTTCCCATATTTTCCTTTCAATAGTAAAGAACATCAGAACATAAGGTTTCATGAAAAATAGTATTTTTGTTGGATTCCTGTGATTTAAATAAATACTAGGAGCTTATTTAAAGCATTTTAAGAATGAAGAAAAGAAGAAAACAGAAGTTTTGCAAGAAGATCACGGGTAAACATGTTTTTAATTACCCTACCATACCATACCCTACCATACATATAAGACAATAAAATGTATATATTTGATATAATTTTATTGCTCCCATGTGCAAATATTTTCTTGAATAAAATCTTATTTATTTTTAACAAAATTAACACATGGAACTTTTGCTGAGGCACAATTTACAAGTTTTGAAGGAGGGATAATTTAAAATAATTTTTAAAAGATAAGTAATAACAACACTCTTCTTGGAAATAATGGTAATGTAAAAATAGTTTTAAACATATTTGTATTGCATTTGTTTTCTTATTGAAAAGTAATATAAACTTGTCACTTTCTTTAAAATATTAAAGAGAAAGAAATCTGACCTTCAGCTTGTGTATTTGTAAAGTTGTATGTAAGGTTTAATGACTAACAAGCATACTTTTTTCTTTAAGTAAGGATGGTTTGTTTGCTTATGCTATTGTAAACATTACGAAAGAGAAAAAAAAATGAACAAATATTTTGTCTTTATGAAAGTATTTTATTGCCAAATAATAACAAACGGTGTTTATATAAAATATCACTCTTTAATTAAGTCACATTCGAATTTTCAAATCGTAAACAATGGACCAACCCCAGGTTGTCAATATGGGCGCAAAGAGAAGAAAAATAACCCCATGTAGTGAGGACACTTGCTGTTTTTTTATCCATTTTTGTGGTCTCACCCTCCGTCTAGCCTTGTTAATATAGCCAGTGGTGTTGAGTTGCCAGCAGCTGTTGAGGCCAGTTTGCTAGGTTGCCATGATTACGGCAAGCATGCACTGGAGCAATTTGTAGCAGAAAGGTTTATGAATAATCTTGACACAACAACCAAGAAAAAGTTCTTTAATTCCATTCGGAAGTCAAAAGTTAAGCCATTCTCATTAGCAAAACACAAAGAAAAAAAAAACTCTTGTAAAGACAAAATCAACAGTCAAGATATGTATGTAAGATTACTTGCAATAAATTCCTTCAAAAAGGTTCGGCTTGAAAGGTTTCATGCATTTGAAAACATTTTTGTACCTCTGAGTTTATTTTCAGATGACGGCTCAATGTTGGCAGCAAAGAAGTCTGATTTCATGGACTAGCTTAAAGCCCTTTTTGGGTCATATCCTTGCATAGAGACAAAGTTTAGGAATTTTGAGTGTTTCTTTTTTGTTTCCATGTCCGTTGTTCAAATACTCCAACCTCAATCAAGGAGAAAAACCACATGCAATATGATGGCAGTTTCCTTTTGGCAACACATTCTTTCTCAGTCTGAAGGTTCCAGACAAAGTCAAATTGTTATTGACTGGTACATTGACAGCAGCCTGAAGTCTCAAGCCCGAATACGTCGTGGCGAAACGGTCTCATCTGTCAGACCAATTTCAATTCAAGGCAATATGATAGTTGGTGACTGGAAAAGAGTGATAAGCAACACAAAAAGCAAACACTAACTGACAAGATTGTTCACGTTGTTTCTTACCGAAAACTCTCAAGATCTTCTTGAAGACCAGAGTGAAGTTTATGTAGCTGGAGGTATTGGTGTTACTTCTTCATGTATAGAGTATGTCCTTCAGCTCAGATCAATCATGAAGAAGCTTATAGACGTCCTATGCTCTACATTGCATATGCTGGTAGACAAGATACACAGCAGGCATGTGTTTCCAGTCCAGACACTGATGTTATCAAAACTGAACATCAGTCAAATCTTTTTCAAAACAGGAAGAAAGACAACTTACAGAGATATGACCACCAGGTATATCCAGTTCACTCAGTTTTCAACCCTTAGTCTCTTCAGCAGGTAAATATCCTCTTGCCTGTTTACTGTCTTACTGGGTGTGACACTTGCTCATCTTTCTATGGTGTAGGCAAGACAAAGACTTTTCTTGTTATGTGCAAGTCTAACCCAGAAATTGCAGGCCTTTCAAAACTTGGAACCCAAGAAAATTTTACTGAGGAAAACAGCTGTTCAGCGGTTTATTTGTCTATTGTACGGTCAAGCTCAATGCACTTCACTCAATAGCCTTCGCTCATTGATGGTTCTTCAGAAAAAGCATACAAGGCCCCGAAAACTTCCTCCAACAAGTGACAGTTTTAGGCTTCATCTGCATTCTTCAACTTCTAATATGGCGGTCTTCTCATTTGATGCCCAAGTTAGACTCTGTAGACTTTGGCTACATTAAAGACCCTGACACTGGCTTTTACACACCACAACTTATGACACAACCTGTTGGCCCTCCAGAACTATTAAGTGACCTTATTTGCAAGTGTACTGATCTTTGTTCTGGATCTTGTGCATGTTCTAACAATGAACAACCAAGGTGTGCCGTAACCCCACCCCAAAAAAAAACAAAAAAAAAAACAAAACAACAACAACAACAACAACAACAACAAAACAATAAACAACCATGCACAAGGGCTTGCTCATTGTACTTTTCAACATCAAACATGTAAAAATTGAAGTGGAGTGGAGACCAATGATGACATAGATGATGGCTGTTTGGATTAAAGACATGTCATTCAAAATTTAATATGTTACAAACAGCATATACAAGCATTTGGTTTTTAATCTTATTAAGATTAAGATTATCTTTGTAATAATGACAAATTCAAATTTATATCACATTATGTAATATGAATTTTGGAATATATCATTCATGACACAGCCGTTACTGTTAAAGTAAACATCATGTACTCATGACAAGTAGCAAAAGTGTTTATCTAAACCTAGATATCTATATCTAGCACTAGATATCATTATTTTTTGCCATTTCTTGCTGTGAATGTAGTGAAATATAATATTCTGGTATAACGTGCTCTACATTTATTTCAAAAATGCTTTCATTCTGACATATTTATAATAAGTGATTGCAAGTTATTTCAACTGAGAAGGATAAGTTGATTACAATATCCGTTACATGATCTTGTTCATAATGCTGTTAATTCAGTTTTGACATTAACCATTTGCAACATATTTCAACAATTGTTGTTTTAATTAACAAAAAAGTGTTGGCAGCTATAACAGTAATTACTTAAAAAGGACTTGTTAAAAGATAGAATATATGTTGTAAGAAAGATACCTAACTATCAATTAATTTAGATAGTTCTTCCATAAACTGGGAACTCGTAGTCAAAACATGATATGTTGTGATATCTGTGCACTAAAGTTATTTTCGCGGCCATCTCGGAGGCCATTTTGAGTTGTTAAGTTGCCTTGATTTTTGTCAACTGATTCAAGATGTTTACGAAGATACAAACCCTGATGGCTATTTTGGTTTATTACATAATATATGAAAAAGCACATTGTTCACATTGTCCAATATGATATATAAATATTCTTGCACAATTTCAAATCTACTTAAAGAAAATCAACAAGATATGCTTTGGGAATAAATTATTGCATTTATTATGAACATTAGTAATTCTTTAACGAAACTAGAAAAAACATGGTTAAAATTATTTGTCTTTACAATACAGGAAGAAATTTTGAAAATGTTGGCAATTTTAGCGGCCATTTTGGCAGCCATTTTGGATATCTAATTACATAAAAACTGTAAAAAAGGTGTTGTACATGTAAATTATTATACAGTGTTATGTTATAAGTCATTAAAACTCAAATGTGAACCAAATAAAAGAAGAAAAACAGTTTTCAAGGTTGTCGATTTCGTTTAATAAGACTTTCAAGGAATTGGCGGCCATCTTGGCAGCCATCTTGAATTTCTCAGCTCGCCACCATTTATGCCAATTTATGCCGGTGGTTTCATAAACTACAGACCCTAACAAACAATTTGGTATATAGCATTGATTGTTAAAAATATGTCCCCTTAGCCCATTGTTTTAGTGGACTTTTTCATACATTGTCACCGTACCAAAACAGGAGTCTGGTCAGGGCGATAGTACTGATAATGTTAATACAGGAGTCTGGTCAGGGCGATAGTACTGATAATGTTAATACAGGAGTCTGGTCAGGGCGATAGTACTGATAATGTTAATACAGGAGTCTGGTCAGGGCGATAGTACTGATAATGTTAATACAGGAGTCTGGTCAGGGTGACAGTACTGATAATGTTAACACAGGAGTCTGGTCAGGGCAACAGTACTGATAATGTTAATACAAGAGTCTGGTCAGGGGGACAGTACTGATAATGTTAATACAGGAGTCTTGTCAGGGCGATAGTACTGATAATGTTAATACAGGAGTCTAGTCAGGGTGACAGTACTGATAATGTTAATACAGGAGTCTGGTCAGGGTGACAGTACTGATAATGTTAATACAGGAGTCTGGTCAGGGCAACAGTACTGATAATGTTAATACAGGAGTCTGGTCAGGGTGACAGTACTGATAATGTTAATACAGGAGTCTTGTCAGGGCGACAGTACTGATAATGTTAATACAGGAGTCTGGTCAGGGTGACAGTACTGATAATGTTAATACAGGAGTCTTGTAAGGGCAACAGTACTGATAATGTTTATACAGGAGTCTGGTCAGGGCGACAATACTGATAATGTTAATACAGGAGTCTGGTCAGGGTGACAGTACTGATAATGTTTATACAGGAGTCTGGTCAGGGCGACAATACTGATAATGTTTATACAGGAGTCTGGTCACGGCGGCAGTACTGATAATGTTAATACAGGAGTCTGGTCACGGTGACAGTACTGATAATGTTAATACAGGAGTCTGGTCAGGGTGACAGTAATGATAATGTTAATACAGGATCTGGTCAGGGTGACAGTACTGATAATGTTTATACAGGAGTCTGGTCAGGGTGACAGTACTGATAATGTTAATACAGGAGTCTGGTCAGGGCGACAATACTGATAATGTTAATACAGGAGTCTGGTCAGGGTGACAGTACTGATAATGTTAATACAGGAGTCTGGTCAGGGTGACAGTACTGATAATGTTTATACAGGAGTCTGGTCAGGGTGACAGTACTGATAATGTTAATACAGGAGTCTGGTCAGGGCGACAATACTGATAATGTTAATACAGGAGTCTGGTCAGGGTGACAGTACTGATAATGTTAATACAGGAGTCTGGTCAGGGTGACAGTACTGATAATGTTTATACAGGAGTCTGGTCAGGGCGACAATACTGACAATGTTTATACAGGAGTCTGGTCAGGGCGACAATACTGATAATGTTAATACAGGAGTCTGGTCAGGGTGACAGTACTGATAATGTTAATACAGGAGTCTGGTCAGGGTGACAGTACTGATAATGTTTATATAGGAGTCTGGTCAGGGCGACAGTACTGATAATGTTAATACAGGAGTCTGGTCAGGGTGACAGTACTGATAATGTTAATACAGGAGTCTTGTCAGGGCAACAGTACTGATAATGTTTATACAGGAGTCTGGTCAGGCCGACAATCCTGCTTATGTTAATACAGGAGTCTGGTCAGGGTGACAGTACTGATAATGTTTATACAGGAGTCTGGTCAGGGCGACAATACTGATAATGTTTATACAGGAGTCTGGTCACGGCGGCAGTACTGATAATGTTAATACAGGAGTCTGGTCAGGGCAACAGTACTGATAATGTTTATACAGGAGTCTGGTCAGGGCGACAATACTGATAATGTTAATACAGGAGTCTGGCCAGGGTGATAGTACTGATAATGTTAATACAGGGGTCTAGTTAGGGTGACAGTACTGATAATGTTAATACAGGGGTCTGGTCAGGGTGATAGAACTGATAATGTTAATACAGGAGTCTGGTCAGGGTGACAGTACTGATAATGTTAATACTGGGGTCTGGTCAGGGTGAAGGTACTGATATTGTTAATACAGGAGTCTGGTCAGGGTGACAGTACCGATAATGTTAATACAGAAGTCTGGTCCGGGTGACAGTACTGATAATGTTAATACAGGAGTCTGGTCAGGGTGACAGTACTGATAATGTTTATACAGGCGTCTGGTCAGGGTGACAGTACTGATAATGTTAATACAGGAGTCTGGTCCGGGTGACAGTACTGATAATGTTAATATAGGAGTCTGGTCAGGGCGACAATACTGATAATGTTAATACAGGAGTCTGGTCAGGGCGACAATACTGATAATGTTAATGCAGGGGTCTGGTCAGGGTGACAGTACTGATAATGTTTATACAGGAGTCTGGTCAGGGTGACAGTACTGATAATGTTTATACAGGAGTCTGGTCAGGGTGACAGTACTGATAATGTTAATACAGGAGTCTGGTCAGGGTGACAGTACTGATAATGTTAATACAGGAGTCTGGTCAGGGCGACAATACTGATAATGTTAATACAGGGGTCTGGTCAGGGCGATAGTACTGATAATGTTAATACAGGAGTCTGGTCAGGGCAACAGTACTGGTAATGTTAATACAGGAGTCTGGTCAGGGCGACAATACTGATAATGTTAATACAGGGGTCTGGTCAGGGCGATAGTACTGATAATGTTAATACAGGGGTCTGGTCAGGGCGATAGTACTGATAATGTTAATACAGGAGTCTGGTCAGGGTGACAGTACTAATAATGTTAATACAGATGTCTGGTCAGGGTGACAGTACTGATAATGTTAATACAGGTGTCTGGTCAGGGTGACAGTACTGATAATGTTAATACAGGTGTCTGGTCAGGGTGACAGTACTGATAATGTTTATACAGGAGTCTGGTCAGGGCAACAGTACTGGTAATGTTAATACAGGGGTCTGGTCAGGGTGAAAGTACTGATAATGTTTATACAGGAGTCTGGTCAGGGCGACAATACTGATAATGTTTATACAGGAGTCTGGTCAGGGCGATAGTACTGATAATGTTAATACAGGAGTCTGGTCAGAGCGACAGTACTGATAATGTTAATACAGAGGTCTGGTCAGGGTGACAGTACTGATAATGTTAATACAGGAGTCTGGTCCGGATGACATTTCTGATAATGTTTTTACAGGAGTCTGGTAAGGATGACAGTACTGATAATGTTAATATAGGAGTCTGGTCAGGGTGACAGTACTGATAATGTTAATACAGAAGTCTGGTCCGGATGACAGTACTGATAATGTTTTTACAGGAGTCTGGTCAGGATGACAGTACTGATAATGTTAATACAGGAGTCTGGTCAGGGCGACAGTACTGATAATGTTAATATAGGAGTCTGGTCAGGGCGACAGTACTGATAATGTTAATACAGGAGTCTGGTCAGGGTGACAGTACTGATAATGTTAATACAGGAGTCTGGTCAGGGTGACAATACTAATAATGTTAATACAGATGTCTGGTCAGGGTGACAGTACTGATAATGTTAATACAGGAGTCTGGTCAGGGTGACAGTACTGATAATGTTAATACAGATGTCTGGTCAGGGTGACAGTACTGATAATGTTAATACAGGAGTCTGGTCAGGGTGACAGTACTGATAATGTTAATACAGGAGTCTGGTCAGGGTAACAGTACTGATAATGTTAATACAGGAGTCTGGTCAGGGCAACAGTACTGATAATGTTAATACAGGAGTCTGGCCAGGGTGATAGTACTGATAATGTTAATACAGGAGTCTGGTCAGGGTGACAGTACTGATAATGTTAATACAGGATTCTGGTCAGGGTGACAGTACTGATGATGTTAATACAGGAGTTTGGTCAGGGTGACAGTACTGATAATGTTAATATAGGAGTCTGGTCAGGGTGACAGTACTGATAATGTTAATACAGGAGTCTGGTCAGGGTGACAGTACTGATAATGTTAATACAGGAGTCTGGTCAGGGTGACAGTACTGATAATGTTAATACAGGAGTCTGGTCAGGGTGATAGTACTGATAATGTTTATACAGGAGTCTGGTCAGGGTGACAGTACTGATGATGTTAATACAGGAGTCTGGTCAGGGTGACAGTACTGATAATGTTAATACAGGAGTCTGGTCAGGGTGACAGTACTTATAATGTTTATACAGGAGTCTGGTCAGGGTGACAGTACTGATAATGTTAATACAGGAGTCTGGTCAGGGTGACAGTACTGATAATGTTTTACAGGAGTCCGGTCAGGGCAACAGTACTGATAATGTTAATACAGGAGTCTGGCCAGGGTGATAGTACTGATAATGTTAATACAGGAGTCTGGTCAGGGTGACAGTACTGATAATGTTAATACAGGATTTTGGTCAGGGTGACAATACTGATACTGTTAATACAGGAGTCTGGTCAGGGTGACAGTACTGATAATGTTTTACAGGAGTCCGGTCAGGGCAACAGTACTGATAATGTTAATACAGGAGTCTGGTCAGGGTGACAGTACTGATAATGTTAATACAGGAGTCTGGCCAGGGTGACAGTACTGATGATGTTAATACAGGAGTCTGGTCAGGGTGACAGTACTGATAATGTTAATACAGGAGTCTGGCCAGGGTGACAGTACTGATGATGTTAATACAGGAGTCTGGTCAGGGTGACAGTACTGATGATGTTAATACAGGAGTCTGGTCAGGGTGACAATACTGATACTGTTAATACAGGAGTCTGGTCAGGGTGACAGTACTGATAATGTTAATACAGGAGTCTGGCCAGGGTGACAGTACTGATGATGTTAATACAGGAGTCTGGTCAGGGTGACAGTACTGATAATGTTAATACAGGAGTCTGGTCAGGGTGACAGTACTGATGATGTTAATACAGGAGTCTGGCCAGGGTGACAGTACTGATAATGTTAATACAGGAGTCTGGCCAGGGTGATAGTACTGATAATGTTAATACAGGATTCTGGTCAGGGTGACAGTACTGATGATGTTAATACAGGAGTCTGGCCAGGGTGATAGTACTGATAATGTTAATACAGGAGTCTGGTCAGGGTGACAGTACTGATAATGTTAATACAGGAGTCTGGTCAGGGCGACAGTACTGATAATGTTAATACAGGAGTCTGGTCAGGGTGACAGTACTGATAATGTTAATACAGGAGTCTGGTCAGGGTGACAGTACTGATAATGTTAATACAGGAGTCTGGTCAGGGCGACAGTACTGATAATGTTAATACAGGAGTCTGGTCAGGGTGACAGTACTGATAATGTTAATACATGAGTCTGGTCAGGGTGACAGTACTGATGATGTTAATACAGGAGTCTGGTCAGGGTGACAGTACTGATAATGTTTATACAGGAGTCTGGTCAGGGTGACAGTACTGATAATGTTAATACAGGAGTCTGGTCAGGGTGACAGTACTGATGATGTTAATACAGGAGTCTGGCCAGGGTGATAGTACTGATAATGTTAATACAGGAGTCTGGTCAGGGTGACAGTACTGATAATGTTAATACAGGAGTCTGGTCAGGGTGACAGTACTGATAATGTTAATACAGGAGTCTGGTCAGGGTGACAGTACTGATAATGTTAATATAGGAGTCTGGTTAGGGTGACAATACTGATAATGTTAATACAGGAGTCTGGTCAGGGTGACAGTACTGATAATGTTAATACAGGATTCTGGTCAGGATGACAATACTGATACTGTTAATACAGGAGTCTGGTCAGGGTGACAATACTGATACTGTTAATACAGGAGTCTGGTCAGGGTGACAGTACTGATAATGTTAATACAGGAGTCTGGTCAGGGTGACAGTACTGATAATGTTAATACAGGATTCTGGTCAGGGTGACAGTACTGATAATGTTAATACAGGAGTCTGGTCAGGGTGACAGTACTGATAATGTTAATACAGGATTCTGGTCAGGGTGACAATACTGATAATGTTAATACAGGAGTCTGGTCAGGGTGACAGTACTGATAATGTTAATACAGGATTCTGGTCAGGGTGACAGTACTGATAATGTTAATACAGGAGTCTGGTCAGGGTGACAGTACTGATAATGTTAATACAGGATTCTGGTCAGGGTGACAGTACTGATAATGTTAATATAGGAGTCTGGTTAGGGTGACAGTACTGATGATGTTAATACAGGAGTCTGGCCAGGGTGACAATACTGATAATGTTAATACAGGAGTTTGGCCAGGGTGACAGTACTGATAATGTTTTTACAGGAGTCTGGTCAGGGCAACAGCACTGATAATGTTAATATAGGATTCTGGTCAGGGTGACAGTACTGATAATGTTAATACAGGAGTCTGGTCAGGGCAACAGTACTGATAATGTTAATACAGGAGTCTGGTCAGGGCAACAGTACTGATAATGTTAATACAGGAGTCTGGTCAGGGCGACAATACTGATAATGTTAATACAGGAGTTTGGCCAGGGTGACAGTACTGATAATGTTTTTACAGGAGTCTGGTCAGGGCAACAGTACTGATAATGTTAATATAGTATTCTGGTCAGGGTGACAGTACTGATAATGTTAATACAGGAGTCTGGTCAGGGCAACAGTACTGATAATGTTAATACAGGAGTCTGGTCAGGGCAACAGTACTGATAATGTTAATACAGGAGTCTGGTCAGGGTGACAGTACTGATAATGTTAAAACAGGAGTCTGGTCAGGGTGACAGTACTGATAATGTTAATACAGGAGTCTGGTCAGGGCAACAGTACTGATAATGTTAATACAGGAGTCTGGTCAGGGTGACAGTACTGATAATGTTAATACAGGAGTCTGGTCAGGGCAACATTACTGATAATGTTAATACAGGAGTCTGGTCAGGGCGACAGTACTGATAATGTTAATACAGGATTCTGGTCAGGGCGATAGTACTGATAATGTTAATACAGGAGTCTGGTCAGGGTGACAGTACTGATAATGTTAAAACAGGAGTCTGGTCAGGGTGACAGTACTGATAATGTTAATACAGGAGTCTGGTCAGGGCAACAGTACTGATAATGTTAATACAGGAGTCTGGTCAGGGTGACAGTACTGATAATGTTAATACAGGAGTCTGGTCAGGGCAACAGTACTGATAATGTTAATACAGGAGTCTGGTCAGGGTGACAGTACTGATAATGTTAATACAGGAGTCTGGTCAGGGTGACAGTACTGATAATGTTAATACAGGAGTCTGGTCAGGGTGACAGTACTGATAATGTTAATACAGTTGTCAAATCAGGATGATGGTGGTCAGATTAGGGCTTCCTTCTGAACTTTTAAATTAACTGTTATCATTCTACTTTTGTTAATAACACTTAATAATTCCAAAATTGCTAATTACTAGATGTGTGACATGTTAATGGACATACATCTATTAGTACATTGTCTACACAGGGCAAAATAACTCAGGATTTGATCAACAATACTTACTACATTGATCTATAATACCTGTATGCCACTTATACCAGAGGTTATTGTAATAAACGTATTTGTGCATACACCATCACCATCTTAGTGTAGGTCAGCTTGAATAGTGATATCATGTTGGAAACAAGATTAAGCTTGTTTATTCAGCATGGGCTGAGATCTGAGCTATGGATTATTTGATATTTAATATTTATTAGCCTCGTAAACAAGACTAAGGTTTTGTTGAGTAATATTTTAGTTGTCTGATGGGCCAATGGTCTGTTGTCTATATACAGTAAGGAATTAATAACAAAATTAAAATATATGGTGAATTTTTGTTTATAATGTTTAGATATGAAATTTACACACAGTAATATATATCTCTTATCTAAGATAAAATGCAAAAACAGGAGAGTCTCTGTTCTCTAAATTATTTAATAGGTATTTAAAATTAGGCACCTTTTGGGAATGTGCTTTTCACACATTTTACAATACATAATACCTTTACATGTAAGTAATGATTGGAAAACATGGTGGGGCCACAATAAAATCCTGATGGATGTGCTGACCCTTAAAAACCCAGTAATAAATAAGTTACTCTAATAATAATAATAATAATAATAATAATAATAATAATAATAATAATAATAATAATAATAATAATAATAATAATAATGATAATAATAATAATGATAATAATAATAATAATGAGAAGGATAAAAAAGATTATGGTGATGAAAAATAATAAGAAGAAGATGAAGAAAAAAAGAAGAAGGAGGACGAGGATGAGGCGGAGGAGAAGCAGGAGAAGACGAACAAGAAGAAGAACAAGAAGAACAAGAAGAAAAACAAGAAGACGAACAAGAAGAGGAACAAGAAGAACAAGAAGAAGAAAAAGAGAAACGCTATATTTGAAAGGCGGCAATTAAATTTGTACTTGTGTTGACTATAATTATTGTATTAAGTTTGTGGAAACCAATATCTACACTGGCAGAAATAATATTCACACGTCCTTATTATTTCAAACCAGAGTATATTAATGTTAATTGAAGTATGCTTGTACTAAGAAAACTTGCGCATAATTAAATATAAAATATATTTATGACATAAATTTAGGCGTAGCAATATAACAAGAATTGATTGCAAGTCCCTTAAATACCAATAACTTATGTTATTTCTATTATAACTTTTATAACTTTCTATTTCTTGCTAATACATACATACATACATACATACATACATACATACATACATACATACATACATACATACATACATACATATATACATACATATATATATATATATATATATATATATATATATATATATATATATATATATATATATATATATATATATATATATATATATATATATATATATATATATATATATATATATATATATGTTATTGTACCGCTTAATTCGCAAAAGTGTAATAAATCAGACTTAAAATATGATAAAAAGTTGTCATTAAGTCTCTATTACATACCAACATCAACGACCAAAATAACAACGTATATTTATGGTTAAACTGTACTCCCAAGCCTAACACATTCCGCGATGTAATCTAAGAACCTCTAAGAAAAGACATCTCTTCAATACCACAGGACGTTAACTGATTGAAAGCGACATGTTCATGAATATATTAGATCGTATGACCATTTCTCCCGAAAGCTTGTCTAATACATCTAATCATCTTTCTGTATTTATCAGAATAGGTGTTCAATGTGGCTTTTGGGTCAAATTAAGGTTATATATATATATATATATATATATATATATATATATATATATATATATATATATATATATATATATATATATATATATATATATATATATGTGTGTGTGTGTGTGTGTGTGTGTGTGTGTGTGTGTGTGTGTGTGCGCGTGTGTGTGTGTGTGTGTGTGTGCGTGCTTGTGTGTTTGTGTGTGCGCGTGTGTGTGTGTGTGTGTGTGTGCGTGCTTGTGTGTGTGTGTGTGTGTGTGTGTGTGTGTGTGTGTGTGTGTGTGTGTGTGCGTGCTTGTGTGTGTGTGTGTGTGTGTGTGTGTGTGTGTGTGTGTGTGTGTGTGTGAGTGTGTGTGTGTGTGTGTGTGTGTGTGTGCCCAAATACGTTGCTGCTGTACGCATCTGCCTATACATGTAGCGATATTTTTATTAATGTTAATTTGTTATTAAAGGAGCGTATGATACTTGTACTTTTAGTTGATAACACTGCAGTGACTGGGGATATATGTCAAATACAGGCATGCAATGACAGTATGTTACATTACCGATCTCACCGGACCTATAACGACTAGAGGATGTTAAAAATGAACCTCCTACTGGTATATCGATGTGGTGTAATATAAATAAATGTGGCTAGTTAACTGTGGTGGTATTCAAGTGCAACGATGCTCTACTTACATGTCAATAATAGGTCAACGCACTCTGCTGGTGCTGGACTCTGTTTCAATCTTGGACTGACAAATGAGAATGCTTACGATGATAAAGAGTGCTTTTCTGACGAATCCTTTTAAACAGTTGCTGCTACATGAGTTGTTGACATGATGTTACCCTGGGATCGGCTAAATAGCCACATTTTTAATGTTAAAGTATGACATTATTTTCAGGATGCATTGCATCAAATTAACTATAAGCAAATAATTTCTATATAGGTTAAAGCTTGTGTAAGCATTATAACCTTTTTACAAATACATCAATACTTTCTCTTAAACCCCGCTGCTTGAAAAATAGCTGTACTGACACACCGTCTGGAAATCATTATTTATCAAACTAAATTCCTAAGATTCGGCACAACCATCAATGCATGCTCATTTTAAGAAAACGAGTCGCTTCGTCACTTTGGTCATCCAATATGAAAGCTCGTGAATTTGTGTGTGCAAATATACAAAGTTTGTTATTTTTGTGTGATAAAAGTGCTGAAGATGCACAAAATACTTTCATTCTCCAACGTTTTAAAACCAAGTCTAAAATGATTCTGAAAGGTCGTTTATTTTGTTTAATTTGCGCGCACGTGTGTGTGTGTGTGTCAATTACCGTTTTCTTTTTCAAAAACCTGTGAAAAAATAATAAATCTGGAAAGTTCTCTTGTTAACCAACTAAAGCTTCATAAGGTATCTGACAAACAAAATTTCAAAGAAAAGGGTGATGGAAGCAATTTAGATTTTTACGGTCGCCCTTTTCTATTGTTACATTGAAGATCTGGCAAGAGTTGTCACACAAACATGTATAAATCGAATTTAGGAAAAGCTAATAATACGCAAGCCGATCGCGAGCTTGCTATCATTTATAACTGACCGTTCCAAGGCGGTAACTGTCGGGTTTGCTCTTATTGTTAAATGACTCATCCCAGATTTGTTCTCACATTTACATCTGGCGTTCATGTGGATACCTTGATCCTGTGTCTTTCAATTTTTGTATATGTTGCAATGCTCCTAGGACTTTGTCTTATATATTCTTATTATAAATGTTTGTATTAAATGACAACGAGAGTCAGATTCTTTTAATCACATGATTTTAATCACAAATATACGATTTTACGAAATTTTAACACATTTGGGGAAATAGTAGTATAAAATGATCTGCATAATGATGACGTCGACGACGTCATCAGTAAAAAGATGTATTACACTAGTGTATTATAACAAAACATCTAGTATGTGTTTTGAATGGAAAAGAAGGGGATACAATCTTCTATTTAAAAACTCAGACACATACGTCATGATAAAGTTTAACATAAGTGTATAAAAGTAATTTACTTTTCATTATATATGTTATATTATCTAGCAGTAGGTGTGAATTGTTGTTTTACATGCTTGACTGTGAATTGGTGTATTTAAAAAGGCAACACTTGCCTATTGGAAAAAAAAAACAAGCTATATTAACACTTGCTATTAGCTGGAAGGTTTGGCAAAGGTTTGTTATATCAAGACCAGTGCTTTCGATCTTTGACATATTTTGGTGTTTAATTCAATGTTATATCCGATTTCATAATAAGATATAGATGTATTTGTAAATCCATTACGGTGTATTTCGGCTTCTCTTGTTTTGTGTTTAAATATATGTGTTTTTTTGCGAAAAGAAGAATGATATTTAACACAGATATTTAAATATATTTAAACATATTATTTCCTTTGCAATAAAGGATTATAACTAGTTAAAATATAAACATAGCAACTAACATAGACATATTTTGAAATATATTTATAGATATTTATTTGATTTTTAAGAATTAACATATTAATAATATTAAAAAGTATATATTATTAGTTTAAAAAAAATCCTACATTCATTATGTAACCGTACGTGGAAAAGATTATTTTTAACAGGAAAATCATCTTTCATTGCAAAAATGTATGCTTATCGCAGATAAGAATTTAGAACCTAATGATCCTGACCGGTGTATACAATGGTAATGCAAGTTTAACCATTACAAATGCAGTTCACAATATTTCTTTACAAAACATCATTCATTAAAATTAATACAACGACAATCCAGCATAAATTGGATGAAGATAGATGCTCGTACTTCCTTCATATCCATTATTTTCTCTCCTGATGAGTCTCAAACCGGACGCCGTAGGTTTCCGTTATCGAGTAGCAATTCATAGAGGACGCATATTCAATAGCACTAGATAATAGCCTTTTAGCGGACTGCTAAATGACCGTATATATAAGGATCCAAGGCACCAAAAGGAGAGCGCATGTGGGCATCTGGGGACATTTGCTGACAGGACCTTCATTTCCCATGAGTGACCGTTTTTTTTTCATCCCGACAGTAACGGACGTTGTCTTTAATGCAAATTAGAGAACATTATTCCGAAACATACACAATTACTTTCAAATACGATTCATTCTCCCTCAATAGCAGAAACCATTATTTGAATCACATCGGAGACAATTCAACTTACAGTTAGATTTATACGAAATGTAGCCTATCATATCTAAGTTGTAATTTGTCTAAAATTTGTTCCTTGACAGAGCTAGTTTTTTAGAGCGATTTTTGCCACTGTTAGTGCATAATATCTTTGCACATATCTAATGGTTCTGAATATTCTAACATTTTGAAATTGACAATTTTGAAACAACCATTTAAACCAAGGCTGAAACACCAGAGAGGAAATGGAATATTAATTTAATGTGATAGTAATGTATTGAGTTAACTCTATCCAAAACGTTGCATTTATATTTATACACTAGCTTTAAAAATGTTAAACTATTTGGCAATAGCATGTCGGAAAATGTTTTTAAAGTTTATAAAAATAAAGTTTAATTTTGCTCTTGTTCAATTATGTTTATGTGTATTTTTCAGATGGTTGACAATTATCATATAGAGGATATAGAGAAGGGCAAACAAGCATTAATGAGTAAGTAACTCCTGCATACTAAGGTCTACCGCCACACATGCCTGTTCATAAAGAATACAATATAAAATAAAGTTAACTATTCATTGGCAGAATATATTCACTGCTTCCCTTATTGACTAGAAAGATATCTATTTATATATATATACACACAAAATACGCAGCAATACTTAAAATACTATGAGTAAAGAAATACTGTTCACAAATTTGCTTTTGGATTTGTTTGAGTAGATGCTCACTGGGTGCCTAGATGAGCCCCACTCAATATCAACTTGCCAAGCTTAAATAATTGATGATGGCTATTTTGATGCTTTTTAACCCATAGAAACGCCACGCAATGACCAAGTCACATTTTAAGTCAAATAAAGATTTCAGAATGACGAAACGCAGTACATAGGGAGCCGCGACGAAAACTAAGCCTGAACTTCTTGCACAAAACACTGTCCTGATAGGCAAGACAACTGAAATTAAAAAAAGAAACAAACACAAGCAAAGTATTATATGTGCACAATATATGAATGTTACTGAAGTGGAGAGGTGGGTGTTTTTTTATAAATAATTTAAAACAATGACGATAAAATTGCCTCGATTTACAAATTTGTTAACCGCTCCAAATTTTGCAGGAAAAGGAGGAAAATAATTCTGATAACCTAACTCCACTAAAATTATCAACACAACAACATTTATCAGTCAGTGTTTTTCTAAACGGTACATTAGTTATCTTTAAGATGTTTGTAATGTTTTCTTATATTTTTACAAAAATACTCCAAATCTTGATTCAGATAACGCTGTTATTCAACTTACGAGAAGATTGATTGAACCAAGTCTAGATATTTGCTTAAAACACTTCCTCTTCACAGATTGCTAACATTGTGTAAGTCTTTGCATGAAAATATCAAATTTTCTTTTCCTGTGTTCATGCCATGTGATACATCTGCCTAATTCTTACCGTTATCGAAATTGCTGAGCTATATATACTAACAGGAATGACGCTAGTCAAACAACGTGTAAGCCAAAGTGTCTGAGTAAGTAGTAAATGTGCAGTCGAGCCATGGATTATTGCTGTTCTGATTTGGTCTTACTGCCCACCAGGGCGAACGATTTGTCAACAAAGTTTCAAAGCATAGAAGACTACCAGAATATTATTTCCAGTTCGCATCATGCCATTAATTTATCTTGTCGCAATAATGATTTGATATTCAATCAACAAATTTAGGAAATACTGCTCGCATTAAACACCCACTTTGCTTAATTCAAAACAAAAACAAACCAACTTGACGTTTGCACCGTTAATGACTTAAAGCCATTTTAAAATTGAATCTTATCTGGTGGCATTTTCTTACTTCGTGAACCGAAGGCCAATCTACCTTAGAAATATATTTTAGATATAAGTTGTCAAAAATAAGAATATTATTTTGCCGATATTTCAAAATTCTGAGGGACGTTTTCAAGAACTTATACATATGTGATATAGTTTTTATCTTTATATGTGGTTTAACAGCTGTTCCTTTTTTGCATTGCTTTCTTTAGCTGTGTTTACCCATTGACATCCTGACGTGGCGGAGTTTAATCAGTGTTGCCATCATTGTTTCAAGATAAGATAGAAAAACGTTCCCATTTGGTTAATTTTCTGTTCTCGGTAAAGACAAACTTATCAGAGATTGTTGAAATAAAAGGAAGATATAGATATGATTATCAGATGAATACAATTAATATTTGTAATCTTAAAACCAAACAATTTCTACAATGTTTTGAACAAACAAAGAAATGAATGTATAACTTTCTTAGCAATATTTAATGTTCATTTTTATCTTAATATCATCTAGCTACATATCCTGCACTATGACATTTCTTAAATTTGCAATAACAATTTAGCAAATCAACAGTTTAACAATAACAAAACCATTGTAAAATGTGATAAAATCATGTGATGCTACACAAAATGATTCTTTGGTCGTTTTGTTTACACTCATTTTATTTCTTACATGTACCATGTACAAGCTAGGCCGTCCACATGTCCAAATTATAAATTAATACCGCCGTTACAAAACTGTAACATGCAATTAAATTCTAGCTAAAATAACATATTTGACGGGAAATGTATTTGTATTTGTATTTTGGGATTTACGGCACACTGACACTTAATATGTCATACGGCGCCGAATACATTGGAATTTAACGGCAATCCGTGAAATGAAATATAAGAATGATAAAAGAACCGTTAACTTTTCGTTTGGAAAAATGACTGAATTCCCAGAAATAATATCAAGTCTCTTCGCATTGGCTTAACTCTAGTCATGTCTGGACGAACGGATGTGTGTGTTCATCGTGTTTCGGCAAATATTTTTATCAGAAAGTCATTTTTTTTCAGTCTCTTCAGATCGCTTACAAAATAACAAGAACACGCAAATCGTATTAATAGCTTTGTCCGACATATAAAAAGCAGCGGGGAAAAAGGATCTTGCAAATAACGAATGGGATCATTAGTGGTAGAAAGGATCGTCGAGATGGGAGCTTTGTACAACGCATTCAAAGCAGCATGAGGTAAACCGCCGGAACATGCTTTATGCAACTCATTCGAAATAATGTGAGTTAATCAGTCGTTCGTTAGAGGCTCATTGATAAATGCGGGAGGGAATCGTCCAATATTGGCTTTGTCAGACCCATTAAAATAGCTAAAAAGGAATAATCCAATAAAGATTATGTCCGACTCATTCAAAATAGGGGAGGTGGTAGGGGCTTAGCGCAGTCCATTCAAAATGACCCGGTAGGGGTTTTATCTTAGTCATTTAAAATAGTTGGAGTGAATAATCCGGTGGGGCTTTTGTCTATTTACAACAGTGTGAGGTAACCCTCCGGAAATGGCTTTATGCGACTCAATCTCAATAGCGTGAGCAAATATTTTGGTATGGCCTTTGTTCCAATTAGTAAATAAAAGAAAATAATCTGGTAGGGGCTTTTCATTTAAAATTTTAGAAAGGAGTAGTTCGATAGGAGTTTGCCAGTTCCATTAAAAATGTTGAGATGGAATTGTCCGGTAAGGGCTTTGTCAGACCCATAAGAATGGGTGAAGGGATTCGGTCGATGGTTATTGTAAGAACGCCATTTGCATTCGCTTTTCATTCCCCGCAGACACGCGATGCCAACTTTTTGAATTTCTTTTTTTACTACGAAGAGACGGGAAGAAATGTAAATTCTGAGCGAATTTACTCCTTTTCTATTTTCTCTTCATTTTGTGTTTTAGAACGTGTCCCATTGTCATTACAACACTACAAACCTTTGCAAAATTCAGTCTGTCAAACAAAAGTGAAGATAAGATTATTATACTACAGTACCAAACTGAATCGATCAGATAAGAATACAAACTTTTAAGTTGCTGTTATTTTTCTTAATTAGGAAATATGACAAAAATATAACAACAACAACAAAATAAGCAGATTCTAATTTTATAGTAATAATGATATTGAAAATGTGATATTGAGAAAGGTTCTTATTAAGATGCGGATTCCGCTGCTTCTGAAAATGTTTGTTTCTAGACATTGAGATCGCTATTTCCAATGACAACGTCTCTACTAAAATCTATGAAAAGAGAGATGATTGCAACTATAGTGATGTGAATTATCCATACCTTGACGGTGATTCACCTCGTGCTGCCTCCTGTGGTATTTACATATCACAATTTACAAGGTTTGCACGGGTTTGCATTACGATAGAAGATTTCAATTCTAGAAACCGGTTTATTTCTACTTAACTGTTACAGCAAGGCTTTCGTTTTCACAAGTTAAGAAATTCGTTGTCAAAATTCTTTCAACGCTGTGATTTTATTGCTTCTAAGTATAATAGCAGTATGAAAACACTTATACAGAAAGGCATAAGCCATCCTGCATTTTATGTAAAATTTAATGTTTTATACAAGTTAAAGAAAATCAATGGTCGCAATAACTTTTCTCTGGCCACTTTACAAAACTCAGAAAAGATTATTGATGACGGTTAGAACCCATGAATCCTTAGTTGTACTGCACTGTTTGCAATTGCCTCTTTACCTTGGATTGCTTTTAAATAAGGACCGAACAAGTCGTTGAGACTAAATGAGACTAAATTAAGCATTGACTTAAAGCCACAACTGGACAGTCACTGATGGATTTCTTGTCTGTTCACCTCTCCAGCCGTGCCCTATATAGGTGGGACAACTTGAGCAGTCTTCATGCCATTTAAGTGCAATTGCACAGTAGGTATAACATTTGGGATTTTGAGTACCTTTATTATAAAATATGCCAACTGCGGATAAATCCTCGGCTTTTTATGAAATGTTATTTTTTTACTTATTACCTATTAACTCCCGACAGTACTATATTTTATTTTGTTAATTTGGGTTGTTTTCTAAAATTCGATGATTTCTTTCGTACTTTTTACATTTCTCATTTGACACTTTTGGCATATGATGTCATGGCATTTTTATTATTCGTCAGCGCTTTGGCTGTTTCAATTCCAACTATACTCTCATTTGGAATGTTTAGGTTGCCGAGGCTTTTACATGTATCTTCTGTACATACTGTGCATATGTTGATAGTTTATTTTATTACTAGATATTTTGTATGTATATAAGTTCATTGTAACTGGTTTAACTCATTATGAAGGTGTTTACTGTAAGTTGTTTCCCTTTGAGGGGATATTTTTTACACTGCTGTTTGTTTGATAGAAAACCCTTCAGGAAGTGTGAGGTTGGACTGCTCTACAAACCAGGTTTAAGCAACGCAGTCGGTCCTTATGCCGACTGACCATTCTAAGGCGGTAACTAATGGTTTTTCTTTCCGAATGTTATGTCTCGTCTCTGTGTTTTTGTCACATTTACATTTGCCCTGTTTGCCTTTCTCTAGAGGTAGATTAGATTTAAATATCTGTGGAAATTCTGATAGGACCTTTTCTTATTTACCTATTCACGATGCTGCTGTTTTTCTTTTAAATGATGACAATGTTATTGGAGATGTCGATGATGTTGGTGATGATAACATTATTGTTTTGATGATAATTGCTGCTGATGATGATAATAACAATGGGGATTATACTGAAGATGAGACGGATTGTATATTATGCTGCTGCTGCTCCTTCGGCTGATAATGATTATGATGATGACGTTATTATTGTTTTCTTGATATAATTGTGGAAATAGAAGGGGAGGCTTATCGTGTAAATTTCCTTCGAACTATACTAAGTTGTATGCAACACCTTATTTGTACGTATATTTCATGGTCAAATTTAAACGCGGGGTAAGAAACATCGTGGCAATGCACTCGATAAAAAATACAATACAATACATGTAATTTTGGTGAAATGGCTTTCTTCAAATGCAATATTTAAGTCTTGCCTGATTGCTAGTTAATGTCATTTTATACAACAAAAGCTTGCACAATAATAGAGAAATTGAAGTTCCGTAAATACTAAAAATGATAAAAAAGTTTAAAAGGCAAAATTATATATTTTACAAGTATCTTGGCGTGAAAGAAAATTGGCGACATGTTTAATTTGAGTTCCATCGAACTCACCACAAGCAAAATACTTCTAATGAATTGAAATACCTCGAACATCTAATACTGTTCATAAATGATGCCACATTGTGCTCCCTTGCACATTGTGCCCATTAAATAACTTTTGCTGGTATAAAAAGGGTAATGAAATTTAAATAACAACTCGTCAGGGCATATATGAGATCTTGTTGTTCATTCATCATTGATTTTTTTCTCATTTTTATTGCAAAAGTGCTTCAACGGCAGGAACATAAGTGCGCTATTTGTCTTCGTTTGAATATAAAAAAAATGCTTATTTATTCCAAGAAGAGAAGAAAATATTAAATCTTTTTTAAACACAACGTTTAAATCAATTATGAAATGTAAAGAAGTGTAATGAAGTTTTGTAGCTTTTGTTTTTTCAAACAGCAGGGTTAGTTCTCATCATGTGTTTTGTTAATATTACAAATTATAGAGTTCGAGATTTTTAATGAGAGCAACTGCCGAAATATATTTTCTTTTATGGGCAACTTTGCATGCATCTGAACTAGATGTTCGTGTTTTTAAACGAGACAGAGTACAGCATCGAGCGTCGGAAAGGAAACAGTCTCAATAGTCTTCAACAGTTGTTGATAAGAAACATATACATAGCTTACAGTCATAATTTGGACAGTACATGTTGCTGCTAATTTTAATTAAGACTCTAAGTCGAATATATGTGCAAAAATAAGCTGGAAAATGGTCTTATTTTGTTTCGACTTGGAGCACTTTCAGTAGAAGCCTGAGGAACTAAGGTCGCTTAATTGTACCTTGATTGTACCTGATTGTTGTAATATCGATACGCATTTTTTTTAAGTTGACCTAATTTTTCATGGTTTGATTAATTACTTCGGCATAGTACAGCATAATAAATATCTATTAGAAGAAAAAGAAAAAAAGCTTACCTATATTGAAGGATATTAAACTGGATATTATAGTATCATAATTTGTATGAAATATACTAAAGAGTTTATCGTTATTATGTTTTATAACTCCCAACAAATGGAAGTCACCTCGTCTTTTAAACACTTAATTTAAATTAAGCAACATTTAACATTATGTTCTTTGACACATCTGTATGTTATACATTAAATCTCAGTTTGGTTTATATTTTCCCAACTCAGCTTTTTCAACACGCAATACTCACATTTGATTCAGAATGCAACGTTTTCAAAACGACAACAACTTCTTCCAAACCAATTCAAATGTACGATATCAATTCCAAAAGATAATTTATTATCCCTTGGCAATAATGCTGCGTTTCTAGATATAAACTGTAGAGTAATAAACACATGCATTTTATCTAATGATTAAGAATATTGGGCAGAAATACCAAGGACGATATTTATTTATGCATGTCAACTTTCGATAATTATAGAGTGATGGCTCAAAGCCGCGTCTTATCATCTTCTAAAATGTTTGATTCCAATATGTTTAATAGATCCACGGCAATTCAAATGCATTTTGGCGGTATGAAAATATAAGCGCTGTTTTTCACACATGTACTTGTTCTTTGTACATGTAGATTTGTGAAAACGTCTTGTCTGCAGTGCTTTATGGGACATGACCTTGCGCCATATATATTTTATTTATATTTGCTTAAATGTATTTATAGATTAGAATAAAATAATACTTTTTACGTAACAAATGATGAAACATGCATTCAATTTCATACATGTACATGTTATCTAAAAATAATGGGCCTTGACCATATCACCTGATGAAGTGTAATTCAAATCATACAAATTAAAAAGAATCAAATGAAAATGAGATTTGTTAAATTCGTTTCAGTTAATTTATTCGTCAGGAGGCAGCATTGCACAAAACCTGTTGGATGGTGCTCACCAGGAAAATGTGTTGTGAATAAGTCTTGGAACAAATAATGGTTCAAATGCCAAATGAACCCAGAAGCAAGTGGTTTTGATATCAGCAGGTTCGTTGCCTAGCGATTAGCATAATATAATGGTTCGGTGACAGTTTTCATCTTTTGTTTTTGTTGCTTCAGGTCCGTGGCGCTATCGTCTGGTCTCGTCTGCCAGTCTTCATCACTGTCATCGTCTTCTACAACTCTGCTACGCCAATCGCAACAGGTTACTTCAGATAGCCAACGTGCATTCGGAACACCTCGGATAATTCATGAATCATCTCTCGGATGTATGTAGGTAGTCGAATTACCTCGGCCATTTCCTTAAATGGGCCTTCTTTTGTGACAGACGTCAAAACAAAGAAGGCAGCTCGGATGACAGCTCACTATAGTACGATGTAAAACTTCATTTTGTTTCAAGTTTAAATCATCCAAATTAAATAAACCCAGCGCAGCAAAAACACATCTGTCAAACGACGCTATTGTTTATATTTTGTGCGACCTACATTTTAAGCATATTCTTCCGACTTCCACCGACCAAAACGATCGTGATTTCTGTAAGAACTATTGCACCATATCCACCGAGTGATGATTGTCCCGAGGACGGAATTACCCGAGGTGTTCCGATGAAGCCAACGTGCAGATACTTATATCTACTGTCACCTTCATTAGAGATTCTGTATAACATATATTGCAGTTTGAGAACAGGATCTAAACCAAAGAAAAAACAACAACAGACTTCCGTGAAAAAGATTGCAGCTCTGAGCTGGCAATAACTGTTTAAAATGTCCCTAAATTGGCAAGCAGTTAGCCTTGCTTATGAATTGAATGTAGAACGATATTGTGCTTGTTCGTACACCGCAGTGATACATTCATTGTCATTGTAACGTCATTCAGTAGTAATCTGTAGTACTTGCCATGGACCTTTAAGCGTCCTTTAGATCTGGGTACAACAATTAATCATCTCTCCAAACCGACAAGCCGAAGAAACACACGTCTCCCACGACATTTAAAGGATATTCGGACAAAACTTGATGTCCTATAAAGCTACACGCATGCAATATTCAATTTTCAAGGCTTTCTAAGCTTACGGCGAATATATTTCGTTCTGCTTTTCGCATGCAAATAATTACTTACGAGATGTTTCTGTAATGCAAATTATATATTCTGTTTTAGCATTTCATGCGACTTTACAAAATTTGTCTATACACTAACTTAAGATAATAAGTTTTGCTTCCCTCGACATCTGTATTAATTATGTTTTCATACAGATTTTCTGTAGGGCATTTTAACGACTATATACGATTCGCCCATTAATGAAATGGTGACACGACCCTTATATTTCAAACATAGTGAACATTTTTGTATCATTTTTATAGATGGTATCCGATTGTTCGGATCCCAATTTTATTCTCCCAAACATCCAAATAAATTATTGCTTCAATACAAGATCTCGTAAAATACTGCCTAATGATGACCTACATCTAAGTGAAATGATGTGAAGCGTAACACACCACTTGTCATTACAAACATTTTCTATCCCATCATCGCTGCAATGCTAGCTATTTTTTAACTAAAAATCACGTGAGCACTTACTGTTTAGATCCCGTTATATCACCGAGAACAGACTTTACGGTCAATGTTTCATGGTTTTCATTAACAATTAATGTAGAATGTAAAAGCGTGTTTGCTTAGACTACACTGTTAGTTTATGTAAAAGTAATGTTAGATGTAATTGATACAGGCAAACTGTCGGATACAACCTTTAGAAATATATTTGCAAATGCGTTCACGTATACATAATCAATCAAGTGTAATTTAATACTATTATTTTCAATTTCAATTTATAAATATCATTTTTCTATGGAATGTAACAATTTTGTTTTTCAAGAAAAGAGTTCTCATCGTTCAACCCAACACTCAGTAAGTTCGCTGAACTTTGCATTATAATTTATATTTAAAATGTCCGTAACAATGTAACCCTTTAATCGTTCATAATTGTAAACATAACTAAAACTTGTGTTACAAGTTATTTCGTAAATTTATATACAACCTCTTATAAAAAGGCCTTGGCGATAAAAAGCAATATTCCATTTTTTCATGACACTGTTTTGCCAAACCAGTTAGAAGACTACACAACTATTAAACAGATTTCTGCTCATAGAACTATTTTGTTTTTAAGCAATGATATAAAACTTTATGTTCGGTTGTTCAAAAAGATAAAAGTTTCTGACATTAACTACACTTGAAAAAAACCCTATACACCAGTTAACTTTAAACTTTAGTTCTCGAAACAACCAAGCTTTTATTTTAAGCATGTATTTAAGCTAAAACCTAATGGATGTTTTGTCAGGAAAACAATTAAGTTTCTTCTCTTCCTAAAATGTTATGGATCTGAACTGAAAAATAACTTTAATTCAACAATATGTCAACGACACCTAATTTTACTTCGCACAAGGTTTTAGAATAATGGCAACCCAAAATTGAACATCGTTCGACGGATGTTTAACGATAACACAAAATCAAGTTACTGCTTTAAAAATCAATCGGCACCATGAGAGGGTGGGGTAAGAGTTGTATTCACTGGAAGTTTATAAGACCAGTGTACTATACAGCTGTGAAAGATAATGAACAGCAACAGCCTCAAGTGCGGTTCTAAAATAATGGCAACCCAACATTAAAATTCTTTCGATGGATGTTTAACAATAACACAAAAAATCAAGTTACTGCTTTAAAAATCAATCGGCACCATGAGAGGGTGGGGTAAAAGTTGTATTAAGTGGAAATTTATAAGACAAGTGTACTATACAGCTGTGAAAGATAATGATCAGCAAACAGGGTGAAATCAAACTTTCAATGGTTTGAGGAGAAATGCATGTCAGCGGTAAGATATCCCTTCAAAGAAAAAACGGCCCGATTAGGACCTGAAATCACACAATGAGGGGCATTGCATCTTTATATGGGCCACTATAACGCATCGGTCATCCAACCTCGTTATAAAAAGTCTTCAAAGTAACCGAATATAACTTCCATGGATTTGATTCCTTCACAAAGAATGTTAAATTACTGATTCACATCAAGTCGGTCTAAGCATTCTAATCATGATTGGAAATTAAAGATGGAAGGATATTTCTCCACGCGTATCTTTTTTTCTGGATTTATTGATACACAAGGTTCTGGTCTTGTATCAAGGCCGCATCGTGTATTGATTCCAAATTTGCTAATGTGCCAGTACACAGGTTTGTGGAAATCATCATCCACTTTGTCATACATATTGTATTGCTGTCCTACGACAAGTACGGGTTATTAACTTCTAAAATACAAAATATACAATACTATTAAGATGTGAAAAGGTGTTTTGTAACTGTGATCCAATCATATAGCTCATGCAGCAGACACATGGAAGTTGCAATTCAGACTAATTCACATTATTTAAAATAAAAAACGAAATGATGAAAACATGCATTTTAATAAATCATTTTTGTCGTTTTTATACGTAAGACATTTAGGCAGGTGATTGTCATGATTTAAGACCTTCTTCCAGAAGAATATTTTCTGCTAGCTTTAACTAGAATTGGAATTGACTTCCCCTGTCAGTTTTCATTTATGACTTTCATGGTGTCATCATAAATCATATGTGCCATCATGTAGTCATCATCCCTGCCATCCACTAATACATTCGCTACGTCAAACAGCGAGAGGTTAACACAACCGTCGAGTGTGAAGACGAATGCATCTTCATTCCTGATGCATTTGGATATTTTTATGACCTGAAGGTATATAGATGAATACAAGCATAGCAACAGGAGAACATAAATCAGACTACAAAAGTCAAAATAAGACATCTGCCTTCAATCCTACTTATCGCTGACAGATATAGTCGCATAATAACGTTCTGTTATTATTTTATTAAAGTACAAAACTCCTCTTTATTACAAAAACAAAACCGTTATTTAAGTATTCAATACTTGAAACATCAATAATGATGCTTTTGTCCGTACGTGGTTAAACAAGCAGTATTACTTGGAAAAATTCAACACTCTGTCAAAGTTGTGGTCATATAAGTGGACTTTCTATACTGAGATGATCATATTCTGTAACTATATAGCAGTTGCACTTTAATTAATAACGACATGATTGTTGAATTACACGAAAATTGCACTTATTTCAAACCAATAATTACCTCCTCTTAGACATGAATAAGAAACACTCAACCAGGAAATCGTATTCTTGTGCTATTGTTACCCGACAATGTTACTAGATAATAGCCTTTAAGTGGCTTGCATGCCAATAAAACATTGTTCAAAATATGATTTGCGCCAAAAGTTCAGCGCATGTTAGTATCTGGGGAAATTATCCGACAAGAGTAATCCTCATCTTTCGTTGAAGATTATGTGTGGACAAAAAACTACGCCTTCCCAAAAGTATTAGAGAGAACGTTTTGCTGAATCAAACAAGCAGACTTGCGTGAAAAACTGCGCATCCATTTGCTACAACCACACGTTTTTGTAGTTAAATCGTTTCAAAGGTTTCTGAGACAATAATAAAAGTAAAAAAAACAAACAACAACCTTTCATACAATAAAACTGTAACTTTACAACTATATCACTGTATAACTACAACTATATTTAACTACATTGTACACTGTAGTTATATAAAGTTATATATAGTAATATTAAATAATATTAGATAACACATAAGCCATGTGTCACTGGTTTAGCCAGCCGGCGCCCAGCAAGTCGAATGGTAGTATGGACTATATATGTTTTTCAATGTGACGTTTCGACAAGCGGACAGCGTCAAACCGTGGTTTTCGAATTAATTGTTTTTAACAAATTTATGAAACAGGAATCAAGCAGTTAACTGTCAGTCAAGAACTGGACTGTTATTCAAGCGGCGCCTGTATCGAATCATGCGGGAGAATCAATCATGGTTTAGCTTTAAAAACATTTTTGGCTTCTTCTTATTTCTTTATTTAAACAGCTTTTGCATTTCATTGATCAGATTTGCCATGCATGTGTAACAGACTCAATCTGTAACTAAAGGATCTTTCCTATCCTTCCTCATACCCATCCGTCTAAATCAACATTTAGTACAGTCATTCTTATTTCTAACTTAAGCATCTAATTGTTAATCTCATCTTCGTATTTTGATTACTAAATTTTACTTATGCCAATCTGAAATACATGAAGGTCAAACCTCATTATATCATTAGTACTTTAATTCATATCTTAATCTCATCATATTGCATAACCCCTTATACTTTCGGTGTAGGTATACATGTATTGGACCTTTTTTCGAGTTAACCTTTCACCTTTGCACCGGGGCGTCTGCGCACTACATGTAAACATTCCTGGCGATCGCCTCGTGTTTGTTAGTTTTTTTGTCTTTACTAAGACCTTGTTGTGCCTTCTGCAGGCCCCAAAAGACGAACTAAGAGTAGGCTAACACATGCTTGTAACAGGAAATTAAAGAAGAAAATTCACCTAATATGATATTTGTTGGATGCCTTTAATTGATCATTATAATAAAACGGCATCTGTTTGCTTGACAGCTTGAAAATTGGTCTAATGGATGAGGTTTTATAGCACTCACCTGACTGACTGTCGCAAGTTGGAATCTTTTTGCGGTACGTATTGTCGTAAATGATGCATCTGTTATCTTTCAATTTTTCTATTCTCCTATTCTAGTTTCCATAATGTTAATTGGTTGCTTCTTAATTTCTTGAAAATGAATTCGAAATTCCTTAAAGACCATGGATACGTTGACGCTTTTCTTAAATTGATTTAGCATAAACGTGGGTCTGGTGCCATTTCAATTACGGTCCTATTATAAGTATTTAAAATTTACACTAATATCAGTTTAAAATGATTTTATTCTTCCGTTCACTCGAATATAAAAACAACAACACCATAACACCATCGAATTCATTTTCCTGGGATGGGCTCGAGAATAATAAGAAAACAGATGTGGGGCACTTGACATCGTTTCTACGGTCGTGAAACTTATGCCTTAATTAGAAATTCTATTTAAATAAGGCAAAATGTTTTTGTACTATGATACATATTCTCATATAGCACTAAACTTCAACTTAGATTACACTTTTGGTATGTGATCAAAAGACCATATCATCAAACTATGTAACAGTTTATGAAAGTTAGGCCAATCAAGCAATCATATATGCCGTCTCTGGACTTCCGAACAATTAAACCAATATTTCATTTCATATTTTTTTTACCAGAAAGTGTTTTGCCCGAGCCACATACAGCTAATTTTCGTGTTCATTCACCATATTAATAAATGAATGGAAAACACAAGCAGATTTATCACCATTGTGTTGGCGTAGAGTTTTAGTGGGGGGACGGTCTTTTCTTCGATTATTTTTTATCTCACTAAACGCGATCAGGTTACCGTTGGCTGTTTTCAGAAAGACAAGAGGAAATGGTATCGTATAAATACAATTGATAAAGGGGGCCTGATCACATTCAAAATAAACACCGTTAGGGCAGGTTTGCCTTTGCTTATCGTTTGTCTATGTCATCTTACAAAGTGTCATTTGGAAATACTAAATGCAGCATATGCATTATAAACTTAAAAAGTGAGTTCTGAAACCAGAATATATTTCAAATTTATATAAACGAAGGAGTCTTTTAGATAAAAAACAACAACACCATTTCCTATAGCTGTAATGAAACAACAAACGCAACGTGTACCAAGAGAACGTCCCTAAATTGAATTTCACCAGCGGACATATACATGGCCGGATAAGTCTTTAACGGAATAAATTCAGGAGTGACAAATCTTGATCAAACATAACCTGACAAGCGGTAATTTCATTATTACTATAGATTTAAAACAATAGGTATAACCGACCATCTTCCAAAAATCAAAAAATGTCTGTATTTGAAATGACAAACAACGTTTTAAAAATCCATTCATATAAAAGTGTTAACTAATTAACTGTAACTAATTAAATAATTATCAGTCTTAGGTCCTACCATTCGCTCCCCTTATTAAATTAATTACTTTCAATATGACCGCCATTTGCAAAAGTGGACACTTTTGCGTTTTAATGATCGCTTTTGGGAAATGTTTACATTCAAATAACTTTCTTGCAACCAAACTTTCCGGCAATAAATAGTAACTACCCAATAAATAGTATATCAAAGTAATAACTGTGTTCACATTGATATTATTTAACTTAATCAAACATTGTTATTATAATTAACTCTTATGTTAATAAAAAACGCAACATTATAACAGGTTATCAAAATATATGCTTACAAAATGTGTAATGCATAGGTTCATCAACTTATTTTTATGTTTTGTATTAATTACAGAGAGACCAGAAAACCTTGGTTTTGGGATTGGCATTTTAAAGGTCTTTCTACGCACATAACATTCCAAACGGTTTCCCATAGATCGCATAGTATCTCCTGTTTCTGTACGAACATAAAAATAAAGATTGGATGTTTTGCAAGCGTCTGTATAAAGCAGATACTGAAAATCAATCGCGACCTAGAGATTGCAAAAGTAATACAAATTGATTTTGACCATTTACAAAGATGCTCAGCGCACATTTGAGTGTGTTTTTTTCATGCTAACATAAAAGAATAAACCAAAATAATAGTACCTCTAATCCATTCCCTGACGAGCATTATAAACTAAAGTTTGCTTGTTTGATTGTAAACATGGATATATACAGTACCGTAATTCAAAAATGTCCGTATCACCCCATAACAGTCGTAAATATTTTTGAATAGCATGTTGACACTAGCTGGTCTAGTTGACCGTTTGATTTTAAATCCAATTATAAAACGAATACTCAGGCTCAGCTTAAGTATTTAATTGCTTTTAGTATCGTTTACATACTAATACCATCTTTCCGGCTCTCAAAGCAAACTAGCATTCATAATAGACAATCATTCATTCCAAAATTCTAAAAGTTTTTGCCAACCTTAATCATCACAACTGCATAAAATTGTTAAATCGATCAATTGTAAAACTCAAGAACAAAAGTATAGATTCAACACTAACACAGCAAAAATTTAAAGTTGATGATATACCATCAAATAACTTTAAAGGCAAATGATCTGCATAGAGTTCGACGTGTACATATGTCCTTGGATTTCAGTCGCTGGCAATACTATTGTATTATCTGACAAATCGAACATTATTGAAATTATTTATGACAAAATATTTATAGAGTAAAATCAAATGGAAAAGAATTGAACTACAACAAATAAGCAACATATATCTTACTTTGGCCTTAAAATTTTGCAATGTCTTAGGCAATTAACAAAGCAACAAATAAAATTGTTTTAATAGTATTTCATATTCATTTTGTTATGCAAATAGTAAAGCAAATATTGCATTTTATTTTTACACGTGTATTATTTGCTTCTATTTTCGACTTAATATAACTTAATGTGCAATCGAAATATTCCCAGCCATAATTCAAAAACATGATTATGTTTCCAATATCTTTTAAATTGGTAATTACCGCACGCGTATCTGCATCTCAATTCCAGTTATGGAGTTTAGGCTATAGAAGCGTTTCGTCATCATCACCAAAGGCTCTATCTTATACTGAATTTAATCCGTTGCAGATTTAACAGGCCATGTATATGTCCATTGGTTAAATTCTATTTAAGTACACTCTCTTCGTCCACGTTGCGTTTGTGGTTTCATAACAAGAAAAGGAAATGGTGTTGGATCTTTTCATCTACACGACTCGTTTGTTTTATATAAACTTGTAGTATAATCTGGTTCCAATACTCATGTTTTAAATACACAATGCATACACTGCATTAAGTATTTTAAAATGACACTTTTAAGCTGACATAGACAACCAATAAGCAAAGGACAACCAGTCCTTGCGGTGTTTACTCTAAATGTAATCATGCCCAAGTTATCAATTGTATTTATATAATATCATTTCCTTTTGTCTTTTTGAAAATAACCAACGGTAACCTGATCGCGTGTAGTGAGACTTAAAGAAATCGAAGAACAGACCCTTCCCCCATCCTAACCACACGCCAACTAAATGATGACAATTTTGCTTGTGTTTTCAATTCATTTATCAATCTGGTGAATCAACACGAAAATTAGCTGTATGTGGCTCGGGCACAACACTTTCTGGTAAATAACGGAATAAATAAAGGAATGAAATAAAGGTTTAAATGTTCGGAAGTCAAGAGACGGAATATATTTTTGCTTTTGCTTTATTGACCTAACCTTTATGAACGTTTAAATAATCTCATGATATGGTCTTCTGATCACATATCAAAAGCGTAGTCTAAGTTAAAGTTTAGTGATATATTAGAAAACGTCTCTTATTACACTGACAGTTTTGCTATGTTTAAATAGAACTTTTAATTTAGGCGTATGTTTGTTGGCCGTAGAAACGATGTCAAGTACCGCACATCTGCATGCCTGCATCAATTCAAGCCCACTCCAGAAAAATGAATTCGATGGGTTTTTTTATATTGTGAAGGTCATATAAAATTCATTTTAGTCTCAATTTACACACATCTAACTATAAAAGGACCTAAATTGAAATGGCACCTGATTCACGTTTATGCTCAATCTGTTTAAGGAAGCGTCAAAGTATCCTATGGTCCTTAGACTATTTCGAATTCATTTTTCAAGAAATTAAGAAACAACCATTTCAACATTATAGATACTAGAATATGATAATAGAAAAACTAACAGATGCATCAGGTACGACAAGGCGTACCGCAGAAAAAAGATTCTTAACTTGCGAGAGTCTGGTTAGGGGTAAGAGACCTCAACCATTTCACCCATTTCAAAGCTGTCAAGCAACCATGGTCTGAGATGCCGTTTTAATACAATGGTCAATTACAGAGATTTAACAAATATCCTATTAGGTGAATGTTTTTTTTAAAGGTCCTGTTACACACATGTGTTACGCTACTCTTAGTTCGTCTTGTAAAAGTTAGTAATAATAATATATAGTTAGAAATAATAATGACTCTGCTACATGTTGAAGAAGATGGATAAGGATGAAGAAAGATAAGTAATATAATTAAGTAACAGATTGAGTCTGTTACACATGCTTGGAAAATATGGTCATTAAATTTCAAAATCTATTGAAATAAATATAATAAAACAAGCAAAAAATGTTTGTTTAAAGCTAAAACATTATTGATTCTCCCGCCCGATTCGATACAAAATAACAGTCCAGTTCTTGACTGACAGTTAACTGCTTGCTACCTGTTTAATAAATTCGTTAAAGGGAAGTAATTTGACAACCACGAGTTAAGCACTGTCCGCTTATCGGAACGTCACATTGAAAAAAAACAACATATATAGTGCATACTACCATTCGAATCTGGGCAGAAGCGTGACTTCATCAACGCGGGCTGGGTTAACCATGACTTATGTGCAATCTAAAATTATCTAATTATAAGGAAATTATCATTATCAAGGTTGTAATATATTACTTTACAACATCAATAAGCTACTCAATGAATACTCAATGACTGAATAGTCTGGAAAGTCCATAACATTTATTTCAATAATATTGTTTGAAAACATTTGCTTAAAATAATAGTATTTATATGAACATAGTGAGCTTACCAATTGAATTATATGCAAGGTAGTAGGCTTGTTAAGCCGGTGTGTGTGTGTGTGTGCGCGTGCGCGTGCGTGCGTGCGTGCGTGCGTGTGTGTGTGTGTGTGTGTCTAAATTCACCCCACCACTTGAAAACTTGAGAGGAATCATACCGTTGCATTCCTATTTACTTTGTCAGCTAGAAAGAAAATCTGGATATATGTGTTTTCCAGAAATAGCTTACTGTTGTTACACTTGATTGCATTTTACCATCACTGAAAGCATCCAATAAACTCCTCTGTCTACTTGTTTATTTCACTGGTTTGTTACTCAAAAGTTAATTTTATAAAGTAGGTGAAAATGTATAACCAAAATTAAAAGTAACAGGAATAGGTTACAGTAAGATACTTAAATGAAAATAAAATAAAACTCAGATAAATGTATTTAAAATCTGTGAATATATCGCATTTGAAGCCATAATATCTTTTGGAAAAAAGACAACATGTTACTGGTACAAATAAATTTCAAACAAGAAGTATATTTTACAAAAGACTGGCCGAAACTAAAGCAATTGGTCAGTCATCAGGCCCGAGCTTAATACAAATGACTTAATACGTACGGGCTAGAACCCTTCAAAGTCACAACATATGTTGTGTTGGAACTTGAACGTAAGTGTCGTTCCGGTTGCAATGTACGAGTAAAATTAAACTACACAAAACAAACATGTACCAAGACTCACAGGCTTAGACTGTAGACCTCTGGACTGCAAACCAACATATCCCTGTTTTGAATCGGACAAAATCCATGCTGTTCTTTGCTTTTACTTTATTTTTGTCTATCTTTTACATATTTACATCTACTTGTATCGACGAATCAGATTTAAATAGTCATCTTAAATTAATACTTAGTATTATCACAATACCGTGGTTATATTAATAGTGATGGATAAATACCGTTCAGAATAAAATGTATCTCAGGTTGTGTTATATGAAATTTAATTCTAAGTTATATGTAGATATATATTTGTATAAACTTTGCCAACTAGAAAACTCTGTACCAATTAAAAAAAATCATTCTCCAAAAATGCTTCACATCGTTGTACTCAAAAGTACGCTGTATTCAGGTTACTTATACAAAAAAAAAACAGAGCCCGTTCACTATTAAAATCGACTTTCCACCTGCGTATTTTAGCAGTATTTGGTATGACATATAAAACTCTACTTTACTTATATACATGCATTGCATATTTTATACTGTTTATATGCTGCGAATAAAATTTGGTTTATCATGAGTTTTGTATTGGTTCTGTTTACATAATACCTCAATTTCTGCTTCAATAATGTTTCATAAAATGTCCCGTCTAATGTATTATATAGTTAATATGGTGACCCTCTAAAACAGTACTATGTTAACGTCATTAATTAACATATGTTACGGCCTTTGTTATTCAATGAATATGATGAGTCTTATCTCTAATCTCATTCTAGTAAATGGATCTAGTTCTTTATTTCACACAAAACAGTATAGAGTATAACCTCTCTAAAAAGGCACGTCTGAGCAGCAACAGTCTCTTAGTAGCATCCCTTTTATTTCCCCCTTTAAGTTTTAAGTGCGTTTTAACCTCTGCGCAGCACCTCCTCTGACTGAATAAAGGTAAACGGCCATTCAAATCTGCGACTGTGGTATTCTCTGCTGGGCTACTTGAGAAATTTCACACTTTTGTTAATTAATAAGGAATCCTGTTTGACTGATTTAATATAGGTGCAAACCCAGTATCTGCTTGACAGGTAACAAGTTAGGTGTGAAAACAAACCCCTGATAACCTGGTTTCAAAATAGTGCTTATAGAAATAATACTATTAGTTAATTGGCAACTAATAATGTGTTTGTTAAATCGACAAAAAATTATTGGAGACTTTGCAAGAAGTGAAAAAGACAATGATTGCTCTTTATCTGCAGCTTACATTTCCAATTTATGGTGACTAAATATTAATGCATGTATCTACTTTCATATTTGAGCTCTCAGTTTAATTTATTTGGTTTATATATTACTACTAGGAATTTTGACTATGTATCAAATTACACTGTGTAAGTTTGTATGCTCTCCTAGTTCTTATATTTCAGTAAATATTAAGTACATTTTGAATATGCGATACCATATTTTGATAATATTAAAACATCCATAAGGTAATATTGAATAAAAATAATGCTTTATATAGCGTATTTTAACTTTGCATTAATGATGACCTCAGCAATACCTCTCAGCAGCAAGAGTTTTCAGTGCCCCCGCCAAATGTTGCTGTGCAGAGGTTTGACTGTATTCCTCATTTTCAACGAGAATCAATGAATTTTGATTTACATAAAGAAAACATTCATATAGTAATAATTCAGCCACGTCTAGTCACCTCCCATAACGTTTATAACATTGACATATCTCATAGCACAACTCTTTGCATGAGAATGTAACATAAACTGTCTCTGCATTTATGTTTTCAGACAAGCAGTTTTCAATTTTTAATTTCTCGTACATTTCTGAGCTATACAACTCGTTATAGTCTTACAACGTGAAAGGAAAAAGTGCTTGTAGGTACTTAGTGTACATGTAAAGCTTATGGCTTTTCTGCTCAAGTCTTAGAGTACATGACAAATGGTTTGTTTTTAATTTGCGGGTACTTTTAATAATCTTTTACGTCACGCCAATAATAGGTCACAGTTCGAAACATTAGAAAAGATACAGCTGTTAAGTCTCTTGGTAGCAACCCTTTTATTCCCCCTACCACATAAGATTTAACTTCATTTTTACCCCTTATCAGCACCTCCTCTGAGTAAAGGTAAACGGCCATTCAAATCTGTCCCTCAAGGCTGTGATAACCTATGCTGAGCTCCACTTGCGGCGCTATTTGCGAAATTTCACACTTTTGTTTATTGATGAGGAATCTTGGTGTCATGAGATGTGTAAACGATAGAGAAAAAAGGAGTTACTACGAGACATTTTTAAATTTCAAATTCGTTTTGTCATTACTAACCTAGTAAGGAATGTTTAATTTCTCAGAGTTTAACTTGCAGAAATGCTTAGCAAGTTTCCTGCAATATATTTGTCGCAGAGGAAACAAGAAAATATGCGTTAATAATAAATTTGTAAATAAAGCGGTGTTTAATTTTGTTGGGATTTCTCTTAATGATGCCAAGTTCGTTGCCCTGGTAAACAGCTTAACACGTGGAAGTGCATGTTGCGTTTAAAACAGTCTAGACCAGTCCAATCGTCCTCAAACAGGTATTTGTTAAATGGCGTGTCAAATCAGGCAGAAAATTTACCAAACACAAAAATTAACTAGATCTCTCTCTCTCTCTCTCTCTCTCTCTCTCTCTCTCTCTCTCTCTCTCTCTCTCTCTCTCTCTCTCTCTCTCTCTATATATATATATATATATATATATATATATATATATATATATATACTATTATGCGTCCATCATTTATATAATTGTTATATTATTTCGATATTTGAAATTTTGATATATCCGTAATTTAAAGCGCAAAACATGTAATTTTTTCCTAGGCATTATTGTTTTCCCCATAATGAAACGATACTGCCAACCAAATGAGTTATCTCGTGAAAAGAGTCGCCAACTTTTATCCATACTAATTCCTTCACGCCTGAAGAACTTCCACATGTCGCTAGATGTCACCATCAATCCCATAACTGTGCCGCTGCAATGTACCTTTTAAGAACTACCAAACATGTATCTATGAGATACTATGATATCTGAAGCCGCTCGTGTATGATTCCATTGCAAGATTTAATTATACACGATTTGGATGAACAAGAAAATACTTTGCATGTACATCTATATGTATATAATGGGTTTTGTTGATATGTTGTTTGGAAATGTGGAAGAGTTAGAGCGTTTTTCCAGATTCTGTGTTTTATGTGTAACACATTACATCATTCTCTGTCCATTTATCTTAATGTTAACACATGGCGTGCCAATGCTAATGATGTCTCTACGAATTCAGTTGCATGTTTGAGTATTTTTACGGTCGTTATAACTGGAGGTTAAAAAAAAACTCAATTTGATTCTTTTGCACAGAAACACGAGATAGTAGAGGTAAGTTCGCACAAAAAAAAACATGGATTGGGGGTTATTAAATATGAGGTTAACTAGTATTATTCATTTATTGAAGGAAAAAACAAATTTATGTTCCAACTTCTACATGAATCGAGACAGCTTTATCAGTAAGGTTGTTGCGTAAATTGGCAAGTACTAGCAAAATTTGATAGGTTGATACGCACTTATAACAAGTCATCTATGAACTAATTTGGGTTTATTTTTAATCGTTATTCGCCATGTCTTTTGAAGTCTCTTTGAAGTATACAATCTTGTTAACAATGTAAAATATTCCACGTTTCATAATATCATATTTATATTTACCATGAAGGTCAGCTGGGACATATAGTATGTTACTGACAGCTAAATAAACTGGTATATTAATAACTTAAGGTTTTTGAATTTTAAAACCATTGGCTTGCAAAGGAAGCAGCACGTTTTTATTAAGTGTATGTAGATCTTCATTATTAAATAATATACCATACAACTAGGTCAATGTCGGAGGGATTAGCGAACATATATAATTATAGTTTTTGGTCTTATTGTTTTGGTTCATTGCAGTCAAATCGTGATAATCTGTTAAGAATAAATGTAAATGCTATTATCGTAAAAAGTCATAAATGAACAAAGCATTTTGCAACACTGAACAACAATTATAATTAAACACACAAACATAATTTGAACACAGATACATACTAATAATTACCGAAGGAATTAACTGTTAATGTTTGAGGTTAATCGGCTGATGAACCGTCAAGGCCTGTTTAAATTATCGCGGAGGCCGAAGACAAAACCTGCGACTTCTTATAGAATAAATGAACAGCTTAATCTGCGCGATGAAATTCTTTGTATTCAAGTCACGTCCACAAATCCAATGAGCAAATCACCAAGAAAGTATTTCATCATTTATAGGTTTTTAAAAGTCACCATTACAGGTATTTATAAAAGATAAAGTGTTTGAAACCATACTTGTATGTTGTGTGTTTGCAAACAAAGAAAAGAAATGAAACGTTTAACAACGGACACATACATACATGTAATACATCCTAAATTAAAGCGACAAGCTACGATTTACACGAGGTATATATTTTAGGGCTCAACTCCGGAGCAGTTAATATTTATTTCAGAAACTGATGTTCAACTAACAAGTGCTACATGTTCCACTGTGGAAAACTGGATTTGTAAAGCTGTGGATAAATTCACTGATCCTCAATGACCTGGAATGCGAAAATGACAATCCAGGTATGATTTGATGCTCGATCGACTTGGCATGTGGAACTACTGAACTTGTTGGTGGCACTTCCTCGGCAATGTTGGCACGGATCGCACATCTAGCTCCCTTAATTCAGCGTCATCTTCTAATGCAAAGTTTAATTCTAGCACATCTATACTTTCAAACTTTCCGTAATCGGTCATGTTAACGCTTTGAAAATGTTTTACATTTCTGCTGTGTGTCTTCTCATGTTTACGTTCAGCCATTAAAACGTCCGTATTAAAATAAGCTCTACCCACCCAGCCAATCAGCAATCAGGAATGCAAACGCGAATTGTCTACGTCAGACTGTAGAAATGAACATTTTTTAAAGTGTGGGCCGTTGCAGAGGTAATCATTGGCAATGTAAATATATAAAAATGACTGTATTCTTGCGACGTCGGATAACACAAGCAACCGATATACAAAATGATTATTGCACTGTTCCAGCTGTTTATATTCGTAAATGCTTATATTGTTTTATGACACTTTCCAACGTATAGGTTACACTTTTGTTAGCTTCTCTACACAATACTTTATATATATATTTTCTGCTATTAAAAGCAATACTAAGAGAGACACAATTTGGATATGGGTTGTCTTTTTCCCGTGCTTCATATCCTAATTTCCAACGGCTCATGTATTTTGTAATTATCATCGCATGAATGACAAATCAAATTCCTTCATTTAAAAAATATTTAGTTTCTAATGTTGTCTTTTCCGTAAACGTACTATGTTGCCGAAAGTTAAAATCACAGGAGACATTATTGATGGACGAGTGCGTCGCCGAATCGAAATAGGCTGGATGAGCGCCGCAGTCTCTAATCACTAGGTATTTAGAGACAAATCCTGTCCCTAAATGAGGTTGACACACAGAATACGCAGTTGATCGATAAGAGCATTGGAATAATAGGAAGATTTAGGATTTGTTGGTGGTTAAAGTAAAGCATCGTCACCAGTTTGACGTAAGATCAATCGCACGGAGGCTAATGTGTTCCAATCTAACTCTTGCTATAATTTATTTCTTTACTTATTTATTTATAGTCAATTTGACAACAAGATATTTAGACTCATTTTAATCCCTCTCTACTGCTCATTTCCTGGTTGGAACCAGTAGTCAGTTAAGAATTGTGCAATTAAACAGTCTTGCTCAAAGACAAATTTCGCGTTTTCAGTTACGCGGCTCGAGTCCAACAATTTGACCATTAGAGCACGTATTGTAATAATTTAAACATGTCTTCTGACAAGTTTCTGGAAATAATATTTTCGAAGTCATCAGAAATTACGAAATATGGGAAAAACGAGCGATGCATGTTATTTTAAACACTAAACAAACACTTAACAAGTTTGAAACTACAGTTTCTCAATGAGTTCAGTTTTGATGATCAATCCTTAAACTTAGGAATGCCAAGTTGTGTAAGATGGTTTATGACATACATATATCGGTTGATTATGTGTTCATACCTCAGAAGCAATGACTTGTTCTTGTATGTTTTTTGTTTCTGGTTGAGAATGTGTTCTTGAATAGTATTTAAAAGCGTACACATACTTTGTATCTTTTAAAACTGAAAACATTTAAAAGTTGAGGTCTGCAAAGATTTTTTTAAAAACAAAACAAACAAACTCAGTAATATAATGTATAATATAAACATATTTGCCAATTAGGAAATGTTTTTAAAAGCAGATTCCAGCTACCATGTCACGATGCACCGCTCGGAAGGTCAATATTAAATAAAGGTACTAGTTTATGTTCAATCACAGTTATGAAGGATGAAAACACATTAACAAGGTTTTTCCCGACACGAATCAGAGGGCAGTACCATTATATCCACTTTTGTTCCACAGAATTACTGTTCTGTATCCCATAAATCCTTTTCCAGAACGTTAATTGGATTTTTGTGATTATACACTACCGAGTATGATTTATTTCACGATAACACGAAATGTAATATCCAATTCTGTTCTAGGTGTATTAATACGTCTGTCCGTGCTAAATTAAATCATGTGTGGTACACATGGGGTCGCATTAACGGAGATTAGCAGGACGTTATTGCCCATCAATATTCTGACCGCTTTGTTTGGTTTCAATCAGTACTTGGACTGAAAGAACATCCATTCATGAAAGAGTTTTAGATCAAACCGACCCCCGGCGTAGAAATATGAGTTTGACTCTGTTCTAAACAAGTAGAATAAAAAGAACCTGGACACAAAGCTCCTTCAATGATTTAATCAAATTTGCAATGTCAGATAATCTCTACTGAGAAAACCAAAAATGGGGAGCCGAAAAGTATAAGCGAAAATATATATTTTAACTCGATCGTTTTCTTACGCTCTTAAGTACATGTCCATGGTGAAAACAACCGGTTTCATTGTGTGAACTACTGTCTCAAACATTAAAGACCTTGTAATTGAAGTATACAACAACACGAAACTATCAAAACAATCATTTGAACATCGGCTTGAATGCTTAAGTTTAATATTCCTTTGCCTCAATCATTCTTAACCGAAAGTACCAAAACAGAGCTGCGTCATTCTGTCCAATTGCATGTAAATGCCCGTGATTATGTTTTACGGAGCATACATTTCACAATAGACGATTATAGGAATATTGGAATATTAACAAAGCACGGAATCTTTATTTGGAATCAGACAATAGATACGCCTACAAAATTGTTTTCTTATTTAATTTCCTGTACATCACACATTAGTGCTGACAAAGAAAGAGTGATAGTGAACGTATTTGGTACTCAGTAGTCAGCAAAGAACTATTATTGCCATATCATGGGAAAAAACTGGGTTTTCTGTTAATGTTATCTACACTTAGATAGTTTCTTTGTGTATTGTTCCTTTTGTGTAACTGTAATATTAAATAACATTTCACTAGGACGTCAAATTATGTTTGGGAATAATTATTAAATAATTTTGAAATTTCTTTGCGTCGCAAGGATAAAATAATATATATATATATATATAAATTATATATATATATATATATATATATATATATATATATGTGTGTGTGTGTGTGTGTGTGTGTGTATGTGTGTGTGTGTGTGTGTGTGTGTGTGTGTGTGTGTGTGTGTGTGTGTGTCATTTTATCTAAATATTTATTCAATTTACACGTTTATGTAATGAAGAAAGTAGATATTATTACTGATTCCTCTTATTTTTCACATCAATCACATGCATGTATTTTAATCAATACATCAATTATCATACATAGGTAGCTCATATGAATAACAATATATTACAAAGTCCTATGAGCATTACACCATATGCCAAACTCTGAAAAGTCACTTTACAAGGATATTCACATGCAAGCCAAATGCAAAAGCAAGAACAAATCTGTGACTAGTCATTTAACAAAAAGAGCAAACCCGACATTTACCACGTTGGAACGACCAGTCGGTAATTTGGACCGACTGGAGTATTTAAACCAGTTTTATAGAGCTCTTACCTCGCACTTTCTGGGCGGGGTCTCAAATGCAAGGAAACCAATATTTTTGTGCTCATTCTTTTGAAATGCTTTCGAAACATAATGGTTAAGGAACCTTATCCAAAGATTTTTTTATGTTAGTTTGGATGAGTTTTCCAGAGACTCAATTCAATATTTCAAGGCGGTAATATCTTTTCCGAATAGTAAAGCCTCGTCACACTACACAAGATAACGCCTGTAGAATTAGTTTTCTTTTATCCGTTTGCGTTTTGCATTTATTGTCGATTTTTCATCCGAAAATTCGCTTGCTTGACCGATGAAGTCCGTTGACTGTTGCAAAGTGTTGAACTTTATTCGTTTGTTGTCCCGTTGTGAGCCGTTTCATTATGACATAAAAGCGTCTTGTACTTCTTGTATTGTACTTCCTTGTTTTGTACTTCCATTGAATGTCAAATGAATAGGGAACGTATGTTAATACAGAGATTTAGGATAAGGCACAGCGATTAAACAACAAGCAACAAAAATTCTCAAGTTGGGATAAATTATTTGGAGTGTTTTTTCTTTTATTTAAAACACAATCGTCAAACGTTGTCAGTTCTGTTAGGCAAATATTATTAATTTTCTTGCGGGTTCCTAGAATGGATATGTTACATTGCACATTTTATGTCAATAATTACTTATTAAAGTTAGTGTCCGACAGTTTACCATAAGCCAATATGTAATGATACCAGACTTTTGTTAGAGGTTATTGCGAATACTTTCTGCAGAAAAAGACTTATTTTGTCAAAGCTTTGGCAATTTCAACAGTACCTCAATTTTGGTGCAGTAAAACTCGTTAATCAGCACTTGTAATGTTCATGTTTTCCAAATCTATAAATAGCAATACAAGTAATTAGGACTCCTGCTAAATCTAGATATCGACGTCAAGCGGATGTCGTGGATGATCTAAAACATAAGTGAACAAGTAGTTTTCTTAGTTTAAGAATAGCTAACTGTGCAGTCAGGGGCGTGCCTAAGCAACTTTTGAGTATACTCACTATTCCTAGGGAGTCCGGGGGCGTGCTCACCCCCCCCCCTCCCATCCGGATTTTTTTCCATATAACGTCATAGATGCATTCGGGGGGTGGAGGGGGGGGGGGAGTGGCGGGTACTGTCACTGTCTAGAACAAAGAATTGTCTTAGAAGCAGGAAGAGACAGAAATACGTCAAGTTGGATTGTTGAAGATTGTGTAGAATTAGAAAAATGTTTAAATTACATGGATTTAAATAATAAAGACAATAAACTGGTATTGCCTAACCCGGGTTAGGCGACGATTTAAATTCGCTTTTAGGCGTTTTTATTTTTTCAATTTTCGGAAGCAACTGTACGCACGTGCGTAAGTGCGTAAGCCCAGGCACGCCCCTGGCAGTGTGGCTCAGAGAGGAAAAACATATATGTAATGACAACTGTGGCGTTATGGTTCGTTTTTTCCGACATCAATAGACAACAGTTTTCTAGCTCTGTCCAGGTAACGATGGTTTCTTAAGTAAATATAAGTATATTTCATTAGTAAATGAAAGTATATATGGTCCAAACTCTTGTATACCAGCTTTAAAATTCGCCATTTAAAATTATCTAATTCACTCACAAGTTATATTTGAGTGCTCTGCTTGGAGCTTTCGTCTTACTACTGTGGACTTCTTCAGCAGATTGGCTGTTTATTCGCTGCTGGATAACACCGCTCGTTGGGATAACGTCCAACCCATGAATGTTCGTAGTGATGAAACGGCCCGTTTAATACCGGTTTCAGCGCATTGAAGTAAGATGGCTCGTTTTACACAAGGGCTCTCGGTCTAGAATTATTTATTTGTTTCTTTGAAACCAAACGTTTCGTACTGTATTTCAAAATGCGTCTTAAACTTCACTTTCACTGGTCTTTTGTTTCCAAAAATCTAGTCTCTCTCCGTTTCGCCAATGTAATCTTTCTCACAGTTGAGAATTTTCTTCCCGCTACACTTGATATGGTATATTGTTCCATTTGTTTCATTGCGTCTTTTGCATGTAGTAGAGACGTTTTGAAGGTTCTGAATGGTTTGACCTCTGCTCTCTGATACAAAGCGTTAAATACTCCAGGCTTGTAATCAACTCGGTGGGCCGAATTAAAGATTGGATACAAATATAGCATTTGTGGGCTTGTGGTAAATTGCAGTCTTAAGAGATCCTTCTAATTCTAATTGGACATTTTCCTAGTGATTGAAAAACCTTCATGTAGAGGTTACATACAATGAGCGGGGAAAACTATGAATTTAAGGTAAGACTATAATATATTAAATATGTACACTTTAGACATCGTTCCAACAATTTGGCTATAAATTTCTAAGTAAGAAAATAGGTTCTGCGCTTATGTATAATTTTCAACAACATGCAGAGTCCAGAAAATAAGATACATGTTATCAAACTGTTGAAGTTTACCATTGTGTGTGTATAAACCTTCTACAGGAAACAGATCGCGTGTTAACTAAAACAGTAAAGAGGGTGCTCGTGGTCGAGTGGTAGAGTCGCGTTACTCCTCTGACTGCCCGACTTTCACCGCGTGGGTTTGAGTCCCGGTCATGGGGAAATAACTTAATGTGATGATGTCTTCTATCTGACCTGCGGTAAGCTGGTGATTCTTCCCAGACATTTGTCTGGGGTCTTCCTCCATTAAAACGCTTTAATAAGCAAAACTGTGTTGCTGCTAATGTTGTTTTTTTTTAAAACAAACAATAAAATGCTTACCACATGCATTGTGAACATGGCCTGTCGAGTCTTCCTTCAAATCAAATGTAGTTTTACCGGTGCAATTTCGAAGAAGACACGAACTGATAGCACATAACACAAAATAGTTAACTATTTTTTGAATATACATGCATTTAGAAATCTTCTTATACATATAACTGTGCAAAATCGTCAACAAAGTAAGTAAACACATGAAATCCAAAATTTAAGGCAACAGTATAAGGCTTTGTTTGAAGACCATAATTTAAACAAGCTTTTTCGAAAATTTCCAGCACGAACAGATTATAATTTCCCAAGCACTTGATTGCTATTGCGTGTAAGCATATGTTTCTGGAAAAGAAAATTTATGAATATTTATGAAGTACAAAAAAGTTCTGATTGGTAGAAAATGGCCCATCTGACGTAATGGCTATAAAAGGGAAACAAAAAAACTGTCTTATACCAATCAATTTGGGATTTGGGGATAAAGCGTACCATGCATAAGCTTCTTAATAATTGCCACTATTTTAATTAATTGATATGACTTTGATTTAAATGCAAAGAAAAACAGCTTTTCAAATTAAAGAGTGATAAAGCCAAGCTAAAGTCTCATTTAATTAAAAGATTAGCTTGATGCTAATTATATAAAACTTTAATATACGCATGGTATATTGTTTTATTGTTTGTGTGTGCGTTCGTTCGTGCCTGTGTATGCACGCACGCGAGCGGGTGTGCATATGTGTGTGTGTGTGTGTGTGTGTGTGTGTCGGTGTGTGTGTGTGTGTGTGTGTGTGTGTGTGTCGGTGTCGGTGTCGGTGTGTGTGTGTGTGTCGGTGTCGGTGTCGGTGTGTGTGTGTGTGTCGGTGTGTGTTTGCGGGCGAGTGCGTGTGTGTGTCTGTGTGTGTTTTACCTGTATTGTTGATTTTCGTTGTTTTCTTAAAATATATATCATGGAACACATGTGATTATCTAGTATCGCTTTTATCGGTTGCCTATGATCCTTTATTTTTTCAGCGAATGGCAATGATAAATACCGCCTGAAATGACAAACGGTAATATAATTGCCCCTTTGTTGCTTGTTTTTTTTTTTTCAATTCAATAACTCACATATCTATGTCTATGTCTAATGGCAGTTCTTAATCATTTTGAGTTTCAATATAAAAACCTGTATCACAATAAAGTAGACACATAACATACACTTATACGTCACGAAAATAGGATGTTTGTCTCCTGTTTTGGTCTTTAAGTGCTTTAACCCAGACAGCGTGGCAGGAGGTCGGTTACAAACAAAGGATTTACTACCAGATCGAACCCAAGCGCAAACTGTACAAATGATTTTAAAAGGGTAATTTTAACATTCAACGCCTACGAAAATACTGCGTCTTTATACAAACACTGTAAGGTCAAGGCAATTAATTGCGACGTTCAATTACTACAAATGCTGAATTTATTATTTTAATTAGTTTAATGTTTAAAAATGATTATTATTGCTGTTTTAATTGGCATTGCGCCAATGCATGGACAAATCTTTTGAAACATACGTCAGTATAGGGCCAGTGGCGCGCCGGGCGTAATAATGTAAAGAAGGTCCGAAGTCCAAAAATGTACGGTTTCTGAAGATTTTAGCTTAATTAGCTCGAGAGCAAACGATATTTATTTCCTCATTGACCAAAGTAACGCATCTACATTCATTACTTTGTCCCCAACACTGTCGATTTTCTTACAGGCTCATTGACATTCACGGTGTTCGACAAGGCCCAATTATGTTCAGTCCATCAATTTACAAGCGAGTGTAAACTAGACAGACTAATCAGAAAATATGAATGTAGGAGACCTGAGAGCAATCATCTCATGCGCATGCGATTATCATGAAAGCAATCATTTAGAGAAGGTTTATGACCAAAGCTTTAACATTTTGATCAGTAAAAATGACAGAGATGTTGTGGTTCAACGACTTTTTTCAGTTATAATGGGAAAGGTAAAATGCGGTGTTTAATATTACAGGTATACGGATAGTAAGTTCCTTGTTGATTGTAATAGTAAAGCTCCCATTTTTAAGAAAACATTTTTTTTCTTGTTAATTATTTTGCAGTTTTTTTCCCAGGCCAATTATTACATTTTAATATTTAAAAGAATTTAAAAAGTAATTCACTTTTGGTCACATTACAACTACATGTACTAAAACTTTTCCCTTTCAAAGAATAGTTGTTTAATGAACAAACTTAACTCTGAAATATAAGATAATGCGATGCTTTACAACAGCGACCATATGGTAATGTTAGTCTTGATGAGAATCATATTGCAGGAAACATTATTAATTAAACTAACACTTGTATATGCATTCCAAGTTTCCCAGTTCATATTCATCATTTGTTGAATAATTTATTACACAGTTTGTTTTAGGATGTTATTTAAATATATCAATATTTGCGTGTTTTAAGACATTAAAGCAAAGAATACAAGGAATCACACAATCCTTAGTCTGTGTGATTTAAGCTAAAATCTTAAAATGTTACAGACATCTAGTCAAAGCATTGTTTGAAACTGATTTATAGGGGATCTTTCACGAGTTGTCGGTTAATAGAAACGTGTATTAAACGAGTTCAGGTAAAGTATTAGTAAGCGAGCTTATGATCACATTTTCTTGGACGAGTTTTATAAATGTTTGTATTAAAAGACAACGCGTATCAATTCTTTATATCACATGATTCTATTTGCCAATATACGAGTTTACGACATTTTAACAACAATGCCTGGTAAAATAGTGGTATGAGACTATTAACAATATGATGACGTCAGCGACGTCATCGTGTATTTATGTATTTTGGGTTTTACGGCACACCGACACTTGATAGGTCATACGGCGCCGAACGTCATCATGTAAAAAGCTGTATTACATGTACACTAGTGTAACATAACACAATATGTAATGGATGCATTTAATAAAAAAATTGGGGATTATGTGATAAAATAATAATACTTTGCCGACTTTCGTCTCGTTACAAGTTTAATGCCTTTCCATTCCTTAGAGCTGTTTACCATAAATTGTTCGTGTTCCGGCATCATACAAGATTATTGTCTCTTCGATGCTACATACAGATAAATGTTTTGGAATGGGATAAGAAATCCTCCCGTAATGGTTCAATTAATTTTATGTATTTGGCTGTTTTGTTGATCAAATTATATATACACAATCTGAACCTAGTACTGTTCGTCAAAGCATTCATAGCTGGTTATAAATGTCCAAGCATAAGTACCTTGGAATCATGTATAACAACTGGCAATAAAAGCTATATATTTTTGGTTCCATTTGTTAGTGCTGTCATACGTACACAAGTGGTCATGTGCAAATATATTGTGTCCTTTGACCGGTCGTGGCCATCGGCCGGTCTAGTACAAATAGGCTCCGAAACGAAGTGACACAAAAGTTGTTTTAGTTTCTTTTCTGTTTTAAAGTCAGAACGTTATTCTTTGTTTCTTGTGGTTAAAATATAGATCTGACTGTTTTGTAAATCATTTAAACTTCAGTTGAGGCCAGCTTCAGCAAGTATAAAAATAATAATTTCGAGAATTTTTATAGATAGATCTTAGTTTATTCAATGTGCGTGATAAATTTAAAAAAGAGAAATTCCGAAAATACCTTTTTCTTTTAGAAAAAAGGAATAAAATATGGTTTATCACTCCTAAGAAAACTAGTAATTACTGGAATATATAATAATTGCATATCTTCTGTTATTCAACCGTATGATCCGCCGACTCGTATAAATGTTCCAGTGAACAACATTAAGTCAGTTCCAATATTTCATTAAATACGATTGAAATCAACAAGAAAAATAGAATAAGAAAAATATAAATGGTAAGATAATATTTTATAGAAAACTGTGTTAAAGGGATGATAAAATAAACCAACATATAGATTCCTAATCACATATTTAAACAAAATCGTTGCATAATATATATATATATATATATATATATATATATATATATATATATATATATATATATATATATATATATATATATATATATATATATATATATATATATAGTAATATATCCATAAAACTTCTCTAATTTGTACAATGGCATATCGGATGTTTCTTCACTTAATAATGTATTTGTATATCTTGTATATCTTAACACTTATTACGATAATAGTTTGTATGGACTGTATTAAAAAGTCCTTATCTAACGCTTATTCAAATGCATGAACATACTCGTATTAATGTTCCAGTAAACCACATTGAGTCACCATATCCATGATAGATATATTCCCATATACTACACATAACACTAACTGTGTCGCCAGCATTAAGGTTAATATATACTGTCATTGTAGAAGAATTGAACTTCCCTTTAGAGTGTGCATACGCAAGCCGGGAGTTATTTAGGTAAAAAGAGCAGTAAGGATGGACGCTGTCTGAGGAACTCGCAAACGTGAAGGTAAATTGGTAAAGTCCAGTCACTCTGCAGGTAAATATCCCTGTAGATACGTCGTACGAGTCTCCCTCGTTGTACAGGATTGTCTGGAAAATCGGTCGTTGGTTCTCCTGGGCAGACTTTTGGTGTTTAGCAAAGAAACCAACACGAGATACTGAAATAGCAATAACAATGAGAATGAGAAGAACATTTTTTTCCTTGTTATTTATTTTAAAACCTTCAGTCCAACATATTATTTTGTTTTATTTAAAAGTATGTCTATATAAAAGCACACATGCACAAAAGGGATAAATTCATTAATTACAAGGTTTGCGATAACGGTGATGATGGCGTTGGTGTGATGGGATTGGAATCGGTTTAGGATGTTAGTGGTAGTGGTGGTGGTTGTAGAGGGGACGTTGATGATGACCGAAGCTGATGCTTTTCCTGGTGCTCCTGAGGATGATAATTATGATGATGACGAAGATAGTAATGAACGATGCTGACGACGACGACGACGATGACAACGATGACGGCAACGATGACGACGACAATGACGACGACGACGATGATGATGATGATGATGATGCTGATGATAATGATGATGTCGACGAGGAAACCCCATTCGTCATTTCCTACCTTTTCAGATCCCGTGATAGCATCTTTTTAAACAGAAATCCGCATCGTGCTTATTTATTTATTACACAAGGAGTATTTCAGTTATTTGAAGCAGACATAGTACTGCCTTCACTGTGTATAGCATGCCAAAGAACACCTGGCATGATACCATACCCAGTCACATTATCCTGACTCCGGGTGTTGTTCTTTTTTGATATGTCACGACCCAGCCATAGAACCTCCTGTACTTGGAGGCTATGCTCTACCAGGTTCGGTCGTGCTCTTTATAGATTTGACAATAATGAACATTTAGCTAGAGTTTTCTATGTAAGTATCGCTAAGCAAATCGTCTCTATGTAAACTTAAAGCGTGAGCGTATGCAGACATTATTCCAATCCCGCCCACCACCGCCCATCCTACGAAAAAAAAACAGGGGTAAGGTTTTGTGTATTGTATTTTATTTTGGAAAACTGTCGGATACCTTTTTTTTCAAGTGCATTGTTTACTATTAAATAAAACTTCTTAACATCTTTATTGTTTAATGCGGCTACTGCACACATTTTTGTTCTAATTCGAAGGGTAAATAATTTAGAAATAAATTGGTGGTCATGTTGTATTGGAAATATTTGTTGATTCTTTATAAATTGTTGTCAAAGACTATGTTTAGAACTTAAAAAGTCCAGATTTATCAACTCCAGCCAGTGGTAGTGTTTCATTATAATGCGAAACAGGATGTTACAACATGAAACCAACATCTCAGATAAATAACTTTTTAATATCGTCGTAACGTTTGTGTGGTATGCCAATTAACTATTGTAACAACTGCTGATTTCGAAATCTGAAAATATTTTAACGTAAAAGCCAGTCAGTCTTGTATTGACTATATTTATGTTATCTTTTTTAGAATGGTAAGATTCGAAATGTGATCAACGGTAGTTAGTTCAGTAGATGAAAAAAAACATGTAGCCAATGTTTAAATTGTTGATGCCGAAAGCATGACTGTGGCGCTATTGAGTTGAGCAAAAATAACATCAGGTAGAAAACATTTGGTTAGGGAGAAAACTACACGTTGGTAAAAATAAAACTAGTACATTAATACATAAATATAAAATAGTGGTTTAAAACTGATTTAATTCATCTTTGATCAAGTGTTTTACAAAAACTATGCACTTGAAGTTACATGTATAAGGAATAATAGCTACTGGTGACAATGTTCTATCTCAAATAGACAAAGCTACTTATTTTTTATTTAAAACATAATGATCTGAAAAGTATTTTAAATGTAAACATCAATTTATATCATCTTCAAAAGAGTAATTCAATTAATTTGATACATACGAATTTAATTCGAAAAATATTCATCCCATACTTATCAAATAAAATAAATAGTAATACGTAATAAGATGTATTTTTAATCCGCCAAAGTTTATTTTCTATCAGTAAAACTGTACAGTCTAATGTTTTAAAAACTGTAAGAAAATAATATGTAAAATAAAAAAAATACAGAAAACGAGTGCTGACTTTTTGTCGGCTTGCCTGGCGGTAAAAACAAAAGAAAAATCGCCATTCCCATTTAGCTTTCATGAAAGTAAACACCTGCCTTAAGTGAAGATCTAAATTAGGATTCTGTTAAAGTTTGTTGCATGTCATTTTGAGATAGTAGCATTGAGTTTGAATGAATGTTTGAAACTTATAGACTTTGTACGTACCCCACTTCCCGAGCTATATTGATGCATCCATGATGGCGACGTCTTGTCTTTCTTGTCTTACTTCCATGTTCATAACTCGAGAATCGATCTCTGCAACTGTAACACGAAAATACATAAATAAACAGTGGACGCGGGTCCCACATTGGCAGGTACACGGACGTCGAATAAACCATAGCGATACAGATGTCTCCTTAATGTCCGAATATACATATAATTCGACTTTCGTGCTTATTTTGTCAAATTAAATCCAGCAAAAGTGAAAATAAACAATAACAAAAACATTTTGTAAATTTCCAATCAGTGATGCAAGTATCAGTTCAACCTTAAATACCATGTTCATACAAACTATGCCTTCATAGCAAGTTTGTTAGTTAGCTATGTAAAAAATCAGTGTGTTTATGCTCTGTTTTGTTACAGAATACAAAGTAATCGGTTGTGTATGCAATTAAGTCAACGACAAAAGACTTAACTAATGCTAATAGGATTTATGTACTAAATTCATAGATCTATTTCCACACAAATTATAAATACCTTAGTAGTATATTTTTATGAAGTAAGAGGACTGTTTCAATGGCGAAACGTTTACTTTCGTACTTGCGTTAAACGTGCATCACTACTTGTATATCTATGTCTATTTATTACATTTTTGCTTATTTAGTAAATTAACTTTAAATCTGAAAAACACAATTATTAAATATATGTTTGAACTGAAAATATACATTCGAAGTAATCTGTATTTCTCTTTTTATCTACAAAAATATTTATGTACTCGAAAATGTGATAAAAATACAATCAGAAACTACAAAAATTTATGGCATATATTGTGTTCCATACTGAGTACTGTAAGTGGTAGTGCGTTGATAAGGTTAGCCTTGGTTGCTGTTGTGAAGGGGACTTGATTTAATTGTGAGTATTGCAAACATAATGTAAAAAGGCAAATGGCAAATGTATTTACATGTCATTCAAATGTAAAAGATACAACAAACGTGTGATGATTAATAGAACAAACCCTACAGATAACTAGATAAGGACAGGCTTAAGTAACAAAAGTCGCTTTTGTAATACGACAAAGGATTTACTTTATATAGACTTAAGCCAAACAAGCGGTATTCTTTTTAATTTAGTATGTTAGCTTATTAAACTAAAAGGAATGATAATTTTACTTTGTTTAAATGTAGAAGACCTTGGGTGAAACATTCTCTCGTCCACCCTTTTACGTGATTGGAATCTTCGGAATTACGAAAGAACCGTCATTTTAAGACATTAAAACGGGTAAACAATTTCTTTAAAATACGATTATAATATTTGCGATTAACTTAACATATTGTTATCTCATAATGTGTAGAATTAAGAAAAGCTTTTTTTGTTTAACATTTTCGCGTGGAGCCTCGAAAGGTGCGTGCAAAATGGTTTCAAAATGCGAAGTCAAGTTGCAAAATGCCTGTTTTTGTTACCTTCTTTTTTTCTTTTTTGTCGAATAATGTTGCATCCATTTCTCTACGTATTCATGGTAAACATATACACCGCTAATCGCAAATATCGCTAATACAAGTTAGGACACTGTTAAAAGTTTTCCCCTTAATCTCAGGTAAGACAACTCAAGCCGCTGCGCATGTGCTGACTTCTATCGCAAATCCATGTATTCGAAATTAGAACAAGGTTTACGATGAGAGTGGCAGTTCTTTGGTTGACTCCTGTGTATTAGGTTTAAGATATACATTCTAAATCTTAGATTTATTTATATCTGAATCTTAATTCTTATAATGTTTCGAGAGGATGGTCGCAGCATAAAACCAATATTTCAATTTGTTGATGCTGAAAAATCCAAGCATAAGAAAGCTGTTTTACTGTAAATGTCGATGTAAGCTCTACACAGTAAAAACCTTTTAATTTTATTTTTTTAAATACGAGCCTAAGTCTTATACAGTGTTGAGAGGGTGGTGGTAGCATAAAAAAACCAATATTTCAATTTGTTGACGCTGAAAGATCCAAGGACAAAAAAGCTGTGTTATTGTAAGAGTCGATGTAAACTCTTTTTATTTTTATCAATAAAAGGGCAAAAGTCCCACGTCTTCAGTAATAATATTGATGGAAATAATTATGGACAATGAACAATACAATAAGGTAAGTGCTAACTTTTGCTGGATTTTACGCGTATAAAATATGTCAATTTATGGACCTTGCCTTAAATGCCAATTAGATGACTTCTCTCTTACAGTTCTTAAACCATAACCTCGATGTAATATATGTCATACGTTTCGTTGCTAATTGCATGCTCTTGCACTTAAAAAGCAAGCCATGCCCAGATAAAAGAAGTATTAGCCATTTAGACCTAGCCAATCAAACGACGGTGCCGACGAAGACAAATACACATCAAGTAGTTCAAGAGGTGCCTTATAACAACATAAGTGGCTAAAATAACCTGCAGTCTTGACCGCCACTCTACAATTAGTGATACTGTATTGCAGCGCGTGATCTTTCTATTCTAAAATTAGTTCGAGATAAGTGGCTGCACAATACAACAAATCCTTGTTTCAGTGACATGGGCCACGGCGTTTAGTAAAGCTGAAAGGTTGCGAGTCAAAGTTTGATCAATTTGTCTCTTTAAATGTGAAATTTCGATAAGGATTAAAGTGTGTAAGGCAATTACTGACATATATCTTATATATTATATATTATATATTGATTCATTTATATAATATATATATATATATAAGAAGATATATATATATATATATATATATATATATATATATATATATATATATACTATAATATATATCTATTATATATATATCTATATATATATAACTATATCTAAATATATATATATATATATATATATAATATATATATTCTATCCTCTATAGTATATATATCTAAATCATTAATAATATATAAATATATATATATATATATATATATATATATATATATATATATATATATATATATATATATCTTTATTCGATGGCGAGTTTAACATAAATATATATTTTAATCTGAATTAAGAAAGGGATGTTTAACTGTCATAAGTTTGTGTTTCACTATGATGCTTGCAATATGCAAAAAGTAAGCACCTGCCTACAAGGTAAGAAATACTGATTCAAAAATACTAAATTTAAACAATATAGAAGCAATTGTAATAAATATATGTACAACATTCAGGGGAGATTAAGGCTTTGGAAAGTCAATAGTAAAAATAAAACAGTCTTTGTAGACTTTTCGTATTAGAGTTTATAACAATGTTATGTTTTCTTTTCAACAAATCATGTAAATCAATTTTAATTGAGCGTGGGTTTCAAAAGATAGATTATCTCAAATTATCTTTACGAACTTACATACAATAAACCGTCATATACCATGTAATTAACTTAAACTATGTATTTTACGTGTGAAAATCTGCACATTTTTAATATAAAAACATTATATTGCTACTTTTTGAGACACGTTGCTTTTCCCAAAAAAGAACACGAGTCGTTACAATTTTCTGTTAAAGTTACTATCTCATTAAACATAAGACATATGTGCATGAACTGCTTAAGAACTGACAAAGAACGCTTCACTTTTTATCTTTTGCATTTAGATCAGTAATCTGATAGCATTTTGTCATTTTCATTTACTCATACCGTTTAAACCAAAATAGTTAGAGCTCTTCTTGAGAACTATCATTGTATATTGTTTTATTGTTGTACTTTTGTCGTTTTAATGCTGTGTATTCAGTCAGTATGTCATTATATCTGTTTTACAGGCTTTGAAGGAAAGTGAGATAACATGTTTGAATATTACCTTACATCTTTAGAACTTTTAATTGGTTTATTTGACATATCACTTTATGAATAAGGTTATCGTTGCGGGCATACATAAGTACGTCGTCTTTACACTAAAAGCTAGGATCACATTAACGTTAACATTAACGTCGCAGCCCGTCGAGTAGCCGCCGGTGGGGGGTAATCGGCGGGCTGGGGGGAATCGGGACGGGAGAGGAAGTAGTCGGCCGGGCTGTGAACATCGGCGGGCCTCGTTAAAAGTAACCCGTTTCGACGCATCGGCGATGTTTTGAAAACCCTTTCGCTCCCGGGTGGTCCACAATCGGAAAAGTGTCGCCGTGTAGTCAAAGGCTAGGCGCCGTGTCACCGATGATGAAAGCAATCGGCCGGGCGGCACGCCGTTGACTTATCGACGAGGCCCCGCCGACTACCCGGCGCCTACTGGGCGGCTAGCGGGCGCCTTCAGCGTCCGCGCCAGTAGTATTAGCGGGGCTCTATCAATATTAGCATCAGTTCGTTGCCCGCGCGCGAGAGAGAACACGTACATCACCACTTTAACATTTAATAATTATAATAATAATTGCACTTTTACAATTTTATATTTTAAAGTTACATTATGCCTCCAAGACGAAAAAGCCCCCGCAAGGGGAAAGGAAAAAGTAGCAAGAAGGGAGATACAGCAGCAACAGAGAGCACAACAGAGACAGCAAAGAGACAACCCCTGCCCCTGCCAGAAGTTACCCTCTACCCCGAGATGCGAATGAGAGGAAGATTCAGCGGTTGCCCAGGTTTGTATACCCTGGAAAAGTTCTCGTGAACGCCGTCGAGGCGTGGCCGAGTAATCGCCGTCATCGGAAACCTCTCCCCTATACGTTGAACCTCGGCCGATAGCCGGCGGGAGCCGCCGGTGCATCAGAAGATACCCGGCCAGACATCGAAAGGTGACCGCCCGATTTTGTCGAGATGGAAGACGTCTTCGATTAGTTGGCCGATGCCTGCTTTTTCTTGAAATCCATACCGATCATCGGAAAATTTTATGTCAGAGTTAAAATTTTCCGACACGCCGCCGAGACCCCAAAAATGAAGACGACGTCGAAAAAAATGACGATTGGCCGCCGACAGCCCGCCGAATGCCCGCCGATATCCCGCCGATTCAGCCAATTTTAGGGGGTGTGAGTCGTCGCAAACTGATCGAAAACTCACCGGAAGCATCGCCGACGTTAATGTGATCCTAGCATAAAATGTCACTGACACCTCTAAAACAATTTTACTTCCTTAAATCATTATACAAAATGAATAATTTCGTCTTTGCAAAAAAATATTTAAGCCAATCCTATAAATGTTAACATTTAAACAAAACACAACATGATGTTCATACTCTATCAATAAACACACTCACTCGCATTTCCATTTTTCTGTCAACTATAACTTAAATTGTCCTCACAAATTAGCGAAAAACTATCACAAACGAGTATATCCATCAGACTTATAAATAAAACCGCAGATCTTTGTTTGAATTGTTTCTAAACTTTATGTCACATTTATGTGGTCATTTCTGCTAAGGTCACCAAGCATGTTATAAAGATTTAGGTTTTTGTTCTTGTGCGTCTGCAAAATACTGCTTAGAAGTAGGTCTGTAAAAATGGCTGGGAATTGGGAATTTGGTATTGGGTATTCAATATCCAGATACAACCGAATACCCAGCCAGCTAGGAATTGGGTATTTGCGAATTCCCAGATACACCCGAATACTAAACTAGCTAGGTATTGGGTATTGAATTTTGAGCTGCAAATTAAATATCGAGCAAGACATGAGTACTCAGCTGGCTGGGAATTGGGTATTCGAAATGTTTTCAGTAAAAGGACTATTCAACCATAATTTGAATATCGAGTTGGACCTGAATACCTATCTGGCTGGAAATTGGGTATTCAAAATATTTTTGTATAGGAACTATTCAGCGTAGAGTTTGCATATGAGCTAGACCCGAATACATAGCTGGCTGGAAATAGGGTAATCAAAATATTTTAGTATAGGAACTATTCAACACAGAGTCTAAATATCGAGCTAGACCCGAATATCTAGCTGGCTGGGAATTGGGTTTTCGAAATATTTTCTGTAAAGGGACGGTTTAAGCATAATTCGAATATCGAGTAGATCTGAATTGGGTATTCGAAATACTTTTATTAAAAGGACTATTTAATGCATAGTTTGAATATCGAGTTAGACCTGAATACCTATCTGTCTGGGAGATGGGTATTCGAAATATTTTTATTATAGGAACAATTAACCGCAGATTCTGAATATCGAGCTAGACCTGAATACCTAGCTGTCTGGGAACTGGGTATTCGAAATATTTGCATATGCTACATACGGAGATACAGTTTGCCATGCCATTGCGGACATAAATTGCCATGTCAATTTATCGTCATATTGTCTAATAATCAATTACAAAGTGTTGCGATGGTGTCCGAATGGTTTTGCCAGCGATTAATTTAAGTATTTTAGGTGGGTATTTTGGTCGCCTTGCAGAATGATGCAGACTGTATTTCCAACGGAAATATGATGTTATTAACGGTGCAGCCGTTACAGACCTGACTAGATTTGCCGACGGAGTGTTAATTTTGCCGACGAAGACTAAACTGTGTTTTGCCAAAAGTGGATTGAATAGTGTTGCCGACGGAAACCGAAAATGTATTGCCGACGGAAAATGTTAAGTTTTGACGACAGTGAATTCAACAGTTTGCCTAGACGTGAGATATGTTGCCGACGATGAATTAAATATTGTATAAATTATGTGATGCCTTTGGTGACAGTGACGTTTTTGATACTGACGGATCATTGACGAATGTTGCCGACGGATACTTTAATTGTGTGCCGACAAATACATAAAAAGGTTTTACCACAGACGTCTATAATATTGTTGCTGAGTCTGACATAGGCAGTTTACCAACGGCTGAAGAGATTTTTTATTTTAATGATGAGGGAGACCTTGTTATTTATGTTGTCGTTGAAGCAGTTCCTAGATTTCGGTCAAACCTGTTGATTGTTTCTTTTAGTGTAAGTGTACTCAAGACAAAAAGTGCTTATTGTCGGTTGTACCTTGAGCATAGCGCTGTCAGGCTGGTGTTGCTTTAAGTTCTTAATCGCCTTAAATAGCTTTTGAAGATAACACTGCATATCCCCAATATCTTTTTCTTTGATTAATTTGCAACAAAATAGTTCCCTTCAAAAATAAGATTGTAAGTGATTTTTAAATTAGGGATGAGTGTAGGGATGACCCCGCACGAATGTAGGTCACAAGATCTCCCTAGTTATGTCCCACTCGGCGCAGCAAAGACCTCGTCAGTGGCGTAGCTTCCTTTGGGCAATGTAGGTACGTGCCTACACATTTATCTCAGAAAGTGCAATAAAAAATAAAATCAAATGAAAAATGACTGAATAGGGAGGGGGTCGGGGTTTCAGCATGAGCATCAGATATTCTAATCACACAATCTATTGCGCCTTATATCATAGGTAAATAGATTTATTGATTGTTACTGAAAAGTGTACCACAAACATGTATATAAAATTCATATATACTGTATGCGCCAGTACCCGTACATGCAAACATTATGTTGACGCTAAACTATATACAGGGAACCAAGCGAAATCTGTAGAGTGGTTAAGGTAAGACGTCACTAAATAAGTTTATTCTATATTCTATAGCGAATCGCGAAAAGCTGAAAACAAATTGCACAATGATCAAGTTATGATGGACCCCATGATCAATTTATAGGTGAAAATAGCTATTTTTTTAATTTTATAACTTCTTTCATAAAGACCCAGAAATAAGTCACCTTTTGCAAGTTGGAAGACGGTTCTGCTTTAAAGAAAGTACATACCACCAAAATGCCAGTTGGTAACCCCCAAATTTCATTAAAATATGTACTTCCGGTAAGAATGGATCAGTCCATTACTATGCATAGTACATAGGTGTTCAAGATTTTTGCTTTCTTTTTAATTCTACATGGATTCAGCTTTCTTTTGATACCAAAAGATTAAGAGTATCCTTAAAATATGAAATTTGATGCCAAAACATAGCAACATACTGTTACTAAAGAGAAAAAGTCTATGTCACATGGTCGACTTCCGGTCGGTATTGAGTGTAATCACCCCTTAACGTTTTAAATATAAACATGAAACGTGGCCTGAGTACGGTCCTCCTTACCCAGATATCGGTTCGCCTGAATATTGTAGGACGGAAGAAACCAAGACACGGCTTTTGAACGAATTCTGGTCTTCGTGTTTATTACATCCATTTCCTTGTATGTATAACATTAAAAATAAAATGTGTTACTTTACAATATTTACCCAGAATATTGCTGAACACATACTTACGTTGAACCTGCCACTGACCTTGAGCTGTATGTATAATTGTTCATATCGTGTAACTTTATTTCTAGATTTATACATCGAATAAAGCCTTTGTATTTTAACCAAAGTCATTTTAATAGTGTTATAAATAAGTTTACCTTTGGAAACATATTTATTATCTTATATTATAATAAAGCAAATAAATATTAAATATTTAAAAGAAATTAAACACATATTTCAATTAACACTGCCAACGTATATATTCGGTAATGCAGTGATAACTTTCATCGTCTGCCATAAAGATGGTACCAGGTTCGAATCGTATTTAGGGTTAAACATTTTTAGCTGCAATGTTTTGTTTTTATTGATTTAAGCAACGTTTAGAAATTCAAATCTTGTAATGTTGTGGAATCTTGTGAATTTCCATGAAATTTTATCTTTCAAGACAAATACTTTTAAATAATCATTCAAACAGTCTGTTTGTTTGAATAGTTATTTAAAAAGTATTTGTCTTTACAGAACATTTTGTGACAAGCAGTGTAGATTTAATGGCAATGGATAACAGACAAAGCCTGGCTCCAATAACTAAACAGGCTGTATATGTGTCACCTGTGTCAATTGTTGTCTGCTTGGGGGAACTGCTGGTAGAGAGAAAGAGTTACGTGTGGTTTAACTGGCTGGAAAAAAAATGTCATCTTTGATTTTTCGCCATAGAAGTGAAAGTTGCCATGCAAATGCAACGTCCAGTTATAACGAATCGACAAATACAAGAAAATCATTGAAGCCATCATTCTCTGTGGCAAACAAAACATACATGTACCACTACGAGGCCACACCGAAGAACCCAGCAACTTTTTTGCTCTACACTCAGTTCCTGCCCTCAATGATGATATTAGATTCACTTGCAAGTGCTCATAACAATGCTCTATACATGTTGCCCGACATACAAAATAGCATCTGTCCAGACGAACTATTTGACAAAATACTCCCTGAATGCCGCAATAATCAATACTAAAAATTTCATTTTCAGCTGCCTTTGTCGGTTTCTGTATTTAGAACAAGTAAATAGTTGTCAGTGCACGGCTAAAATATAAATGGTTCACATATTTTCTTCTGTATCAACGGTTTCTGTATAGTATATATTTGTCAGGCTAAATAGTGGATAAATAAAGGTCTTGATCTTCTATACTGATATAAATGTCATATGAATAAAACTTGACATAACATGAAAATCGTATTCGTTTAACATACCCATGAACTGTCATTATTCATTATTGAATTGAGAAAGGTCTGTGCTTTATTAGATAACAGGCTGAGGATTGTTCCATGCACATTCCACAATTTTACACCTTTTTCGATGTGGTGTTTATATCTCTGAGAACGTTGTACATTCGAGTTTTAATGCCAAACAATGGAATATGTAGGTTAATATTTCGATGAGACATTTTATAGAAAAACATCATGAACATCCATACAACAAGTACCGGTACTAGTAAAAGATTTTTTCTTAAGTCTCAGAAAATGTGCCAAATTGCACCTGTGCCGTTGCAATTTTAAAAAATCCGCGGGGAGCATCCACACACACACACCTCGATTGAAGGTGCCTACACCCGTGCCTACTACTTCTACCTCTACTACTCCTACTACTACTAATAATACAAATCGTCATTTTTTTATCAAATCGTCGTTTTGCATTTTTATTCGGAGTTTTATATTTTCATAATTTATTTAAGAAGATCATCATGTAAGTACCGAAGTTCTATACAAAAATGAGCAAATATCTTTTTCCTAATCAGTGTTATAAAGTATATTATATTGTAGAAAAATGTCGTTGATGCGAAGCATCAAAGGCGACGCAAAAAGTGGAAGAAGAAATGAGGTTAAAGCAATATGGGAGCAAGTAACAAAACCATTTGAAACGTTAGGGTTTTTTATTAGAAAGTTTTCAGTATACTATAAATCTCGAGAAAAAGTAAGTAAAACTTATATTCTTGAGATCATAGAATGGTTTAAAACAAAATAAAAAGCAAAACCCGACAACAATTTAATATGTTTTCGAAGATGTTACATATGTAGATGTTACAGATGTAAAGAAAAGTTACAGCTGAAATGGACAAGCAGAAATTGCACATGTACAGCAGCCTCACGTTCTTTTGAAAGTTACAGACACACAAAAATGAATATAAACATAAATATACAAACAAAAATAAAAAAATAACATATAACGCCGTTTACCGAATAAGGACCCGTATTCTAGGTTTAGAAAGTCCGCAAAACAAGCTTTCCCCATGTGCAAATTTCAGTGAACATTCTATACATGTATATAGGCATCGCACTCCAGCGCGTGTCCAATAACCTAGAGATTTGGCAGCGAACTGTCTTATCGGCTCGACTCGAGGCCATACATATTCTGTAAAAGAAAAATGTCTCACAAATAAACAAGGAAGGTGTATATATGATCTTTAGACATGTTTACATGTAGATAGAAATGCATAGATTAAGTTCATTGCATGCAGGTTCATAGAGCTAATTTATGAGGATCTTTCTTTGGAACCCACACTAATGTTAATTGGATTTATATTAATTGTTTTACGACAATAACGACGACGACGAGACCAACGAGAACAACAACAACAACACATTACCTTGTTATCAAAACTTAAATGATAAAAAACGGTATATAAAGACTTTTCTTTTCAAACTATTATCTCTATAGGTATTGTTAAGTTGGCGATGCCTTTATTACATGTAAATGTTATACATACTTGTAGATTGATAGTTCACTGTAAAGTACCAGCGACACTGTGAGTGATGAATTAAGTTTGTCACAGCTAATCTTCTGTGCAGCCAGCTCAACAAATCGGCGAGGATGTTTCTGACAACATTGGCTCTACTCAGCTTTGTCGCGGCCGGAAATGCAGTTCCATCCTTGCATTATACGGATTGCAGTATGTTTAATATATGTTTTTATTTTTTCTTGTCGACTATATATTTTTATTGAAAGTTGTCAGTTTTCCTTTTTTAATTTGTCTTAGATTTGTATGAGAGCAGGATGTAAAGCGGTTTTAGTGGTTGCAGTTATGAATAGTATGGCTGCTACAAATTTTACTAATTTTTATTACTGTTAATGTCGATTGAAACGTACACCTTACCATGGCTTAATAATGAAAACAATAGGTTTTCTTAGTGTCTTAATTAAAAAGATCAAAATACTACTGTTCATTGTGGACAAAATAAGTAAATGTTTTAACAATTAGATCCCAACAAATATTCAAAAAGTAAGTGTAGCATTTTATTTCCATAATGTTAAATTTTCTTTGCTCAAAAAAGCAGTGTTGAAATTTAGGGTACATAATGGTCCTGTCTGTCAGCAGTTGGTAAGATAAAAAAATAAAAGAAAAGAAAAACTACTACTACCGTAATTGCTGCTTCAAATTAAGTGTGGGTCTTTAGTACTTTACGTATTTTTTATTTTTTACGATGAAGTTAGTAACACAGTACAAAGTAACTTCTTGCACAGTTCTTCCAAAGTTCTTCCATCAAGGAGGTTAAAGATTTCCGACAAAGTCAAGATAAACGAATAATATTCATAAGTTGAATCTCTCTTGATGGTCTGTGGTTAACCTTAAATATTCGATAAAACTGGTACTTATGACATTGAAGTACAAGTCATGCGGAACCTTGAATGTTTGATAGACATACTAAAACATAAAATATTCCATAGTCCAGCTTGTCTAAACTTAATGATTTATCATTATATATTGACACTTTCTTCTCACTTAGACATGACTAAGCACAACAATAACAACAACAATAACACCACCACCACAACCACCACCACTACCACACCTTAACAATCCACTGACTTCTTGGTAAGCGGTTAAACTGGTATAAGTACAATTAAGATGAAACCCATATCATCTGAAAGTCAGCATAAGTATTATGAATGTAAAATGTTTTATCTTGAATCATAGATCATTTGCCAAAACACACTTTGTGGCTAAACGCACTTTAGGTTCCTATAACAGCATTTTATATCTTTAAGTTGACTATTGAATAATAAATATCGACTTTTCATCGGAGCAACTGCTTTGAATCGTATGTATATACCGCATTCGCTAAAAACCACTAGACAGCATACGAATGCGTATATCTTGAAGATTCTTGAATTTAAAATGCAGCGCACAAATGTTTCACACAGTCTGACAATAAATGACGTTAAATTTCAAGCAATCGAATGCAGCTTTGCAATTATGCAGCACATTTTTTTGTAAAGCTGGCACATAACGTGTGCCATATGCTATTGCCTTATATAATCTTTCAGGTGCGAGCCCCGACAAGATCGCCCACGTTGAGAATGGTCACTTGAGCATGGACCCCATTCACATTCCAGGGACGGAAACAGTTGACATTGATCTTCAGATTCTCCGACCAATCGAAGGCAATCATTTCACTGCCCATGTGGTACTCCAGAAAAAGATTCTGTTCGGCTTTGTCACCTTGCCTTGTATTAGCGAGGTCGGAAGCTGGTAAGTTGATGCAAATCCTTCAACAAGGTTCCTTTTATATTGACATATGATACTACTGTCGTATATGATAACCATGTTATACTTAGGCTTTGACAGCCGAATCGTATAATCATTTACACATAGGCAAAGGCGGGTTTATCCTATACACATGTTTACATAAATGAAGACCTGACAAAACTGTCGTATCGTACAATAATGGATACATTGAGTAAAACTGGCCTGTCGTGTAATCAAGTATACATAGCCTAACACTGTCTAACGTATAGTCACGTATTCATAGGCTTAAACTATCGTATCATAGGGTCATGTATACATAGGCCTATACTGTATAGGGTACAATCATGCAAATGTATGTTTGAGATGGCTTATCGTATAATCATGCATAGGCTAAAACTGACCTATAGTATAATTATGTACACAAAGGCTAAAACTGACCTATCGTATAATCTTGTATACATAGGCTAAGCTGGCCTATCGTATAATTATGTTTACATAGGCTAAGCTGGCCTATCGTATAATCTTGTATACATAGGCTAAGCTGGCCTATCGTATAATTATGTTTACATAGGCCAAAACTGGCCTTTATTGTAATCATGTACACATAGTATAAAACTGGCCTATCCTATAATCTTGTATACATAACCTAAACCTGGCCTATCGTATAATCTTGTATACACAGGCTAAGCTGGTCTATCGTATAATAATGTTTACATAGGCAAAAAACTGGCTTTTATTGCAATCATGTATACAAAGGCTAAAACTGGCCTATCGTATAATCTTGTATACATAGGCTAAAACTGACCTATCGTATAATTATATTTACATAGGCCAAAACTGGCCTTTATTGTAATCATGTACACATAGTCTTAAACTGGCCTATCGCATAATCTTGTATACATAGGCTAAAACTGACCTATCGTATAATTATATTTACATAGGCCAAAACTGGCCTTTATTGTAATCATGTACACATAGTCTTAAACTGGCCTATCGTATAATATTGTACACATAGGCTAAAACTGGCCTATCGTATAATCTTGTATACATAGGCTAAGCTGGCCTATCGTATAATTATGTTTACATAGGCCAAAACTGGCCTTTACTGTAATCATGTACACATAGGCCAAAACTGGCCTTTATTGTAATCATGTACACATAGTCTTAAATTGGCCTATCGTATAATATTGTAAACATAGCTAAAACTGACCTTTATTGTAATCATGTATACAAAGTCTAAAACTGGCTGAGAGAGAGTGAGAGTGAGAGATAGAGAGGAAGGAGAGAGAGAGAGGAGAGAGGGAGAGTGAGAGATAGAGGAGAGAGTGAGAGAGAGAGAGAGAGTGAGAGAGAGAGAGTGAGAGAGAGTGAGAGAGAGAGTGAGAGTGTGAGAGAGAGAGTGAGAGTGAGAGAGAGAGAGAGTGAGAGAGAGAGAGAGAGTGACGAGAGAGTGAGAGTGAGGGTGAGAGAGTGAGAGATAGATGAGAGAGAAAGAAAGAGAGAGAGAGAGGGAGAGAGAGAGGGAGAGAGAGAGAGAGAGAGAGAGAGGAAGGAGATAGTGAGAGATAGAGGAGAGAGAGAGAGAGAGAGAGAGAGAGAGAGAGAGAGAGAGAGAGAGAGAGAGAGAGAGAGATGTCTGTTACCACCTGTAACTTATTGTTTCATGCACCCCATATAAGTACATACCCCATATTTGTTCCATATAAACATATATCGACCACCTGTCGTTATAACATAATATAAACCTGATGAACCATTGAAACGACAAGGATTTTTGTTTTTGCAATGGGGTATAATATGTACTATTAAATAAAGGCTACAACGGCCACAGCGTGTTATCATGTATATAAAGGCTACAACGGTCCATCCATTCAATGACTAAAACTCTTCCACGTCGTACCATATAGTCATATAATACATATTGTTACCTCAATCACTTACTAAACTGTTCTCTAAATGTTTTTGTAAGCTGCCGAAACAGCGCTGAAAATTCTTCCAGCTTGTTAAATAGGTCGTTTATCATTTTTCTTTTAACGTTTCCTTTCATATCAACCGATTTAAGAACGGCCATTGCAAGCTGTTGTTTCCTGACGGCAAAGATTACTTTTCATGAAAAAAAAAACACAACATATATTAACAACGATAAAATAAATCTGCGTGATCTATCTAAGCGCAAAATGAAACAAAACCAATTCTGTATAGCTCATATGACCTGTGTACCGTGCTGAGCGGGCAGCAGTACAACAACACGCACCATTGCCCGGTGGAGATCGCCGACTCCAGTCCGGACTTCCCGTGCGCCTGCCCATTTCTGACAGGAAACTACCACCTGAACCCAACCAAGTTTAACATCATCGAGCTGACCGGCGTCTGGACCTTCCTGGCCACGGTACGTTGTTAAGCTCTCTGTCTGACAGGATCTTCAGTATTTTTTCTAAGTCTTCATCAGTTCAGCTTGTTACAATGCATGAATTTGTTAGCCGATTACTTAGAATTAAAGGTGGTATTCCGCAGTTTGTCTATATCAAATACATATAACAATATCATCAAATTTTCTTAGGAATTTGGGAATAATCTCTGCATTAAGTCATACTTAAGTCTAAGAAGAGAGGAGTTTGAACACTGCCTATAAAATCTCGAAATATCTCGAAAAAAACACTCTAGAGGTTTCTTCTTTTCACATTGTTACGACCCGTCGCGCTATATAAGTTTATTTATAAAATGGCACGTTTACTAAACGACGAAATGGTGTAACAGAAAGAACAAGCCAGCAACAAACTAGTACAATAATGTTTTATTTTAAAATTAATTAAAAATATGGCGTAATAAAACAATAACAAATAAATAAAATAAAATTTCAGAAGGCAAAATAAATATTAGCTTACAGTTTGTCCCTTTAGGAGGTGTCCCTTTAACAATGCAACAAATAATCCAGCGTCGAACAATCCTGAAGAGTTTTCGGTAGATTGTTCTCGTAGATAATCACAGTTGAAATAATCCAAAGGTAGAACAATACACGAATGTTATTAATATAGTCTAAATTCAACACTTTAATATTTATGTCACTGTAGAATATAGTTAGTCCACGTAAGTTCCAACACAGAAATATTTAAGATAGAAGCTGCAAGAATTTCCAAAGCAAATTTTTTATTCAAACTTCCAAACTTAACTTCAGTTCGGCAAACACGCCCTTATATATACCCACCCTTATATATACCCAAAGAATTTCCAGAACATTCACGTACCCAGAACATTTTCGAAGACCAGTTAAAAATAAACAATTGAACTTTCTAGCATGGTCCTTTTCTGCTAGCAGTTTCGCGAATGCTACGTCATCAAAACCACAAAAGTAAACAACCCTTAACCTGACTAGCGTAACCTTAAACGCTGTTGTACTATTGTACATAACAGAATCTTTAAATAAGCACGATAGTTATAAATAGATACTACGTCAGAGCATATTACCCGGATGACGATATAACGTGATCTTAAAAGTAAGTTTAGTTTATTCTTAGTTTAAGATTGCTTTCTCTGTAGCGTGGGTCAGATCGGAAATACTTGTTTGCAATGCTTGGTGGGGATTCATGCTTCACTATTCACTAGGGCATCAATAGACAACATTTTGCAGAACCCTTTCAGGTAATAATGACATATTAGGTAATTTGAGAAAGAAAGTCCAAACTGTCGGATTCCACTTTCAAGACCGGTTATGAATATAAAACATGTAAAGGTTTTAACTGTTACTCTCACCACGTTAAGTTAGGGATTAGGGATTAGCCGGCATTTTTGCCGCTACTGCGCAGCGACATTTCTATCATTACAGCACAGGGGCACTTATGAGGTGCCCAGGGACTGAACCCGGCCGGTCCATTATACTGACACCGACGAGTCAGGCGTAATGCTGTCCCCGTAGCCCCGAGCGTTAGGAGGGAAGCCACTACTACCAACTTTAAAGTCTTTGGTATGACCCGGCCGGGGTTCGAACCCACGACCTCCCGATCCACAAGCCGACGCTCTACCATCTGATCTATTGCGGCAGGTCCACGTTAAGTTTGAGTCCCAGTTGAGGACAGTCAAAGAATTGATTTAATATACAGAGGAAAGGCGGGTTTATCTGGTTTATATTGGTTTGATTAATCTGTGAACTAAACACTCTTTTACACTGTCGAACACATAAACATTTTATAACATATATCTGATGAGAAGTAGAGTAATTGCTACTTTTTTGTTTTCTTGTTTTTTGTCACATCTGTATTTACTAGCTACATTGCTAACATCAGTATACTCGGTCTCTTTTGTTAAACAAAACTTTGCCAAATAGCTGCGAATTCCGATAAATGCCAGCTATTTTTATAATTGCAAGCTATACATTATTGTTGCAAACTACAATGTTAAATACTCAGTTCTCTTCGCTGAAAAGGGTCTTACAGAACAGCTGCGATTTCCAGTTTTTGCCCGCTACACTATTGTCCCCATAAAAATACATTCCCTAAGTGGCACCGCTCTCTTGAGCGACGCAAATAACGAACCCTGGTACCACTCTTATCAACTGTGACCTTGTACTGCAGTTGCAACCTTTCACAATCAAATGACTTCACAAACACGATGAAAATTAAAATAAGCTGACTTTAAGTGATCGTGCTATTTAAGGTGTCCGAGTTCTTTTCACAGATAACCATAATAAAAAAAAACTAGCCCCCAAAAAGTATGGTTCAGCTATTTTAGGACAGGATAAACATGGCAGTCACACGAAACAGACAAAACAGTAAAATAACGACATAAAAGTCATAGCGGATGACTACATGTATTACATTACTGAACCTTGATTATAATATAGGAAATAATACGTCAGATTGTTAAGTGTAATTTCCTTTCGCTTACATTGGACGTTAGTACTTCAAGTCCTTCTACGTATAGTGCTACAACCATTCTTATTTTTCCATTGTCATTGAGACCTTGATTAAAATATGTAATATTACCAAAGATTTTTGTAGTTGTCTTATAGGAGTATTACTAATCTCCTCAGCTAGATACTATGTGGACATCATTTTTAATTACGTCACTACTTTCTGTTCAATGACGTCAAAACAGCTGTAATAATGTCATCACTTGGACTGTTTTGTTTCACAAAGCTCTGTTTTCTTTTCATTGCTGGAAGTGCGAGGTGAGAGCTCTGTAAAATCGGTTTAAGCACCTCAGTAGGTCCTTTTGCCGACTGACCGTTCCAATAAGGTATCTGTTGGGTTGGCTCGTGTTGTATAATGCCTGTTCCCAGTTTTAGCTTTTACAATTAACTGGCATGTGAATAACTTTTCATCCATAGCACATTGTCATCTTTTCTTAATGTTAAAAGAGTTCTTCCTTCTGTCGTATTTCTACGCCTTCTAGATTAATAAACATGTAAGTATATCACACCCGTTATTTGGTCACTAGGCGTTGTAACAAGATACAATATATTTTCTGTAATTATTTTTTCCAGGGTGATTACAAACTGCACGTGACAGTTACTGACAACAACAAAAACAACGAGGAAGTTTTCTGCTACGACATCGCCGTGAAACTGGAGGCGAATTGTTCCGGAATAAGCTGTATCTTTGGTTGAGGTGGATGGCTTGATTTGTTCAGAAACATATAAAACAAACTGACTTAAATTAATCGTTTCTTGTCGTTATACAAATCATTCATAAATTGAATTATGTTGTAAAGCTAAAAGATATACTGCTTGAGATAGGTGAGTGTATTTTATTTATTGTGTATATTACTTAATTACTGGGGTTTTTTTTTATTTCACCTTAATAGAAGTTTAAGAAGCATATCTATTAGTAAACCATGCGTAAAAAAACATTTAGTACTCTTCTTTCTGATGTTGTTGAATGTATGAGTATCTAAGCGCAACAATTTCAATATAACATTAAAGGTGTATCCTACAGTTTGGACAAAAATAACAATAAATAATGAGCAAAAAATCAAATACATTACTATTACCTAAAAAGATCCCGCGGCAAGCTCTTTATTAATGTCCTACATTTATGTGAAAAATAATGCATAACACCCTAATTGTCACTACAAACTTGTATTTCACATCTGAGCAACGCTGCACAGTATATTATACTATTTTGTTTTCAAATAACAAAACCACGTGACCATCCACATCTGAGATCACGTTATACTATCATCCGGGTTATCCCCCCTGTCCCTGATGTCTACTTTGAGACGAAATCCCTCTCATGTGTATTTATAAATGTTAAACGAATGAACGTGATTTTTATCGAGATTTACTATCTTACAATGATGTAGTGTTAAAAACCGTCTTTGATTAGATTAAGCATGAGTTTATGCCTAAATTTTGCACATGTTCCTCAGACAGGGGTCTGATATCGTTACATATATTTCATGTAGGCAAACTGTCGGGTACCACATTTAACAGAAGATCGATTTTATACTTGTCTACATGTATGTCAGGAGAATCAGGCAATACGCAATCAAGAAAGGTAGCACGTGTAAAGTTGTTTTATTGCGTAATAATGACCTGCTGACTTGGAAGATTTGCAGGTATTGATTGAATCCAAAATAATTTGAAATGGTTGCGCATTCCTTGGAATCAATATTTATATATATATATATATATATATACATATATATATATATATATATATATATATATATATATATATATATATACATATATACACCTTGAAATAATATAATATACCAGGTAAATGGCACAATGTAGCTATAGACAACGACAAGAAAATCCCTTACATCCCCAAGCATTTAGTTGGAATGAGAGAGTAGACATAACTCTTACACACATTCTCATACTTAATCTATAATATTTCTTAGTACTGATAGAATCATGGTAAAAAATACATCATTTGTAATGTGAAACCAATTTTGCCACAAAATGTTTTTTTTTAGTTTAAACCTTTTTATTTATAGTCGATTGGGAAACAAGTTCTTTTAACTTATATTAATCCTGTGTACGTTGTCAAGGAGTAACTCATAACCACTCGCTTTATTACCCAGTTATTTCGATAGTTCGCATATTTATTCCAGAATTCTTTAATGAATTCTTCAAGCTAAGATGATTATATGATACATGTAAATTATTTATTTTAAACAAATTGTATTACTTATTTCTGAGCAGATATTTTGGAAATATGACCATTTTAAACACGAATTTACCGAGAACAAAATTACTGAAATATAATATAATGAAATTCATATAATACGACTCCATTGATACAATAAATAAACGTTGTCTGGGAAATGCATAGAATACTATTTACCTTACAGAAATATAGGGATACCAGCAACAATAGTGTATGTAAATCAAAAATACTTTTGTTGTTTTCTGTTGTTGTTTTTGTTTGTTGTTGTTGTTGTTATTTTTGTCTAGAGAGGCTTCTATAATTAGTCCTGAAATGATTAATGAAGAACAGGTGTACAAATATTTGTATGAAGTTAAAATATTTTATGAAAAATATAACAATAGATTTTCGACCACACACTTTACCAAAAATTACTCTACACTGTTAAAGTTCGAAAAAAAAGAATATGGCATGTTTCAGATTACGTATGTTAAATGACGACTTGGTGCCCCTAACCATATGCAGAATTTCTCAACTTAATTTCGATGTTGTCAGGTGTTTTTCCTGTGCATATAGGTTTAAATTTTCATTTTTATTTTCGGAGCCAAACAGTGTCACACCGTTTAACAGTCATACTTCAACATTAAGTTAATGTACACATGTACACTTATCATAATTATTGCTTCATGATGTAAATAATGTTCTTTGGATATTCTATACAATGACAAGATATGCTGGTATTTTATTGTGAATTAAAGACTACCGCATCTTTCCTTTAATTTTCAAAACACTTGACACTATTACTACTACTACTATTACTACTACTACTACTACTACTACTACTACTACTACTACTACTACTACTACGACTACTACTACGACTACTACTACTACTACGACTACTACTATTACTTCTACTACTACTACTGCTACTGCTGCTGCGACTACTATTAATACTATTACAAGGACAACAACAACTACTTCTACTTCTTCTACTTCTTGTACTACTATTACTACAATTGCAAGTACTACTACTTTTACTACTACTACTACTACTACTGCTGCTACTACTACTACTACTACTACTACTACTGCTGCTACTACTACTACTACTACTACTTCTTCTTCTACTACTACTACTACTACTACTACTACTACTACTACTACTACAACTACAATTACTACAATTACTACTATTACAACAACACCTGCTACTATTACTACTAATTCTACTTCTACTATTTCATGTACTACAAAAACACCTACTACTACTACTACCACTTCCGTTAAGACCTCCCTTAATACTACTAATCCTACTACTATTACTACTACTGCTACTGCTACTACTACTACTACTATTACTACTACTACTACTACTACTACTACTACTACAACTACTACAATTACTAAAATGACTACTATTACAACAACACCTGCGACTATTACTACTAATACTACTTCTATTATACATGCATTACATGTACTACAAAAACACCTACTGCTACTACTACTTCCGCTAAGACCACCCTTACTACTACTACTACTACTACTTCTACTACTACTACTACTACTACTACTACTACTACTACTACTGCTACTACTACTACTACTACTACTACTACTACTACTACTTCTACTACTACTACTACTACTACTACTACTACTACTACTACTACTACTACTACTTCTACTACTACTACTACTACTACTACTACTACTACTACTACTACTACTACTACTTCTATTTCTAAACCCCCAAGTAAACATACTTCTCCAATAACTACAAAAAAATCAAATATCCTCTTTTTAACATTCTAACATGTTCTACTGAAAACTGTTTAAGCATTAATTTGTTCAGTTAATACATTTTAACTAAGAAAGAGGACACAATGCTAAAAAATACCTTTTTGTCCTCAAAAATTCAATTACCATAGCTTCTCGTGTGTGACGCCTATTTTTGACGCAATACTGCGCAGTCAAACATATCAATAAAACAAGAATAGAATTGGATATTACATTTTAGTAATGGGAGATGAATAAATAATGCTCCGGAATAAAAGAAAGAATTCAATTTACTTTCCATTTCAGGTCCCATTAATGGAATCAGTGTTATACAAAGAGAGGTCATTCGAGGCGACTACAGATACAAAAAAATCGGATTTGTCAATGATTTATGTCTGTAAAATCCTGTAGTTCATTAGTGTTGGGCACAATGAAACAGTGTTTAGATTTAAAATTATGTGGTCAAACTATATATGTGGCATGACAGTTATAATTGTCTTTTATTTTTTTTTTTGAAAAACAACAACAACAACAACAAAACTATTTAGAATAGCATTTCAAATATTATGTAAGTTGTTAGCCAAGCTAGTTGGGGCTTTGACAGTGAAATTAAGTACATATCTGTTTGCAAATGCTAAATTTACACCCTCAGTAGAATTTTTTTTTCTTTTGTTTTTCTCTTTTTTATGTGTTGTAATTGCTCATTCAAGCGAAACGTAAGAAATGAATATCTGCTTCAATTCTAGTTGGTCCGTAAAGTTAAGCGTAAAATTATTATATTTTTACAAGGATACTTAAAATATTGTAAATACTTTTATATATACAAAAACGAATAGATGTATATAGTTGTGATTGTAGCCCTTAAAATATTTTAGGGACACGTTTTTGTTGTAGGCCCTTTCTAATGTGTGCCAACTGCCATCAGTTTGTCAACTGGTAATAACACGACTTCTTAAAGGAGAGCCTATGCAATAAATATTCTAACCGGTAATGATGACGTAGCTTTCAAACACAACGTTTATTAAAATAGTATTATATTATGTTACATGTAGTAGATAATGACACGAGCTTTTGGAATACCCTGTTATATACATTCAATTCGTAAATGTTAATTTAAATGATTTGATTGGATTTTTTATGATGCGAAATAAAAACAAGTTATATATCTGCGAACAGGCACCGCAAGAATCAATTTAAGGCCGAACAGGACAAGACTGATGCGAATCTATCACGAACTACATTTGTTATTTTATTAGATAACTCATTATTTCTTTATGTGTTTGTTGCTTTTGATGCGTTTCTTTCTGTCGGTGCGGTGTTTTCTGTCTGCTATAAAACATCAGTCGAATTGGAATATAATATTTCATTGTAACCAGTGCTTAAGATCGCATATCCAACCAGACTACCACATTTGTTACTCACCCCAGAAATAACAACCGAAAAAATAAAATTTGTCCACGTATTTTTCTTTGTTGTGTAGGAGATTGGAGGTGGGGGTGGGGTCGGTGGGCTGTCCTACCAACAATAGCAATCACAGCAGGGTTTTCTGGCGAATGAGAATGTCACAACGTTTAATGAGGCAGAAACTCAACGACAGTTCTAAATCTCTTGGGAGTTCAAGACAAAACCTGCATCTAAATTAAGCAGACACAAAATACCCACTTGATCGATGCAAGCATTGAGACACTAATCTTTAGTCATTGCGGCCCATGGTGCTTTAGGTCAACGGTGTCCGAGCGACAGGGGCCTATCACAAGACTACAATCAAGGATATAGGACATTGTCATTCGCAAAAAATACAATACATTTTATTATCTTTTGTTTTTTTTCCAACATAAATCGATACAATCAAACAAAAAATCGATATTTACCTTGACATATGAATTGATATTGATACATTTTCTTAAATATAAGTATCTCTCTCTCTCTCTCTCTCTCTCTCTCTTTCTCTCTCTCTCTCTGTGTTTGTGTGTGTGTGTATGTGTGTGTGTTTGTACATACATACAACATCATACACCTAAAATGCATAAATATTTTTTTATTCATTTTTAACATCAGCTAACATACAAACAAATACGCATTCTATACAAACATTCATCTTTCATACCAGGAGTAATATCCTTTGTCTTCTACCTACCTACCTACCTACTTACCTACCTACCTACCTACCTACCTACCTACCTACCTACCTACCTACCTACCTACCTACCTACCTACCTACCTACCTACATACCTACATACATACATACCTACCTACCTACCTACCTACCTACCTACCTACCTACTTACCTACCTACCTACTTACCTACCTGCATACATACCTACCTACATTCCTACCTACCTACCTATGCGTTATATTTATTTTCGAAGTCATCTACCTATGGGAAACTCAATTTGAGAAAATAGCTTTCATTTTAAGTACACATCCCTGCAGTTTTGCCTGCCATCTTCTTTTTAAAACTGATTTTCCCACCGGAAGATATTAATAGATAATAACTTTCATTCTATCTAATTATGAAAAATTAACTGAAACTTATTACATGGAACTTCGATAATTTCAATTGGTTTGTTAAATAATTTAACATTGACTGTAACACTTACGTGCATATAAGTGTTGTTTAATTGATGAAACAAAGTTTGAAAAATATATAGAAAACAAATGATGAACAGTTATAATAATGAATTGTTAATGTCTAGAATGTGAATAAACACAGTATACTATAAAATGAAATACCATTTTCATTTTATTAAAATTAAATACCTTCTGTCCATTAATTCTAGTTATATGTGTTAACCGTTGTAGTTATACATGTTTTAAACTCAAATCGCTTGCTTAGTTATCTGATAACAAGAACTAGGATAGATTATAGAAAATATAGTTACAAAACAAGAGGCCGTCAGAGACGGGTGATGCTCCCCGAATGGGTACTTTGTCAAAAAAAGGTTAGTTGTATGAATATTGAGGTTTATTTTGAAAATGTTGTAGTACTATGAAATCAGACATAAACAAACCTGCATCTATGAAGATTTATTACAGTAGACCATATTTCAACGATAAAAAACAAAGGGCAATGACTTAACAAGAGCCGGTCAAACCGCTGTGACCTTGACCTTCAAGGTAGGGACCCAAATGTTGCGCGTGACACGTTGTCTCAACATGGTGGTCATTTCTGTGAAATAGTTTCGAAATCCGACTTCAAATAACAAAGTTATGGGCCGGACACGATTTTGCTGCAAGGTCGCGGTGTGACCTTGACCTTCAAGGTAGGGACTTAAATGTTGCGCGCGACACGTCGTCTCAACATGTTGGTCATTTCTGTGAAATAGTTTCGAAATCCGACTTCAAATAACGAAGTTATGGGCCGGACACGATTTTTCTGCAAGGTCGCGGTGTGACCTTGACCTTCAAGGTAGGGACTTAAATGTTGCGCGCGACACGTCGTCTCAACATGTTGGTCATTTCTGTGAAATAGTTTCGAAATCCGACTTCAAATAACGAAGTTATGGGCCGGACACGATTTGGCTGCAAGGTCACGCTGTGACCTTGACCTTCAAGGTAGGGACCCAAATGTTGCGCGCGACACGTCGTCTCAACATGGTGGTCATTTCTGTGAAATAGATTCAAAATCCGACTTCAAATAACGAAGTTATGGGCCGGACACGATTTTTCTGCAAGGTCACGCTGTGACCTTGACCTTCAAGGTAGGGACCCAAATGTTGCGCGCGACACGTCGTCTCAACATGGTGGTCATTTCTGTGAAATAGTTTCGAAATCCGACTTCAAATAACGAAGTTATGGGCCGGACACGATTTGGCTGCAAGGTCACGCTGTGACCTTGACCTTCAAGGTAGGGACCAAAATGTTGCACGCGACACGTCGTCTCAACATGGTGGTCATTTCTGTGAAATAGTTTCGAAATCCGACTTCAAATAACGAAGTTATGGGCCGGACACGATTTGGCTGCAAGGTCACGCTGTGACCTTGACCTTCAAGGTAGGGACCCAAATGTTGCGCGCGACACGTCGTCTCAACATGGTGGTCATTTCTGTGAAATAGTTTCGAAATCCGACTTCAAATAACGAAGTTATGGGCCGGACACGATTTGGCTGCAAGGTCACGCTGTGACCTTGACCTTCAAGGTAGGGACCCAAATTTTGCGCGTGACACGTCGTCTCAACATAGTGGTCATTTCTGTGAAATAGTTTCGAAATCCGACTTCAAATAACGAAGTTATGGGCCGGACACGATTTTGCTGCAAGGTCACGCTGTGACCTTGACCTTCAAGGTAGGGACCCAAATGTTGCGCGCGACACGTCGTCTCAACATGGTGGTCATTTCTGTAAAATAGTTTCGAAATTCGACTTCAAATAACGAAGTTATGGGCCGGACACGAATGGGACGTACGGACGGACTGACGGACTGACGGACTGACTGACGGACGGACGGACGGACAAGGCGGCGACTATATGCTCCCCCGAAAGTTTTCGGGGAGCATAAAAAGAGAAGGATGTGAAACAGCCAATGTGCCGTAGAGAGCATGCACTCTAAACAAAAAAAACTAAACATGCATTGTTGATTAATTACATAAACATTTGGCAGTAACAAACCATAACTCTGATAGGAAGTAGAGTTTTTGCTTCTTTGTTTTCTTTGCTCTCTGCTACAGGTTAGATGCCACTAAATACGTTCGCTCTATATTATACATGTATACTGAATCACGAAAGGGTGAAAACAAATTGCACTAAGACCAAGTTATGATGGACCCCGTAACCATATATAGGTGAAAAGACCCAGAAATAAGTAAACTTTTGCAGCTAGTAAGAAGGTTCTGCTTCATAGAATGCAGATACCGCTAAATTGCCAGTCGGTATTCCCCAAATTTCAGTGAAATGTGTACTTCCAGTAAAAGTAGATCAGTGCATTACTGTGCATAGGTGTACAACATTCTTGCTTTCTTTTAATTTTAAATTGTTTCGGCTTTCGTTTGACCCCAAAGAATTAATAGTATCTTCAAAATAGGAAATGTAATGCCAAAAATTACATACTGTTACTAAAGGAAAAAGTCCATGACAAAGGTTCTACTTCCGGTCGGTATTTAGTGTGGCCATCCTTACATCTGTATTTGCAAACTGCGTTTGTAACACCGGTATAGTCAGTTACTTTTGTTAGACGATACTTCACCACACTGCTGCGAATTTCTAAAAATGCCAGCTATGTTTTGGTTATTGCAAGCTACACATTAATGTTGCAAGCTCAAAAAGGGAATACTCAGTTCTTTTCTCTATAATGGTCTCACAAAAAAATGAGTTTTCCTGTTTTTGCCTGCTACACTGTTGTCCCTATAGGAAATGCATTTCATAAGAGGCACTGCTCTCCAGAGCTCTTCTTAGTCCGATAAATTTGTGTAAGACAAGCTAATAAATAATGTGTTAATTATTTGAAGAGTCTGGCTCCTTTACCAGGGTTGACATAACACACGTTAAAAGTCACCATCCTTTGCTAACATGTCATGCAAAAAAAAAACATTTTTCTGGCATGGGTTCCATTACACAAGGTCATTCAAGAGTGAAACCAGATTCATCATAAAAAAGCAGGTTTGAACAGAGTGTCAGTGAGTAAATATTTTACCGAATGTAATGCATAAAAGCTATATATCAAAACATTATTAATAGGATCGTGAATAATTAGTTTATATCTTAAATAATTAAATTCTGTTCTCGTTACTTTAGGACAATTTTCTCGGTAAATCTTAGCGAACTGGGGATAATATGTTAAGCATCTATGTCCATGCTTCTTTCATGAGACGTATTAAATTGAAATTTTATCATTTGTGGCCCTTGACAGCTATTGTCGTAAATATGACGTTAAGGGTGTGGTACATTTTAATTGCAAATCAGTTGATTTGAATCGTCAGTTGAATGCTACAGTTCTAATGACAAGAAGAAACTTTAAGTAACTTAAAAAGTGCCATAAATGTACTACATTTTGGTTTTGTGATCTTTTATAAAATTGTTAGGTGTTTTGATGGTCATTATTTATACCCAAAACATAGATTAACCCATATACGAAGGAGTGAATGTCATGATTTACACCCAAAACATAACTTATCACATTTATGAAAGAGTCAATGTCAAGATTTACGCCGAAGACATAATTTCAAATTTAAGGAGCAAATGTTATGATTTACACCCAAAACCTAACTCATCCCATTTACAAAGGAGTACGTGTCATGATTCACACCCAAAACATAACGAAACATTTACGAAAGAGTGAATGCCATGATTTACATACAAAACATAAGTTAGCCCATTTACGAAGGAGTAAATGTCATGATTCAAAACCAAAATATAACTTAAATTATTTACGAAGGAGTACGTGTCATGATTCACACCCAAAATATAACTTAACTTATTTACGAAGGAGTAAATTGTTCGTTTCGCATCAAGTGGGAATTAACGACAAATATATAATCCACAAACAGAACAAAAATCATGGCTATTAGATATTAATTGTTATACCATCTAAACTAGCAAAACAAAAATAAATAAAAAAATACTCAGACTGAAACATCATGCATATCGATAGTTGCATACTTTTACATGTAGCTTGTACTACTTTTACTACATGTTCTTTTGTTATCGTCTGTAATCTTTTTATTGCTTTTAGCTATTTTGTTAGGTATAATAACAATTAGATTTTTGGAATTTATATATATATATATATATATATATATATATATATATATATATATATATATATATATATATATATATATAACAAAGTACTTTAGATCCTATATTAATATTCAATCAGTGCAACAACGTGCTAGAAATGACAATCGGAGGTCTCCAACTGCCTTGTTATCTTTATATGCATGTCTTAGTGGACTAGAATTAAATAACTATTCGGACAACCTTGACACAGAACGGAAAGTGGATTTAATAGAAGGATATTATTGTACCTCTTCAAATATTTCATCAGCGTATGTCATGTGTAGTTTACAACTCCTTAATTATCAACCATTATAATAATACTCCCTTGCTATGCCATTGTGTTCACTTTTCAATGAGTCGCCTATAAGTTGATGATAGTTTCGCTCATGTCTAAAGAGGCACGGCGCCAAACATTGACCTTAAAGCGCTGGAGATTTCGAGACCTGTATCTAAATGAAGTAGACACGTAAAATACCTTGGTCGATACAAGCAATGTAACAACAATGTAGTTAATTCTTCTTTCCGTGTTTTTGTGTGTGGTTCGTTTAGAATGCCATCTTAGATGTTTGAAGGTCGATCACGCTGCATAGAATTTTCTCAGTCTTGTAAGGACTCTTATTTACTTCGATGTAAACAGTTTCTTTGTGTTTAAAATGGCATATAACCTTTTTCGTTTATGTGTAAATTCAAAAGGTTCGTTTTCAAAGAAATGTCTGATGTCATTAATGCAAGGCGTGGTATGCTACTGTAAACCCCAGTAGTTCATTTAATCAGTGCCATACACTAAAGTTGAAGATCAAAATTGACCCAAAACATTAGCTGCCCAATGCACTGGTATGGTGTATAGCAGTATGCAAAAAAAAAGATTGAATACAAGAGAAATATCGATAAGCTATCTCGAATACTGGCTGCCTGTTACAACAGAGAGAATACGCTATTTCTTTCGGAAATTGGATTTTGGAACTCACAGATTGTTTACTACTTTACATCAAAGATGCCAATACACTATTTGTGCCATCGTGCTTGGTTTTAAAACTTGCAGAGCCTGTAAGGAAAGATACAACATTACTATTGTCGAGAGACTTCAATCGCTGCCTTCAAATCACCATATGATCCCAGAGTCATATTTCGATATACAGTTCGTTGGCATATAGGTCGATGAATTGCTATTATCAAGCATAACTATTTGTCTTGTCTAAGATATTACGAAATTTGGCTTATACCTGGTTGTGTTACATTTAATATGAATATGTTTCTCCCGTAAAGGGGACGACAAAATTAATTGCTGACCTGACGTTATGGAAAACATGTGTTTCAAATTTTCTACATATTTAAGATCGAAACTTTGGTACATCACTGCTTAAACATGTAGATACATTTATATTTTGTTGCACATATATGCATTTTTTGTTATTTATGATTTAACAAAGGCTTTAATATTTCTAAACCTATTTATTGTCGATTGGGAAACAAGTTCTTTCAACTTATATTAATACAGCCCGACTTCCCACTTCCTAGATAGAACCAGTAATCAGGTACTGAGTACCTGGAGCAATGCTCACAACATAGTTTTACTCAATAACTAACAACATTTGGGTTGAGAGTTCGAACTATGGACACTCCGATCCGGATCGCAACCACAATACCACGGACGGCCAAAGCTCAGGCCGCCTATTGTTGACAACTTCATTTTGTTAAAATTAATATGAAATAAAAATATACAAAGACTCTTTTTACCTCATATGTGTATTCTTGTAAAATCAAACCGAATGATTCTCAAGGTATTATTGGCACGACCAGGCTACAATCTAACGTAAAAATTTTAGAAACCAAAAAACATAGTTCAATCCAAAAAGCTTCAGTGTCAATACATGTTGAAACATTTCTTTTCCTGGATTTTTTTCTTCTTCTTCACTAGGATATGTTCGTGTCAGAATCTAATAGACGAGACAAGACTCTAATGGCTGTGCGCCATATATATAAATAAAGGACAACTTTTAGGTATGTCCCAATATAATTATTCCATTACTTCATTTCTGTACGTGCTAATTATTTTATTACACTAAGATAAGATGTTACTTGTTATCTTCGAATAAATCTCAAGAAACTACGTTGTATGGAAGAAAGCGTAAACAACGAAAAACTGTTCTGAGTATTCCATAACTGATTCTATATGAAACAATGGACAAATGAGAGTTTTGTTTGAAATCGGTACGACGGTTTGACCATATGACATGAGAGGAGCAATGCTTTCTGTTCATTCTTTGCCCCTTAAGTGCATATACAAGAGCCACGTGTACCAAAGCGAGGCTTTGACATTCCGCCAAAAATTACATGTAAATGTTCGTATAAAAATCCCTCAGTTGATGGGCGTCAAGGTAAAATGAATTTAATATTGTTAAAGCTCTAAATCTGTAACTGGATTCAGAAAACAGATATGAGTCAGAATTTGTATATATCTTCGCTTACAAGCACAGTGAAAAGACATTTGCCGTTTTTGATACGTAGACCAAAAGATTTTCTGTGACATGAAACAAGATATTGATAAGAACAGAGGATAACAAAACGGAATATAATACCGACGAAAAATACTTTGCAAATGGGAAATGCAATTAACATTCATGTCTTCTAATTGTGCTACTATTACTACTATCGCTACTACTACTACTCTCTCAACAACAGCAACTACTACTACTATACTACTACAACTTCTGATAATAAAAATGATGATGGTGCGGAGGTGGATAATGATGATCACCACTTTGACCACTTTTTCCCATGGAAAAAAAAACAGTTTACAAAAATCAATTGTTTTTAATACTATCATTGTAAGGTTTTTGTTATTTATGTTACATGCAGATATATGCCATACTTCTGAGTTATTTCGGCAAATAATTAGGCATCGTCTGGTTATTGAATCTCTGAGGTTAAATGAAGTAGTTGGAAAGATTCAAGCCCGGGTTGTCAACATGTTTAGTTTGACATAATTGCTGAGTTTTTCAATTGAAATGTATTTTGTAAATACAAGACATCTCAGTTTACGTGTATTTCTGCTGTCGTAAATTAGTCTAGGGCAATGAAACTTACACGATGTATGATTTACGTGGTAGCAGTGAAAATGCTTTCTTAACAAACACAGTTAGCACAATCATTGGACAATATGTTTTAGCAAAACAATAATAACAACAACAACATCAACAACAACAAACAAGCATCAACATTTCCTTTAATCTAAAAATAAGTTAAGGCAGCTCTTCGTGTTTGTCACGTATGACATCTGGTGTTTATCGTACCACCGACGATATTTCCTTTATCTTCGGACGTTATCAACTTGAACCATATAAAGTGCTGCTTTCACTATGTATAACACTGCTCGAACATGAGTCTGACATCAATCAGACCACACGTAGAACTACACTAATATTTGCTTCAGATTCAGCAATCGAACTACAAGATACCTCACTACCATTTTAACGACTTTGGAATCTCGCACTCCGTGTTTGAACATGGCACGCCCCACACATGTAGCAGTAGAACAGACTAATTAATATACGTCAGTCTATCCAGATTTTGAAAATGCGATCATCCAAGAAAACTTTTTAGTAATGTTTAAATTATCAATCATGTGTTTTCACGTTATGAATCACAAAAACGTAACATATGTTCATTTTTGACAGTGTATATTAAATAATTACATAATTGTTTAACGTTGTCGTAAATTTATGTCTAAATCTCAAGATAACTTCGTTTGCATTTGTTTGTCCGGTATGAACGATATTGTTGAACGTATCACTAACAGTATTCAATTATATGAAGACTCTGTCTACTTGAAGTATATTTAGTGCTGCCATCACTATGTCTAACATTGCTTGAACATGATCCTTACATCAAGCTACCACAAGCGGAACTACACTAATATTTTCTCTCTGTTATCATCGTGAGACATCCCAAAACCGCAATATTCCCAATTTGCAACGCAGCTAATATTATTAAGAGTCCCTAGACACGGACATAGTTATTTATATTTTTCCGTAATAAAAAAGATCGCATTATGAAGTCGTACACATGAAATAAGAACGCTAACAACAGAAGAGCGTAAATGGAAAAAGCAAATACGCATAAGGCCATGAAAACATGGGGTAATAAAGTCATGTACTTGTACAGCATGGAAATTTTAATTTGTCGGATAATTTGGAAAAATAATAGGTTTTTAATATGATCCCGTTCTATATCTACAAAAGCTAATTATCCTAATTGTCAAAAAAAAAAAAAATGAATTACATCCAATGGAAAGAAAATGTACTTATGATCTGACTCTTTGAACAAATCTTTGACTAAAACATTACTACTGTATCACTTAGACAACGAGTTACATCATAATATACTACGCACATTGATACATGCATAGTTATTACTTTTATACTTTGTCCGTAACCTTTATAAAACGATGTCAATACATGTGTGCTAATACTGTTAGTGCACGAAACTATCTGTATACAGTTTTCTGTTTTCTATATTATAGGGAGAATGTGAATAATGCTACAGACCCGATATTTTACATTTTTAATGACCACCTCCAATGATGAAAATCGCTAGTATCCTTATGCTTGCTTTCAAAAATCGTAACCTTGTGTACATGTACTTTTTCAAAGACTATTTTACATGTACCAAAGAAGGTATCCACAAGAAGGCTGATTCAAATAGCAGCATATCTAACACTGACTTAAATCTCGTATCATTTACAACGCTATTGCTTCATGATTTTATTATGGTAAGAATGTGTTTCTCTTTGTTTCGGCTCTTTCAGAATAGCATCTGCTCAGGTTTGAGAGTTGGTAGACATCAAAAGATCAATATATAAATATATTATACTTTTCGTCCTCAGTGCTCACATCAAAACATGTTATAATGGTGGGACTAAGTGTTATGTCATTTTATGTTTTCATACCTTTTATTCAAAGTTAGGTAACCTGATGATCTTCACCTATTTTATGTGTTAAATATAATCGTTACGCGATGAAAACAAACACAAGGTTTGGTTTTTGATTCTATATTTTACATTAATGTCGTCCAAACGAAGTTAGAAAATAATTTCAAGGCGGGCGGAGTTCTTTTCCTTTTAAGGTCTAGCTTTACGTTTGATAACTAAAAATTGTTGAGTTGATATAGAATACATTTAAGAATAATTCTCCCCACTAAACAAGAAGTGTGCCGCTTCACCAACGACCTTGTATACACTCAGCTTGCGAAAGTCTAACTTTCATCTGCTACATGTACCACAATAGGCTACGATTTCTCGTATGTATAATAGACCAGCTGCATTCGGAACCCATCGGCAACAATAACATCACCCCATTTAAGCATCTCTGTCTGACTTAAGTTGCGTGTTGAATGAAGCTTTGCTGTACATGTATTTCTTATTGCATCCAGTTTGATAGGTATTAACCAGCATTGGATTTAAAAAAATAATACAAGAAAAGTCGTTGATGCAAAGCATCAAAGGCGATGCAAAAGTTTGAGATGTAAAGAGATTAAAGCAATATGGAAGCAAATAACAAAGACATTTAAAACGTTATGGTTTTTATTTGAAAGTTTGCAGTTTACTACAATTTTTCGAAAAAAGGCTGTATAACTGATATTCCTGAAACCATAGAATGGTCTAAAACAAAATGACAAGCAAAACCGAGTACCATTTAATAGCTTTTCTAAACCTGTTACATAATTATGCAAACAAAATGGAAAATAATTATAATCAACTAATAAACTAAAGTGTACAAGAAGAAAATGTATCTGTGCAGTAGTTCCACATAACACAAATAAGTATTGTTCAGATAATATTTTTCTCGAACGTAGTATGTGTTTTTTTCAGTATTTTATTGTTTATTTTGAAAATTATTTCGAAAGTTTCAGACACACAAAAATAAATCATTAATAAGTCATGATTTAGATTTAAGAATGGTTGGTAAATTCGGGCGCGATTTTATTTTGTGGTTTTCATACAATATGTGTTGTATGATTTGCAGACATAAATATTCTATATTTACCAAAGTAAGATTATTTTTCGTTAGTGTCAACGATTGCATATGTTGTTTGTGTTTTGACTCTTGCAAGTTAAGCCGTTTTCTGTTTACAATCAATCTATCAATGTTAGTGTTAATTATTAAAACAATGTTTAAAGATGAGTCCTGTCTCGAAAAAGTATTACTGATAAATTGACAGTGTACTTTGTCACGCAGAAAGAGAAAATGGAAACATTTATCTTCCAGAAAATTGCAAACTATTGTCGCCGTAGATTACTGTTTAATATCCTTCAGGGATCGTAGTGAACTCCTTTATTGACTTTTATGTTACAATTGAGTGTTAAACTATATATTATATTGTTTAACAAAGTAAATTTACGCAAAAAATATACAAACATCAACATTCTAGAATTATTCAATGAAATACAATATCAAATAATTCATTTCGAATAAGTTATCATTTTAAGGTTTACAACGGCGGTAAAGGGGCGTGTTTGGTACACAAATAAAAACAAGAATTATTTGGGATGAGAGACTTGCTATTACTTAAGCAAATCGCCACGTTTGTTCTAACCTTTACGTTGAAATAATGATATAATTAATATAATGATAATAATGATACAATTTGATTGTAAGCACTGTTTATGTCACAATGTATAACAGAACTAAACAAAAACAATATACAAGCACTCAGTAGCTCAATCAGTAGAGCTCCGGGAAGTCAGGCTAGCAGCACCGGGTTCGAAACCTGCAAAATCCAATTTATTATTTTTTTTACTACACTGTCATCTTTTCGTCTTAACTTTTCACATTAACGGTTTCTAAATTGTACCGACAAAAAAGATGTGCATATTTATTTTAGATCAAAGACAATTTAGAACAGCTTCGGTAAATGTAAAATAAATCCACAGTCTACGGTATAATGTGTTTTAGCATTGGCCATGCACCTATTAATTTATGCTCATTAAACGTCATTCTTTACAAGACTTTTAAACTGTCAAGCAAATATTATTTGTGATGCCAAATTGATGTGATACCCAACGGCGGGTTGTACCAATTTCAAAAACACGTTTTTTCACGTCAGGTCCGACTCATGTGTGAAAAACGGTCAGTGAAATAATAGTAAAATAATGCTTGGTTGTCGTATAACTCGCCTCTTAAATCAATCACTCTTATGAGAGCGCCACCAACTCTTATCAGACCAGGTTAATGGAATTTAAATTGATCAAATAACGGCCGACTTCCTGATTGATAAATTCGCTAAAGGGAAGTAATTCGAGAAACACGATTCGGCACCATCCCCCAGTCGGAACGTCACATTTCAGACATGTACTCTATAACGTACGCAACTTTATAGCTGGTTGGGTAGAACTGGGACGTCGTCAACGCCGGCTGGGTAGAATCGTTAACACAGTCAGTATGTTTATTCTAAGAAATAGTATTTTTCAACCGTATGCAGCCAATTACATTTCGGATGAAGTTGGAAAAATCGTTTATATAATACGTACGTTCTTCAAACAATTTGTAAAACAGGGATAAACAAGCAGTATACAGCACAGAGACTGTCCTTTCTCCCTGAGTGATAAAGCGATTGTGGTTGATGATGGCAGTGATGATGACTGCTAGGCAACCCCAGACGATACTAGACAGCTTGCCAGACAGTTTGAAATGTTAACTTTCCGAATTGTCTGATGGTAGAAAACAGGCCTTCGTTTCTGATAAAAAAAAGTCCGTACTTATATTATCCAATATCATTAAAATGTTTAATTTTAGGATGTATATACATGTAGTTTACCCAGAACGTTTCTTTATATATACACTTGCATGTTTCTTGCTTTTTTTTTAATTACTTGTTTGCAACAGCATTTCTTTTCGTGCTAATATTACTAAAAAAACGCACAATTATTAATTTAATTGTTTTTCATACATGCATAATCTATAGATTTAAACTGGTGTTACATTATAACTTTTCTGCATTTCAAAAGTCAATAATAGACAGCTTCCCTTCACCCCAAACCCCAACCCCAAAAAGAAGAAAAAACAGCAACACAACTCTGTATGATTTGGCTTATTACAGACTATTTAACGCGTACTAAGGAAACATGGCAAAATTCTAGTGAAAGTACATTTTATTCTTTAATTATAGCAAGTCCATAAATCGTACATCAAAGTAATGTGGAATCCGTCCGATATAGAAACGAAAGAAAAGCAAACACAAATACATTTAAACAATTCATTCCCTTTATATATATATTCACACTTACGTAATGGTTTGATATTATATTAATTAGGAATAACCGATTGAAATAAATGTTTCCGCTTCAGATCCTCTGCTCCATCAACGTTCTTCAGTTCTACATGTACATGTAATTACCGTCACCTTTAATGACCACCTCAATCATGCAATCTCTTGTGTATTGTTTTTAATTTATTAATTTTATGTTATTGGCTGATATGGAAAGCAGAGGCAAAAGAAGGTTTTATCGATTGATAAGAGTCGCCAAGTCTCAAGAGTCCAGTGCCAAGCTCTTGGCTCTCAGTCAATGAGGATTTCGTGACCCTGTCTCCGTACGAGGACGCACAATAATTATACACTTGATCAATATAAGCATCGTGTTATAGTACATTTGCAGTTACTTCATTATTTGGGACTTTATGGGATCTTGAAGAATACGAGTGGCACAAAAATGATTGAAGGTCGATCACAAAGCTAAAATTTACCCAAGTCTTAACAGAGGTACCTTTATTTTCTTCAATATAACCTCTACTGCGCTGTTCTAAAGCATACATGATTATTTCATGAGATCGCGGTGAACAATTGCAGTGTCCCGGTATTTTGAAAGATTACACAACGTGTAGAGTATGTGTGATTAACTTAAAGGTACGAAATATCTTTTACAAACAACTTGATTTTTATTCATGAAGTAACCGTCAATGGCTATTTTCGATAAGCCACACGATGTGTATCGAATTGCAAATAATTGTTGACGTGGAGTCATTTCCCATGTTGTCAGTCATTGCCATTTCAGTGCATTGTACTATGACTTACAATTTGTAGGGTTTTTTAGATTCATACCAGTGATGTTTGATCTGACAATTTGCAAGTCTAATAAGACAGACGGTTCTGCTCACATTGCATAAGTAAACATCTAATGCGGTCGAAATAAATGGGTAAATCGTTTTTGGAAAGGGCCTAGAAAAAATACTATAAATGTGTCTATTAAATGTTAAATGTGTTTTGTCGTTCGTTGAACCAGAGAAGTATTTCATTTCGTTTACTTTAGGTTGAAATGGTTCCTAAAGATAGACCAGATATGGGTTTCTTTTTAATTAACATAGACATATTTAGTAAACACTCAGGGTTGCATAAGGATTGTGTAGAAGCTACATAGCGAAAAAAAATCACATAACATACGGACCTGGCATAAATCCTAGAACAGACTCTATTTCGTCTATCAAGCGTCTTGAATACTGCCTGCCAGTTGTCATACAGGAAGGATGTTTAGCTTTTTTCGGAAATTGCATTGTGTGATTCAGCACATTGTTCACTGCTTTGCATAAAATATATCAATGAAAAGATATGTCAAGGTGATTGTGTGTACTGCTTGCAGGGCCTGTTTTAAACGATAAAGAATAACTGCTTTCAGAAAGCATAACTTCTCTCGAAGGTTTTTTTTTCCAGATGCCTTCGAGTCAAATATTTCGTTATATAATTCTTAGGCTTACTGGTCGAATGTGACTTTGTTTACAACATAAAATTTGTTATGTGTGCTCTTAATGATTGCATGATAAAACAAAGACCTAAAATCTGAAATTGCATTACCAGTTACCATCTAAAGAAAAGATTATTATTGCTTTTTATGTATTAAATTCTGTCTTGAACGATGGTTTTGTGTGCTAATATTTCGAGAGTCCGAATACACAATGTAACATATCACAAATGATACAGAAATAAAAAAAGTCAATAAATTATATTTATTGTATTTGTTCGGAAAATTGCCATTTTCAAGAGTTAAACACAAACAATTGCTCTCTTTACATATTTCCAAACGTTTATGGACGCTGCAATATCAGAATAACATATATTAGAAGAACGGCTGTCTATTAAAATTTGTGCTGAGTAAATGTTGAAATAGATGACACTAAACGAGGGGCATCAAGTCATACAAAAATGAGATTTTGGAAGAATGCTCTGTGTCAATAAACATCCAGTTGTGGTGATTTACCAAAAAAAAAGTGCATTTTTACCTCGGAATTGACATCACTGTATATGTGAAAAAATGTCCTACATATTTCTTATCGAGGATCGAATAAGCAAATATAAAGTTCTGACAATTTGTTGCAATTGCTTGCGTCATGTATTTTAAGAGTTAAAGAAATCGTGTCATTAGAAAGCCACTAAATACGAGTTTGTGTTATTCTTAGTAAAAGTAACAATTATGTATTAGCTTTTCATATTGCTTTTCAGCAGTATTTAAGAGTATGTCAATGTTTAAGCTCTAAATATGTAATTTTAGAACTGACAAGTCTACAAAACATAATATATTCATAGAACGTTTTAAGGAGTGATAAAACGATTACAAGTCTTAATGAGCAACAAACATTATTGAACAGGGTAAACTAAGTCCTGAGTACTTTGGGGACGTATTAAGACGCTTGCCGAAGTATTGACTGAAGCCAGTAAATCAATTGGCAAAATGGTAATAACTACATAGACGAGCAAAAGGTTTTTTTCATATTACGTATTGTTTTAAAGATACAACAAACTATTGACATTCCGCCAAGATCAATGCAAATGGCCCCGTGAGTCTGATACGGTAGGATACAAAATTGAGTGGCACTGTGGAGTATGATAAAAAATCACAGAAGTCTCATTTTTTATTGAAATCAGAATACCGATACGTCTACGGAAATGCATTTCTATCTTTAATTTCCTGTACATTATTTCTAGGATGACAAAACACAATGACAATGAGCTTGTTTGACGCATAAAACAACTTAAATTAAGCTATGTTTATAATTTCTATAGTCGTTGCAGTTTTGTAAGACGATTCCCTGATTGTTTAAATGGAAATGGATAATCAACAAAATACAATAGAACTAAACTTACACAACATTTACACAAAAATATACAAGCTTGCTTCAAGGATGTGTTTTGTTAAAAAATACACAAAATTGACACACAAGTATTCAAGCTTGCTTTAAAGATTCGTTTTGTTGAAAATTACACAAAATTTACACAAAAGTATACAAGTTTGCTTTAATATATATATATTTATATAAGCCCATTTAATAATACTTATCCCTCACCGATTAAAAATGCATATATATGCATTTTTATCGGTGAGGGATAAGTATTATTAAATGGGCTTAAAGACAGATACAAAAACACGCTGCACTTCGAATTTAAACATTCAGTTATACTAAATTCACCAACGATTATATTATTTTTTTAATAATTTACATAATATCAAGATTGAATACTTGATTTAGTTTCAACGGAAAATTGTTAACTATTTTCATTTTTCTTATTTCTTGCTTTTTAAATGTAAGAACTCAAATTGTTTAGATTAATAATTTCGTAGTAATGTTTTCTAAACAGAACATAACGTACATAATATAGTGTGCACATTTTGTACAGTAAAACACAACTTAGATCACTAACGTTGGACTATGTATCATTCCTTTGGATCGGAAGTGGGTCAAATAATATTAATTGACGTGTAACTCTTTCTATGAAACAGGGCAGACATTTAAACAATTTAACCTATCTATATAATAGTTTCTTCTATCTAAAGCGAGATATGTTGAAAATGTTTAATCTTTAATATACACTTTATTGTTATACACTTCCCTTTCGACAGGCCATTTTCTAAGAGAACTAAATAATATATTAAATTATTCTGGCATACATTGCTAAAAAACGTGTATATTTTCTCAAACTTGTAACCATTATGCGCCAATGTATTGGAAAAAAAATGCCAGAGTAAAAGTACGTGTCGTACGTCTTCCACCAAAAGGAAGAACAAAACAATCGTCATCATATACAACCATTATTATCTTCTTTTCTTGTTCGTATATCTTTCTTCTAGCAGGCTTCAGATCACGCTCATTTTGTACTTTTCGTGGATAAAGACATCGCCGAAAGGTTTTAGCCTGCTGTCAATAAGAGATACACGTACTTCTATAATTATACGCTATAATATACTCGGAGAAGTATATAAATATAAATGAATTATATCATTAACCGTATATTTAATACAAAATTCGATCTCCACGAGTTAAAACCAAGTACGGAATACTGTTTTGCCATTTTTTGAGACAGACAAAAGGATCGAAAATGTAATTACCCTTCCAAAAGACCAATAGCTTCTTAGCTTAACAGTTTATCCGGTAGACAATAAATTACATGACACAGCCAGGATCAGATAGTCTAGTGTCTAGCACTTATCGTTTTGTACGACATGTACTTATATTTCTGCCTGCGGCCAGAACCAAATTGGACAAAAAGAGCGAATGACAACTGAATAGGCTTAAGCCACATATTTACATATTAAGCCTTTTCTGTTTCTTCTTAAAATAAAAGTGAGAATTTGGATTTAATAAAATCTCGGATAATATCATTACATGTGATTGCGCCAACTAACGAAATTATATAAAATATCGCGTTTACCGGTAACATAAGCTTAATAACTGACATGATATCCCGTCATACATTTTTAATAACTGAATTGTCCACTTATCAATACATGAACCGCAGATGTTGAGTACAGCATTATTTAATGCATGGGTTTACTAAGAGTTTTGCTATAGAACTCTTTGATCGGCGTTGGTGGCGGCCATTTGTTGTCTGCCGCTATTTAGCAGTCGCCCTTGCATTTCAGTATAAAATAGCTAATGCACTCTTTTTCAAACAGTGATGTCAGCATATGAAAATAAATGCAGCAAAGTGTATATTCGTCGTTTAATGATACATTTACAGATTAATACCGGCCGCAATAGCTCAAGTGGTAGAGTGTCGGCCTACGGATTGGGAGGTCGCGGGATCAAACCCCGGCCGGGTCAAACCAAAGACTTTAAAGTGTGTAGAAGTGGCTTCCCTGCTAACGCTCGGGGCTATGGGGACAGCATTACGCCTGATTTGTCGATGTCCGTATAATGGACCGGCCGGTTTCAGTCCCTGAGCACCTCATAAGTGCCCCTATGCTATAATGATAGAAACGTCGATGCACAGTATCGAAAACAAGGCCGGCAAAGCTCAATCCCAATCCCAAATAAAGATATTGCAGCTATACATATAAAAATATAGTAGTTATACATAAAAAGATTTAATAGTTAACCATAAAAAGATTTAGTCATTAAACATATAAAGATATTGTAGTTATACATATTAAGATATAGTAGTTATACATACAAGGATATTGTAATTATACATATTAAGATTTAGTAGATTTACATATAGATTTAGTAGTTATACATATAAAAATATAGTAGTTATTCATATAAAGATATAGTAGTTATACATACAAAGATAAAATAGTAATACATATAAGGATAATAGTAATTATGCATTTTTTTCCTAACGATTTGTTGAGATCTGGGTAATAGTTGCAATGTGTGTACTGTCACGAAGTATATGTATTCGTATTTTTAGTTAAAATGTGTTACACATATTTTTTTCAAAAAGGTAAACACCTTGAAATATTTTAAGATCTAAAAAACAACATCCAATTTAATTAAAAATATAAGACAGGTTTTATTTTTTGGGTGTTTTTTTAATTGGCACTTGTTTCTTTGTAGCTGCGTTATTACTGTTGTTATTTTTAGAGTTTGATAAACCTAATATTTTGGCGTAACATCTTTCATATTGCATAAAACATATTCAATTAATTTAAAAGAATAAACCAGACTGAATATATAATTTTCATTACCCATAACAGTTTAATGTTATTTAGCTAAAAGAATACTTAAAAACATTGGCTCTCTTTATGTTTGGGAGCTGTAAACGTTTGGCCAATTGTTAGACAGATACACAACACGAACGAAGACAAAAAAGAACCCCCGACCGCCCCGACCGGTTTCTACCTTCTGACATTCTAAAAAATGACCTCTCGCCATTTAGCTCAATGACCTCATTTGCTAACATTATCATGTCAATTTCCAGATCATTATTCAAATTTAGTACATGTTATTGTGTTTCCAGTAAACACCATTTTAGTTGCAATTTAATATCACATCCGTATCATAGATACGCAACCATCTTTCTCACTCGTTCATTCCAGAACAAAATACGCTATCTGATTAAATATTGAGTCTTTTATCTTTTGGATATCGATTCGAACGATACAAAGTATATTTACTTCTCTAACAAAGCAGTTTGAAGTGTAATGATATATTGTGAATGGCATCATGAGCTTTTGTTTTCCACTTATTTCATTTCCGGAGCATGATTGAAAAATAAAACGAATTCCCCGAGAATTATTCTTTTATGTACCCATTTTCGAAGATCTTTTATCTAGCTTTATACGCGGGAAATTATACGCCCGACTGTATCGTATTAAGTAAGAACTTTGCGTCACCGTCACATTGACGTTAAGCAGGTTGAAATGGTAAATACATGGTCTTACAGGTTCGTCTGATTTGTAATAGCATAGTTTCTTTGACATTTCCTAGAAAAGAAGCCATTTGGATTGGCTTATTGAACCTTTTGTTGTCTTATGCATGTGTATGCCTGTAAATTGCTTTACAAAACAGAAGTTACTACATGTAGGAGTGAGACTGTAATGTGCATTACAATAAATGCATAATACATGATTATGTTCATCCATCATTGGAGGACAAAGTCCAGATACCGAGAGTAGTAAAAGACGAAGGACGAAAACAAAGGTTACCACACAGTCACAAAAAAGGCAACACAAAAAATTGAAGTTATCTAGCATCTAAGGCGTTTTCTAGAACTCGTCCTGTAGGAGTGCTACTGTATTTACAATGCCGTTATAAGTTTCATTACTAAGAAGGTGTTCATACATTGTGTTAGTTGCTAGAAACAATCCTATTGATTGCACTGTAATTATCTGGGCTATTTTCCTCTTTGTCTCCCCTTTGTGTAATACGTTGCTTAATGTTATCAGAAGTCCCGGTACTGCAATATATTATAGCTACTTACAATAATATGATATATTGAACCTACAACTGATCGATTACAAAGCTTACACTAAATAGACAATCATTCTGTGCTTTCTTGGCTTAAAATATAACAGGTTAATGCATGCAATATTCTAGTCCAACCTGGAAGCTGAGCCATCCTTTCCGATGTGTTTGCTGAAATTTGCCATAAAATTAAAGTTTTATAATATTTGATTCACAGACAATTAAATTGGTTTACAATTGACAATTAACATTAAAAGGTAACCGGCAAGGCTACTTTAAAGTAAAAATTATTTATAACCGACAAGGCTACATTAAAGTAAGGTTGGTTATAACCGACAAGGCTACATTAAAGTAAGGTTGGTTATAACCGACAAGGCTACATTAAAGTAAGGTTGGTTATAACCGACAAGGCTACATTAAAGTAAGGTTGGTTATAACCGACAAGGCTACATTAAAGTAAGGTTGGTTATAACCTACAAGGCTACATTAAAGTAAGGTTGGTTATAACCGACAAGGCTACATTAAAGTAAGGTTGGTTATAACCGACAAGGCTACATTAAAGTAAGGTTGGTTATAACCGACAAGGCTACATTAAAGTAAGGTTGGTTATAACCGACAAAGCTACATTAAAGTAAGGTTGGTTTATAACCGACAAAGCTACATTAAAGCAAAATTGGTTTATAACCAACCGGCAAGGCTACATTAAAGTTTAATTGGTGTATAGCCAACAAGCCTTTATTAAAGTAAAATTGGTATATAACCGACAAGGTTACATTAAAGTATAATTGGTTTATAACCGACACGGTTACATTTTAGTCAAATTGGTTTAAAACCGACAAGGCTACATTTAAGTCAAATTGTTTGTAATCAACAAGGCAGATTCTGCAATGGCTTTTCCACGTGTAATTAAATATAGAATAATAATTTTATTAAAACAAATATGTATTATTTATATCGTTGAAATTAAAATGAAAGCAAATATATATCACAGGAGAATTTATTATGTAGGTTTGTAAGGGCACTGACATTAGAACATTAGATGCGTAGTTATGCAATTTATGCATGAATGACTTCAATTTTTTAATATTTATTTAAGACAGCTATACTTGTATGAAGCCGTTAAACAGTTATTACAATATATAAAGATAACCTTACATCATCGAAATCAATTGCCATAACATTTCGGTATACGAGACTATGGACAATAACAAAACACCCATCATCAGCTAAATTGAAGGAACGTCCAATAACAATGAAACATATATCCAATAAGATAAGTCTGATTGATTAATACCAAAGTGCGTTCAGATGGGTGAATCCAGATATTCTTAATGGATTAGATTGCAGCCTCCCGATTCCATTATACGATACATTGTCACTTTTGATTAACGCCTTGTGTACTGTAAAGCTAATGATAAAAATAAGGTCAACATGTATTCCAATAAACATACCTCTAAGTATTTCTTTTTATCTGATCAAGATGTAAACACTTTTGTGCATGATTCGTATCGTTATAGCTAGGCACTGCCGCGCTGGTCATAAACAGTTACATGTACACACGTGTGGCATGGTTGCCTGCATAAATACATTAATCGTAAGACCATTTGCACATATGGCCTTCTATTGTATATTGAATATTCAGATATAAAGCTCCTGTTTTGCATATTTTATTTCTATTTCAATGGATATAAACTATTAACTTCTTAATTGGGAAGGATAGACAGTGTACACGAAACGCAACAGATAAACTGTAATTAGTTTAACCGTATTTTTCCAAACGCATATATGATGAGGTAAGTTGACTGGTGAGAAGCAACTCCTTTAGCTAAAAAATTAACACTTACATACAAAAAAAAAAAAAAAAAAAATCTTAAAACGGTTGTAAATAGGTTAGATAAAGAAAAAGAACAGGATGACAATCATACCTATATGTTTCTTATTATTTATAAAATACCAGCATTTTTAAATTAGTTCGGCCAACGGGATGTGGAGTTAATATCTAAATTGAATTACTATTTTTGCATGAACAAGTACTTCTATTTAACTAAACTAATATAAAACAAAAGCACTGTACAATTTACTGATTAACATTGCCATTCTGGGTTAATGTGTCTATCGAAATGCTCGATTACATTAAGCTTACTTGTTTTAGTATCAGATTTGTTAATGCGAATCACATATATAAGCTCTGTATCTTTAAAACTAGATTAAGGATTGTTCGCTTTTTCTCCCATTTTTAAGCCGTTCGTCTAAGACAGAATATACAGAGCACTATTTCTTTAAGCTTATATTCCTTACATAAACAGACACAAAGTTCATAACTAAAAAATCAAAATATTTTAATAAAGCTGACAATGATAAATGACTCATCCATTTTAAAAAAAAATCTGTGCAAAATATAATAATACAATCTCGTGCAATATAATTTGACACATTTTTTTGTAGTTTAGATTAATGATTGCACCAGCTGAGAAAGAACATTCCGTTTTGTTTAATCAATACAAGTATCCATCGCGGTCGGCAGCAACACTGGGTCTGTTTCTTCTCTATCTACATGTTCAGGTCATCTAATTATCTGCCGTCTTAATTGAATAATCGGGGATGGCTTGCCATCTTAATATGAGCGAAACATTAAAGACCAATTATAGAACATAAATTCAATATTCGTCGGTAAGATGGCTCTGGTTTTTCGTTAATCTTATTACCAACAAGAGGAGCTCCTTATCTGTTACATCTCATCGCATGTACAAATAGTTTATAAAGATGCAAATCCCCTTCATATTTGTCATTTGTTTCATTCGCATTAGTATCTTAAATTAAGTTTGCATTATCTTTATTTTTCATTAACTTATAATAAATAACATTTTAGATTTAAATATTGTTTGATGTTAAAAACAAAACATAAAAAGCCGCACTCCTCCTGTAATACAGAGCAAAAACTGTATAAGCAAGTTTGCAAAACGACTGGGTCAAAAACGTATTAAGGCACATACGTTTCAAATTATGTCATATGCTTTTGATTTAACCCGTAAGAGATATATAGTTTTCGGTTTCTCCTATTTGCCAAATTCTAGCATTATTGTATTAATAGATAATTGGCCAACTAACAAACGAGGAGACACATTATTGGCACTAAAGAGACCTTGACGTCGTTAGTACATGGGATGTGACAGGCTTTTTGTCATCTAGTTTGTATGTCACAAGTCAGCATGCGTTCGTTGAACATATTTGTATTCTGCATTGTACAAAATAGCAATCACGTTCTCCGCTTTGTAATTTGTTTGTGAGGTAAAACAACTGTAGTTTAATTAAAAGTTCATGGTGAATAGCTGGTGTATGTCTTACTTTTTTCTCTAAATATACACGTTTATGATAATCACGTGTTTTTTTAAATATGATCGAAATTATCAAAATGCTAAGAACAAAGAAATATCACCCCAGCTTTAACAGTTTGTTTCTCATTGGAAATCATTTCCTTCTGACAGGTTTGTTTTATTTAACTAACACTTTTTATGATTATATTTGCTCGTGTCATATTTTGAAACATTATAAAGATGGCGCCACCTATAAATAAGTTTTTTTTACACAAATTCACAAATTAATTTACTCTGTTGTTATTCTTAAATGGCATATTTTATTTCAAGAGAGGATAGACTTTTTGCTATCAAATATTAATAAAACCACAAATTGTTGACACCTATTGTATATGTTATCTTAACTAAGGAAAGTGCGTTTTGACTTGAGCAAATAAATTAGCAATTATTGAAAAACGACACGTATTCGATGTAAGATGGATTTATATCACAATCTGCGACCAAAATTCCGATACCAATCTTTACAAGCAGTATGAGTTGCTTATGATATTAGCCCACTATTCTGGAGCTTTCCTTATTGATATCAGAAAGACGTGGGACTAAATATAAAGAATAAGAGGGACTGTATGGCAAACACAACATTGTAACAAACGACCAATTTACTTTTAGCAAACAGGAAGATAAAACTGGTCCAATGAGAAGTACAACACATATTCAATATTTGAACCAACTCTAGACAAAGGCATAAAGATTAAATTTAAAAGAAACCAAAACAGACATTACACACGATGACAAACAGTTACCGCCTTGTAACGGATACGAGGTCGGTCAAAGGTCCGGCTTAAACCTGGTGCGAGGACCGCTCCAACCTCGGACTCACTGATTTTTTTCTCACAAACAAACCTAGAGTGTATACAAAAATATTTCATTAAATTAAGACAATTAACAGCAAGCACCAGCACCGGAAGGTTAAATCTGGTTAAATAATACTATATTCAAACCAAATAATACATGTATTTATTAAAATGAAGTATCCACATATGTAAATATGTCATTAAGATAAAAGTCATTATTGAAATATTTTGTAAAAGGAATTTTCTGGAACTAGACAAATAAAAAAAAATAACGCCAATTCATCGTATGCCGCCTTGGAACAGTCAGTCTTCAAACCTGGCCTATTGGAGTGCTTTAACTGGGTTACAGAATTTCTCATTGACAACAAAACAGACCAATTTAAAATAAAACTATTCAAATGATACGAATACATGCACATATATGAAAGATTGCTGAATTTTAACATTTTAAGAAATAATTCATTGAGAAAGTAATTTCTATGCAACCTCATCCGTATAATGTTCATAGATTATTCCATTTATTCGGCAAGTTGTTTCCATTTTACAAGACTGAATGGTTTAAACATGTTTCAGTATTATTTATATTCTTCATTTAACCGACGAACATGGAGCTGGCTCAAATAACAACCTTAAACGAATGATAGATCGCAATGTAAATGGAATATTAATGTCTTTAACGGCTTAAAATAGCAGTTGTTATTTTAGACATGCAATATCCTAGTCTAAGTGGATGCTATATGTATTTCTTCCAAAATGTACGTTACATAACATTTCATAATGATATCAATAATTCAAGAAATACTGTTTTAAAACTTTCAACGCCGCATGCTGTGATTATTGTTGCAATCGTGCAATAATACGTAGAGAAATTTTCTTATAAAAAGCGTATGATGATGGTTAAATAAAATTGAAATCTTATACATTTTGAAAGGTGCAAAAACATTTATGTGTTATGTTGGTTTAGAAGTGTACTGACATTTAAAGTTTATTTGTATCTTTACAGTTTATCAATGAATGGCGTCTAAATAATATTTAAAGAAGTATTTGATATTAAAAGCAATAAAAAAAAAAAACAACAACAAGTAATTATAATTATACCTCGAAATCAATGGCTTTGTCTTCTTTGTCTGTTTTATAAGACACAATATAGAATCGTTTGACAATAACAAAAACTCTGAAACAGCTAAATTAAAGGCATGTATCCTTACATAACAAAAAAACAAAACAACAACAGATAATCAGTAAGACGGGTCTGGTAGATTAACTCAAAACTGCGATCAGATGAGTGAATCCCAAATATATGACCGGCCGCAATAGCTCAGGTGGTAAAGCGTCGGCTTGCGAATTGGGAGGTCTTGGGTTCAATCCCCCACCGGGTCAAACCAAAGACTTTAAAGTTAGTAGTAGTGGCTTCGCTCCTAACGCTCAGGGCTAAGGGGACAGCATTACGTCTGACTCGTCGGTGGCAGTATAATTGATCGGCCGGGTTCAGTCCCTGGGCACCTTATAAGTGCCCCTGTGCTATAATGTTAGAAATGTCGCTGCACAGTATCGGCAAAATGCCGACTAATCCCAATTACAATCCCCAAAATATGAGACACGGGAAGACGTATTCGTTTTACAGTGTTTTATATCACTTTTGATTAATGTATTTCATCTCATACTTGTGATGCAAAGGATTAAGGTATAACTAAGAATGTATCTTAATATATACACATTTCCTAAGTTGCTATTTAATGACGATATAGATCACTATGGGTACAAGCATCGTTTTCATGTAGCTAGGCGCTATCCTGAAGGTTGCACATGTTTGCCGTGGTCGCTTGAATGATAACATAAATCTGAAGAACATTAAGCCATATTGCTTGATATAAGGGTGCTTTATTTTACAATGAAAAATGCTTTTCCCTACAATTTATTTTCATTATTGCCCAAATATATTTTTAAAGCTAAACACGAACATAACTATGTCTTTCACCCGTGTTTCCCATAGAAACTTTATTTCAACTTTCTGTTTTTTTTTATGTAGGAATGTAAAATTAAACGCAGTATATTAACCGTGATTAGTTGCGCATATTTTTTTTTTGCCAGTTGCATAAATGGTCAATATTGAATTGACAATTGAGAAGCAATTTCATTAGCTTAGTAACACTTACATGTATAAACATAGGTAGTAAAGCACCCCAGTCGGCTCACTTCAAGATGGTAGCTGTTGGAATTGCTCTATTTTGTATCATCACTCGAAAACGTTTTGTTGTAACTTTTACCGCTAACTGGCATGTGAATACCTTTGTTCTGTGTCCTTTTAAATTTTAATATATAAATTTTCTTATCCAAGTATTGAGGGAAATATAGATAAAAATAAAAGTAATGAGAAATGCTTTATTTTCTAACTGCAAGTAATCGTCGTGTGTATATTTTGCTAATTAAATTAAGTTAATGGTTTGTGAAGTTCATATATTATATGAAATGCGCACTGACACGTTTTTATGTTCTTCCATAGAAATAAATTGATATAAAAAAACTTTAGTAAATGTAAGGTTCGATGTTAATTTTCAACGTTAATTTATCTCTTATTATGTTTATAACATTAACAATATTACTTGTGTAGATATTCGCCTGATCTGTTGGCCTTGACCTTTAGCGGTCATGTGTGCTAAAAGTGAAATGTTTTCTACTTTTGAATCCTAGTTTTGAAACTATCGTCAGCGACAGTCTACTTTTTATATGAAACAATTACATTAGAGCTTATCTTCTGAGACTATACGCATTCAGAGCTTTAATTGTTTTAATAAAGTTGGCTTAAATAATTAGTCCATTGAAAATATCCAAGGACAAAATGCAAAATATATGTCTTGCATAATATAACTTATTTTAGCAGTATTTTGGACAAAAAATGAAAAAAAACAACTGAGAAAATGCTGTAAAGAATTGATATAATGTGCATCTTAGGCAGTCGATAAGGATATGGTTCTGTTTCTTTTCCATTTTCAGGTCGTCTAATCATCGTTTGGCGCAATAAAATAATTGGAACTGACTGGCTAACTTTATACGAGGGAAACATTAACGAACCATTAGCAAGCATGGATCCATCGGTTCGTACGTGAGATGTCACTGTTTTTTGTCAATCTTAACAGCGCCCAGGGAAGCTTGCTATCTGTTAAAGCTCATCACATGTACCTTGAAGCAGCAAGAGTCGTAAAACGTTCTTTCTTTTGTCTTGTGCATGTGACAAAACCATTGTTCTCATAATTTATCTTAAAATACGTTTACATTTTCTTTTACTTTTCTTTATCTACATATACACATATTCAATGTAACAAATGACGTTTAAGTGTTAAATATTATATAATCTAGGGCATGAGACAAAAGTCCCAAATAAGTCACATGATAAAGCATAATGTTTACAAACAGTTTTTAAAGCTTTGAACGTTTGGGGTAGAAATGTAAAAAAGCGAAATTCTTTTCGAGTTTTTATAGCCTATGCATTTGTTGCTAGTAAAGAAGTGACATGGGTCTGTTTAATATTCTCTTTTGGATCAGATGATCATCTGCTAACATTAATGGCGACGCGCTAGATGGAATGCTGAAATTTACATATGGGGAAAGTCTGTTTAGCCGACTTCCATAACCCTGTCATAAAAAGTGTCCTTATTTAGTAAACGGAATTCTTTTTTATTAATTCTTTTTTGTATTTCTATATTTATATTTGTGTGCCTGTAACTTTCACACAAACATTACAGAAAACGAGGTGATTTTCTGGTAATGTATAGTTACTGTTAAATAAAAAACATAACTTGTCAAATATGTCTTCTTACTTGCTCCCATATTGCTTTAACATGTTCCATTTTTTGCGTCGCCTTTGATGCTTCGCATCATTGACTTTACTTGTTACATAATTTGAACCGTCTTGGCAACTCAAAATCAAAGGGACACATTTATGACACTTAAGAGACCGTCACTCCGGTTTTTCGTTCGTGAGATGTCAAAAGTTATTCTATAAATGAGATAGGAGTTGTGTTTCAAATCAACAAGCTTCCGTTGCACGTAAGGATTAAACAAGATAGTAATTACGCTTTCCGTTTTTGTGATTTGTTTTAGGAAAATTACACATAATTTGATCATAGTATGAGTGGTAAATATGTTAAAACGAACTTGTCTAACTCGACCTTTTTACATAAATGTTAATGATTGTAATCACGTATCTTTTTGAATATTTTAAATGGCCGCTGTTATCAAATTGTCACCAACAAAGTGGGCTAAAATCAGCTTTAATTATCATTTCTTACTTTAATCAATTTGTTTACTGACACATTAGTATAATTTCAATGGATAAATGCAGAAAATAGGTCTCAATAATCAGAATCACTAAATATTATACTTATAATCTCTAGCAAGAATATATAATTTCATGAAGTGATGAACAGCTGTCGAGATCCTGTCACGATAAAACATCGTATTATTGTAAAAGCATGTTTTCATTTCACTCACACTCTGAAAGGAATTTTTGAATAGAGCAAATAAATATGTGATGATGGACGATGCATATATGTTAGATATTTTTCTAAGTTGACATCCCAAGACAGCGGTAAATATTTCGGAGCCCATCCTTTCTTGACAGGCAATATAAATTCACCAATTTTTATATTCCTCTGCAGCCTTTTATTTTGATGATAAGAGATAAAGAATATTTTACTGTCAAAAATTTCCACATACCTATCATACACGTTATTGCAGTTTCTATGACATTAAGCAATAAAACATACCTTTTCTACACGTAAACACGCGTGCTCTTACAACATTGGTAAACTTAAGAATCGACTGAAGAAACACCACGTACTTTGCCTTGCCATAATAATTATGATGAATCTTTTAGCAAACACTGGATTCATTCTAATATTAGACCTTTTAGTTATTCATGTAATTGATTTTAGCAAGAACAGTAACAACTATTTTATACTGTTAGTAAAAAAAAAATAAAAAATACGGATATATCTTTTCAAACGCTGCTGAAAGTAAAAAAACATGACACTTTACTTTTGTCTTCGTAAGCTGTGTAGGTCATAATGAACCAAGTTCGGCTCTCATCTAGTAGCAAAAAATTAAAGATTCTGAAGCATATACTTTTAGAGAAACAGACAAGACATACCCAGTTGTTTTTTTTTTAAAAAAAACTGTCTTTATCGTCAGTAGCAATTGATTGATCTTTGTGTAGACCTGGGGCAGAGAACATTTCTTATTGTATTGATTCTTATCATTTAAAGAGATTGTACAAAAAGAGCACTATTGCGTTTCCTGTTGTCTTGTCTCAGACAATGATGTCTAGCCTGGACTCTTTTGCACATTGATAGGCAAAATGAAAAATGAAGAAAAGGTCTCTTGGTCTTGGAAGGTGAAAGACATACATCCTGTAAAGTAGTCAATGTGGCAATAACAAGTCAAAGCATGTAAGCTTCTTAAGACGAAGAGATGCTTTACAGAATGAAACAACTCCTAGTATCAAGCAAATGTTGATCAAAATCTTATATATTTATTAGAATTCTGATATTAAAAATGAAATACAACTTGTTTGCCTACATCTATAATAGATTTAAAGTCTTTACAGATGCCACACACACACACACACACACACACACACACACACACACACACACACACACACACACACACACACACACACACACACATACACTCACATACGCGCGCATGCATATATTATGACTTTGAAGTCTACACCTCCTGTACTGCGCTCTTCAATTGCTTTACCAGGTCGAAAGTAAAGATGGCATAATAGTGCAAATATCGAGGATATTATGTGTCTTCTCACTGTAAAGGAGCTTTTTTGAAGTCTCGCGTGATTTAGGGCTGTGCATCCTATATCTCAAGTCGAGTTTGTGATTTACCCATCCTGTGATTGAAAACATAATCTACAGAACGAATACTATAAGACAATTAATGAATTGTCTAAAAATGAACGTACAATCATGTCAACTATATGTTGCACTGTGATTACTACGAAGTATAATTTACCAAACAGACGTTTCAAAAGAATTCATTATATTCAAAAGCAATTACAGTTTGTGATAAGTTACTTTCAAGTAGTATGTTACAACTTCATGTATTCAGTAATTATATTTAAACTTAAAAGCAAACAAGTGCACCAAAAAAATGCATGTTCAATGTGCCAATTGCCGAATCTGCCTTTTCATCAAAAATTGAAAGTACACACGTTTTCAAATGTGCGGAATTAAACAATAACTAGGAAATCACTTGAAGGTAAAATTTTCTCTAAATGACAAATAAGAATATATGACAAACTCCTACACGCATTGCAACACATACCAAAAATTTGAAAAAGAACAGGACAAAGGTATTCACATGCAAGCCAAATGTAAAAATAAGAACAAATATGGGATAGGTCATTTAACAAAAAGACCAAATCCAACAATGACCGCCTGGAACGGTCAGTCGGCAATATGGACCGACCGGGGTGTTTTAACCGGTTAGACAGAGCTCTAACCTCGCTCTTTCTGGTGAGTTTCAAATGCAAGCAATTAAGAAAACCGATCTATTAAAATATAATATGTCGTATTCACCAACCATTTTTGAGTACGTATTGGTTAAGTCATTCATTCACAACAGTCTTCCAAGTATATTCAGATACATGTTTACAATGTTACATGACACTCTAACATTGATATTTGAGCTAAACAACATTAAATTAACTACATGCAAAAGATTGGTTGATTTGAAAATGATGACTTGATCTCATGTCGTGACTCGGAGTTGGACATGCTTGGTAAATACTGGCCTAATTTTTATTAACTGCAATGCTAACTCAAAAAATTGCTTATTTTTTCTGAAATTTTGAAGTCTAGAATAGGGACATACATTGTCATCGGTTATTATTACATGAAAGGCAGCTTTTCGGTGATATGATCTACAATGGGCTTACTATATTCAGTTTGTTCAGATTTTCTACAGCAATATGCCTTTGTTGTTTAATTAAAAACTGAATGTACTTTACTATTATTTAACCGAAAACTGTTAGAAAAAAATACATTACAATATCTATATATTTATACAAGAGAAAACGATGGCATTGTTTTGTGTGTGTTGTTGTTTTCTATGGTTAACACGTTCGTCTGTGTGTCTGGTTGCCTAAACCTCAATCAAACGTGTTTTGACCAATGAATGATACAACGCGGAGAAAACGCAGTTTTGAAACAAAGAGAAACATAACAATTGTACTGGTACCTTAATGAACATAAATGCGAAATTTATATAAAAGTGCATCATATGCAAGTCATCTTCAAACTGCTTTTAAAATAAACTGTCTCCGATTATCACTCAAAACATTTTTTGCTCCGTTATTATGCCGCATTGTACCATAATTTAATATTGGGTATCTAAAACTTACTACCAAGCTTATATAATATCAACCTAGACTGCGGCAGGTACAATTGCATTTTTGACAAAGATGTAAAGTAAGTGATCATTTTGTCTCAAACTTATTCTCTTTCCTAAAAATATCTTGAAATATTAAATAAATGTTAGTACAAGTATTGACAATTTTATTTGCTTTTCTATGACAACAATGCAGTAACAATTTTTATATACTTAGGCTAACAAATAAAAACGAGTTGGTGACATACAGTAGAGAGTACTTAAAGTTTTGCAGAAAAAATCAAGATATCACTAGTGAACTCCGTAATGAAAAAGTTAGGACTACTTATATTTACTATACAACATACACAGAACAAAGTTCCTTGTTCTAGGAGATCTTATAACTCCACACAAAAGTCGTTGATCGAGCAAGGAAACTATTTCATCGTTGTATTAGAAATATGTCGTTTCAATACATCGTATAAGTAACACATGCTATCGTCCTTAGAAAAATGTAGAACAGACATGTACGTAGTACATGCCTTTGTCCTTATACATCTTTGATCCTTCAAAAACAATAGCATCTTGTAAGAGGGTTAGCATAAACGGATTCGACAGATTGCACATCTAAACACAGAAGCATGGGTAAAGTATAGTGTAGACATAAACTGTAAATACATTAGTTCCCTTAGTTAGAAACTGTCTTTGTTTATATCAATTATTGCAACATATACCAATATCTGAAAAGGCATATGGCAAAAGGTATTCACGTGCAAACCTAATGTTAAAGTTAGAACAAATCTGTGACGAGTCATTTGACAAAATGGGCAAACCCAAAAGGTTTCCTCCCTGGAACGGTCAGTCGGCAGAAGAAACCGACAAGGGGTGCTTAGACCGTTTTTACAGAGCTCTAATCTCGCAGTTACTGAGGGGTTTCTCGAATTCAAGCAATGAAATAAAAACTGACCCATTTGAATAAAAAGGCTTAGCGCTGACGTTTTCTTTAATAAATTATTACGAAAGTAATGACGATATTGAAAAATAATGTCCGCATAGTAAAGGATGGGGGTAATTATTTCTGTTAGAAGAACTACACAAAAATTGTTCGTTGTAAGTAAAAAATCATTGAAAAGGGACAAGAGAAATATAAATGGTTTTAGCATCATGTTAATGTGAGGAAGGACTTGAGGAACCAAGTTCAAATGTCCATCAAAGGAAATACAAGTATCAATCCTTATGGGATGAATCAGATGACAACATAGATTACAAAGTTTATTTCCATGTCCACTTCTGACTTCTTTCTATTCGTACAGCTGACCTTGTCATAGACAACAAGTATACCAACGATTATTCTAGTACTTTCGTCGTATCAGGAGAGTCATATAGTGCATAGTCTAATTAAAGCAAGAATTAGAATCAAAGGCAAACTTTTTTAACACTTCAAACACAAGAACAATCCTGTACATTTTTGCCAGATACAAAGTAAAACAGAATTAAGTAATTTGAAAGATTATTGCCGCAGTGTACAGATATGTTAAAGTTTGCTAAGATAGAGATCTGCCTGCATCAAAACGCAGACCTTATCCCTTAATTTGCAAATAATGTATCATTGTTGTGATGACAAAAAACTGGTCGCAGTCCTTTTTTGAAGACTGACTTTTTTGCCAGTTTTTTGCAGCCAAAACCGGGGAACAATGCATGACATTTACAAAAAAGGTAAGTTCAGTTTTACCAATAAAATAACATCGGACAGTAAAGTAACCAAAATTACTCAGCAAAGTCTAAGCAAGATTGACAATTGTGTCTAATGGAATGGAGGGCACCCGTGCTTATTTGACTATTTGTCTTTGTTATTTTTTTTATTCATCCTTGCGCTTGCATTATATAAACGTAGCTGATTTCAGCAAAGAATATATGAGTCGTATCAAGCATGTTTACAGCTATCTTCAGCCGAACATTTGTTTCTATCATCTATTTGAGCGTGGAGTCATTTTGGAACTTTTCTTTGTCCTAGAATGTGGCTAAGACATTAAAAAGGCCAGCAATTATACTTCTTCTTTCTCTAGAGATTGGCTTCTGTCCGTGTAGCAACAACTAGCAACTGTATATTACAGAAAACAGAGAGGCTAGTTCAATGTTTCCTGTTAGTACCGGTGAATAATACATTACTCCACTGTTCAATGAGTACTTTTACTCATTATTAGTAACACTTCAAAAACAAGTGTGATTGTTAATTGTATGTAATACTTGAACTGATAGTTTTGTTAAAGTTAAAAGCAACAAGTTTACGATATTTAAACACAAATGTTCTGTCTTCCGTTAGCTTAGCTATCTATTTGAATGCATACAGATGCAGATCGTGTCAGTAATTAAGTACTTCCTTTTCTTTAGGCTGGCTACTGTGTGTTCTGATGACAGAACAAGGAAACAATAAATAACACTATACAGACAGGCCCAGATTATTGTTTCCATTCAGGTCCAGTCGTAAATTTGTCTTACTTACTGCTCACTAAGCAAGACTGACTGAACAGGACCAAATTGCGACTTAAGGGATAAAAGACGCCGGTGTAATTTGGCAATTAGTCTGTAAACTTATGTACGCCAGCGTAGTCAAAAGCGTTTGCTTTGTAAAAAGAATAGGGTTTTAGAAAAATGTCTTTTAGTACTAGCTCAGGTTTATATGTAGTTTTCAGATCTTTAATTGCATAGTAAAAATACACATTCAAATTAAATGGTACTTCATAAAATGCGCCGTTTATTGATAAATTTTAAATATCAACATATATTTAATGTCTTCTATGTACGTTTACTAATTTCTCTAACATAATGACGTGATAAACCCAGTTTGGCTATCACAAATGATCATGGTATCTAGAAACATTTGATTACTGTAAGATACAACAACACTTTTTTTTATTAATATTATACTTGAAAACTGTGTGCTGTATGTGTACGATTCTGCATAGAAAATCTGAGATATAGATAGAAATCCGGAGATAATATTATAACATTTTAAATTACAACACGTCATTAGGGAAAGAAAAAATCATAATCCATGACAATGTCAAAAGCGAAAGAAACACATGTCACATTAATGTGGTCGGTAATATGTAGTAGACTTTCAACTATTAAATAGGGCAGGTTGCTTTAAAACATATTATATTTACAATGTCATTTTTGTCAGAAATATCAACATGTCTTTGAAAATTGTATTTTACTATTTTTGTAATGAAACGGACAATTGCCAGTAAGTCTTAAAGATTCGTAATTGAAAATACGTTTTGTTAAAATAAACTGAAAGAAACAAAAATGAACAATGTCATGCTTTCATTTCCCATGCAAAATAGTAATGTTTATGCTTCTTAAAAAGTAACGCCGTAAATCTTCTTGAAAAATGTTATGTTTATATAAATGTCAAAAACGGCGCCAATACATGTGCATGTACGAATATATTGCCTTATGACAAAGAAAAGACAAAAGAGACTCGATGTAAGATTATCAGATCACCCATCTTTGTCAATAAACTTCTGATTAAAACGCCTCTTGTCAAATGCAAGTAAATAACCGTACTGATATCAGAAGTCATCAGATTTTGCTTTACATTTCGGTGCTTTGCATAGTGACATAATAATAGTGTGTACTGCGTAAGAAGATTTACGGTTTAAAGGAATCACACTTTTGATTTGTTTTTACAAAAGTACAGTACCGTTTACTGATCGTTAACTGCTAATGGTCGGCATGTGGGACCTTCTGTCAGGTCAAACGGTCGGGTATCTTTGTTCAAGAAGTTCGAAACTATTACGAAAGGAATACCTTTGTGCAAGGCCAGTCGGTTAACAGTAGTCCAAGTCTTCAGCGGATTGGTTGTGACTCGTATCTCATGATGTAACAAAAAAATAACTCGCCAAAGATAACGATTACAATAAAACATAAAATATTCACATAAAATGTTACACCAATTTCCTCTGGTCGAGTGCAGAAATCGTTATTTTCAAGATGATCGCATTCATGTCTTCGTGCAAGAGTTTAACTATAACGTTTTGCATTTTTTCTTTAGATTGCCTAGACGTTTTACAAATTGTTTGGACAAATTGAAGAAAAGTGCTTTAGATTAGCAACGTACAAGGAAAGGAGTCTGATAGTAAGTTGCAAATTAAGAAAAGACTAGACAATATTGCGGCTTTTCTACTTAACTCTTTTAAGGAACCGACCTAAGGACTGATAAATAAAAGTGTATATCTTATATTTATTCTAGAATGTATGTTCATCAACTGCATCAACAAGTTTGGTATCTAAATGCTCGAAGCACCATACTGTCTATATTATAGAGTTCAAGTTTTGACTTTATTTCCAAATATAAAAACTGCGTTATTATGAACCCGACTCTCTTAAATTTGCATCAGGTAAGAAGGATACATACCAATTATTATATCAGTTGAATGTGTCCGATTAGGTCATCTATCGATCAATTTTTTTCTCTCTCTAGAGAGCAGGTAGGAGAGAGAGAGAGAGCAGAGAGAGAGAAGAGAAAGAAGAACGGAGAGAGAGAGCGAGCTTTGAGAGCGGACGTAGAAGGGAGAGCGAAAATAGAGGAGATAGCCCTCCCACAGACCTCTCTATCCTCGGCGATCGCATTATCGTATACTGGGCTCATCTCTTCTAGTCTCCTCTCTCTCTCTCCCTCCTCTCTCCTCACCTCCCGCCATCCCTCCCCCTCCCTCCTCTCTCTCTCTCTCTCTCTATATATATGTTGAAATATATATTGAAATATCCGTTAATGACAGGAGAATTATGATCTTTTGACGTGTACACCATATCACTTCCACTTACACCCGACAGCCATAACTTGCAGTCGCAATTCTAAGAAGGTGGTAATAACAAAACGCGTTCTCTGGAGAAATTGTGTTTATAAAATCCCCGAAAATGTTCCAAATAGTATTGCATCAAAAAGTAAAGTATGCCCTTTCTACAGAAAAGTTGTTCAATGAACATTTTGAGTATTTAATGTTTTTCTTATGTGATATTGTTTGGATTTGAGAGCGACAAATTGTCCCAATTAAATAACAAAAGCCGTGTTTACCAAGTGACGGAAATGCAAGTTAAAGAAACGAAGGTCCAAAAAGCAGTTTCACAATATCCTTAACTAAACATACGCATTGAAATACGCACAGGTTACACAGTTCTAAACTGATTTACGAAAACTGTTATCAAGCAATCACGCATACTCAATAGTATTTTACAAGACATCGTGGAGTATCCTTACAACAGTCAAAATCCGAACTATTAGTTTTGTCCTTCGTAAATCTGTCATTATGGTATAAAGGATAAATAATAAATATATGCATAATTTATAACATGTTTCTAGTTATTTCATCATTTTACATATTTTATGACGTCTCTGATAGGTTTACTTTTGGTCTAAAGAAAAATCGAAAAATAATGGTGACATACACGAGATACCACAGTAATGGACGCTTTGCAGGGTAATAGGCATTAACATAACTTTGACAACATTGTTGGTAGCTAAGTCATTGACATGTATTCGTCAGTTGTAAAAATGCGATGTATAACCTTATAATTCGATGTTTAGTAAAACTATACATATTGTAGAATCTCAAAAAGACATTGTTTTTATGTAAAAAAACCCAGTAGTATATATATACAGTCAACTCTCGCTATCTCAAATTTCAAGGGACCGTAGAAAATAGTTTGAGATATCCGAAGTTTGAGTGATCCGAATTTAAGGATAGTATGTGTAAATCTTAAAAATCTTACCTGCTACACGATGACTGGTAATGACTGAAATTCCTTGTTATATCTGCCACTGTAAACTAAGTTTCTGCAAGTTTGTGTGGTTTTGCATGTTTAAAGTGATATTAGATTTTAAAATGTAATTTAATATTCTTCTTTTTATTGTAGGTTGTTGCGTCGTCGTAAGTGCATGGCCTTTTTAGATTAATCAGATTGCTCGACACTTTTTCGTGTCTGGTCTGTTGCCATGACCAATCTTATTTTTTTATTCAATAATCAGTACGTGTATTGTGGGTAGGTAGTGGAAGAATGATAAAATCACTAACGCGACCTCTCATTTTATTTACAAGTTAAGAAGGCCGTGTCAACAAGTTCTCAAAAACTGTTACAACAACAAGTACAAACTGAAACACTTTAATCAGCGTTAATTGATTAACGAAATTGTTGTTCATTAAATCAGCTAATTAAATAATAATCGATTAACCTCTTCTCTAAATTACGTGACATCCTGATTGCCGATAATTGGCGATAAAACTCGCGCACAAATCTTCGCGAGTTTCACGGTAGGTGTGAAAATCACTATTGTTGCAGTTTTGCATCTTATAGCAATTTGAAGTTTGAGATAGACCAACTGATTTCAACAGTTTTATACGTGTGGGGACAAAGAATTTAGTTTGATATATCCGATAATTTGACACATCCGAATTTGACTAAAGCGGAGTCGAATTATATAGAAACTATAGGGAAAAAACGAGAGTTGACTATATATATATATATATTATATTGTATAAGTTTTTTATCTTTTTACTTTAAAACAATGTCTTTTTTGAGAAAATTAAATATAAGTTAGACCGTCAACAGCTGCGTGTGATACACACCCTGAAATAGTGATAAACGTTTTGATAAAACCCTTTAAATATTCTGACAGTTTCAGTAATCTAACTTAAGTGAATGTGCTAAAGCTTTACAATGTGTGCGACAAAGTCCTTTTGAACTTTCAAAGTATTGCTAAATGATATTGTATAAGCATAGTTCATCCAGCAATTCAAAGAAATTCTTATATTTTGATACAGATCATATCCATTCCCGTTATATGTAAATGATATTTCATTTTTCCCAAGTGTTTGTTACAGACAGGGAAATGGTCACCAATTCTGGTGCTTCCATATCTGAAGATTGGCCACAGTCTGCAGACATTAAGCAGAGAGGCCCGCTTAAGTGCTTTGGGGATATGCTGTCTAAAGAGATAACTATATTACTTAGTGCCTTAATAGCAGAAATGACCAAAGAGATACATTACGACTTATGGAATGTGAGACACCCGGAATAATTTGGCTGCTCAATTTTCAATTTCATTTTATATTTACGACAAGTACATGCAAGACGGCTTTATTGTTTTCATGCAGGTACCGTTTTATGTGAAAACATGCGTTAGACTATTAAACAATATGGTTACACCATAACTAAATAAAACTAAGTACTTCTGTATACAAGATAAGTAAGTACGCATTGTATTTATTCATAGACAAATTTGAGTACCGAACACGGTAGCGCAATCGGTAGAGCGTCGGCTCCAGGTACGAGAGGTCCCGGGTTCGATTCCGGGCTGCAACATACTAAAGTCGTTAAAAATAGTAGTGGTATAGCTCTCTTGCTAACGCTTAAACACATATAAGGGTAGTTCTACGACTGATTGACCCGGTTTCAGGATAATGTTACTAGTGTGGTAACATGCCAGGTGTTCACAGCATGCTATGCACAGTGAAAGCAGCACGATATCTGCTTAAAGAGGACTTCCTCTACATATGACTGAAATGGCGTTGGTGGGACCATTAACAACAATACCAGTTAAATAATATGCTAATAAGCTTTAGCTGTTTTCAATTCTTAAAAGATACATCACATAAAGGTTTTCAGCTATTCAACAATTTCACACTTGTATTGTTCTTATTTAGCGTTTGTCTTCTGTCTTCTTGCATTTAGTCACAGAACACTTTTATTCCCATAACCTGCCAATTAATTTTACCTTGGTAGTTGCCTCAGACAAAGAAAGGAATTTTCTAGGAAGTCTCTACTGTCTATAATTGAAGCAGATCCAGGAAACAGTATATAACACAGATAGACCCACTTTAGTGCTGTAGGCAGTTACCGTCTTATAGGAAATTAATCTAGATTACTAAGTGCGGCAGAAGCAGGATTCAGCGAAATAGACAAATGCTTCCTTATGGAATGTAAGACGCCGTTCCTAAGTAGGAGTTTCATTTTTCATATACTGACCATGTAGTTTATAAACAATGTTCTAACACTTTTGTTTACGTCTAATATGTTGCATGTTGCTCAACGTACATATTGGTATAAACATGCGTCAATTATTAACTTCTCCTTTTTGAGGCTGTGGGCGGCTTCTTAAGTTCATCGAAAAGTAGTTATATGTCTAGAAAAAATCATGCTGAAATATTTAATAAATCCATAAAGAAAAGAGTATAATGAATGTTCATTCTGCAAAGCCACGATTCCCCCCAGCTTGATTAATATATAACTAAAGTCGGTGCCACAGTTGTGCAAAGAGTTGAGGCAGTCATCGCTGAGAAGCTCCGTGGGCTGGTATGTATATTATATCTGAGGAAAACAGTGAAAGCGGCAAACCTGCGTACACTGTGTGCATATCATAAATAGTTATAATTTGTGGCGTTTCTTTTTTAGAGGCGAAAACTGATTCAGTGGGTAATGTTAACCAATATTGATCTCATTAAATGACTTCCTTCAACACACCAAAATATAAGTGAACTCTGACGAAGTTGTCACTGTTTTTGTCAGTCTAATAATGAGTAGAAGTGAGACAACGAAGTGGATAACGAGGCGTCATAATTATAAGTATATCTGATTTGAGTGTCTAAAACGAAAAAAACAAACTATTAATACAAAAGTATTAAAAATGTCTACATTTGTTTAACTTCTTATAATGTAAACAAATTTAACAATGTCTACTATGGTTGTAAAACACAATTTCGATTGTCAAAAGTGATGATTTTGCGAAAGATGTAATATGAATGAACAATTATATCAATAAATCAAAAATTACTGAATTAGGGTTTTTTATTTATAAGCTAATATAGGAAATACGCTGTGTATTATATATTTACGCTATCATAAGCACAAGCATTACTTGACTTGAGTCCGTTCTATTGCAATCAGTATAGATGTTTACTCGTGTAAGATAGTGCTATGTAGGGCTTATTTTAAATTGCACGTTACACATTTTAAAATGGTTATGTTATTTACATTTCATTTGAATATCTTTGATCAAATCAGTAAGAACGAAAATTATGAGGAAAACAAATACAAAACACATTTTCATTTCATTGTAAAAATAGGCCACACTAAAACATAGTTAATTATTTATAAAAGAAAATATTACAGTTACATATAAATAAATAGCCTTTGGGTGCAAAAATATAAATATCTCCATATACACAGATAGTGAAATAATTAAGTGTTAAGATAATTATGAACAATATAGTCATCTTTTATAATCAATACTAAGAACATGTCAGTGTAAAGTCTAAAGCAATATGCAAGTAGTCAAACAAATACAACTTGCATTCAATTTTATCCTAATCAGTAGGGCTGCGTACCGGTATTCGATATATATCGAGAACCGGTATTTAGGGTTTGATAGGTATATCGTATCGAACGTTTATGTATCGACTGAAATATCGGTCCCATAACAAAATTTAAAATACATCAAATTAAACAGATATCGGCTTGCATTTCTCGCAATCTGAAAACATGTTGTTGTTGTTGTTTTTGTGACGTCGTTGTATGGCTAAAACCCGTCCTCTACGGTCCTCCGCGGCAGACTCGGTTGCTTAATGTTATTTTGTCGAGGTGAGTTTGGTTGCGGATTCTTTTAAATGATTCAAATCCTTAATGGATGATAAGTTGATAACTAATGATAACACTTTCTTAGCTTGAAACGTTTATAAATTTATTTTAGCTAGATTGTTTATCGAAACAAATCCCACTTTAGTTCAATAGTGTGCCGTCCGATTCTAGTACCGTCATAGACCGGCTTTTACACCATACATTTGAATACTCTTCTATTTAAAGATAAAAATCCGTTCGTCTGCAACTTTGCGAATATGCCGCCTCCAAAAAGTAAAGTTTGGGAGTATTTTGATCGCAAACCAGATGGAGCCCAGTGTAAACTATGTAATAAAAATGTTACAAGTAAGGGTGGCAACACTACGAATTTTAAAACAACAGAGTTTTTCTTTCTTTATTATATTATATAAAATATCATAAATATCATATGATATATCGAATATCGGTCATTTTGTATCGATACAGATATCGTATCGATCATTTTGACCGATAGGCAGCCCTACTAATCAGACAGAATATTTGATTGATTAAATGCTTAAACGTTTAAAATAGTAAGAAATAAAACTGCTGAATAGATTTACTCAACATAACATTAGGCAAGAAATGTAAGTACACATAACAATACAAAATATATTTATTTATAGATATAAAAAAATATACTTACCCTAATATAACTAAACAAAACTATATAGTAAATGACAACAACAAAGGTAAAAACCCAAGCGAACACCTCGTAAGGCATGAATTAACTTCGAATAAATTATGTTCCATTGAAAGAATTACATCCGGTATGTTGAAAGCTGTATTCAAACATTGTGCGAGTCGCCATACATATTTGTTGTCTATATGCAATCGTTCCTTGAAAAGTCCAATGAATGGCGCCATGTAGTTTTATAATCAACTGAAGTACGGCGTTTTCATGCATCGAATTTCGGTTATTATTCAACTTTGGTGAATATCAGAATTAAATTAGACTGTAGATTGTTGCTTTATTACATTACCTGTCACATAAAATTGTTAATATTCCATATGTGTATGTAAGATTTGTTTAATTTAAATTACAGTTGTTACGAAGATGTACTACATGTATGTTACAGTTAAATGTAATGCTCTATTTTATTGTTTGTAAACGGACCTTTTTCCCATTGACACAAATACAATATAACTTAAAGACATGAAAAGTTGACGGCATTGTAAACCTTTTAATAGCAACAAAGTTTTGCTGTTTCTTGCTCGTTTTGTTGTTAAGCAGCAATGTACCGTGTTTGAACAAGATCTCGACTGCAACCGTTGACGCTTTGCAACCATGCTCTCTTGTAGCAGTACATAAAACAACCACTCAACAAGATTCTGTAGCTCAGAGGAAACAGCACAGACGATCCTACAAGAAGAAATTTGTTGGAATCAGACAAAAAGGGAGAATTGTTTTCTATTATACTGTTGTTGTTTTTCTAACTTTGCCACCTGGTCAATCTATTCATAGTTACTAAATGTAAAGTAACAAACGATTCTCGCATTAGTTCAATAATACTAAAATATGACAAAGACCTATGAGCATTGCAGCATATACCAAAATTTGAAAAGGCACAGAGCAAAGGTATTCACATGCATGCGAAATGTAAAAGCAAGAATAAATCTGTGATGAGTCATTAAACAAAAAGAGCAAACCCAATAGTTACCGCCTTTTTCAGTGCATTGCCACGAGGAATTTAGGCGGATTGTGTCAGAATTTCAGATGCGAATAAATTACATGCCATAAGTAATCAGCATATTTGCTATGCATTATTTGTTGTTGTTTTTATTATTTTCACAACAAGTACCTTATAATTAAGTACGCATATAGATTCAAGCATGCAATTATACAAGATTTAATCACAAATAATGTAACTGGACTTTAAATTTCATATAGTTTATTCTCTCAAACGTGGTGTTTTATACGCTCGCAAGGTGATGAAATTGTTACCATTCACACTAATATCCTTTAGCATATGACCCTATCTATTCAGTTTAGTTGAGTAATTATTGATATTGCTAATCAGTTTTAAAAGCAAAGGAAAGAAACGAATGACGTATATAAGACAAGAGTTTTTAAAGTTTTATACAGTGTTTCATTAACAACAACAATAACAACAACATTCATTGACATTCATTTGCCATTGGTCATACAGAGTATTTGGCATAAACTGGTCATTTACATAAAAAACGATAGTATAAACAGATAGCTTAAATTTTACATACCGATTATTGATACAGGCAGAATATATGCACCATGCCATCACTTAAGAAATGGAATTGCAACATTATTAATACAAATTAGCAAAACCTTACTACATTACAATAACATCACATATGTGGTACGTACCTTAAATAAATATAGCGTCACTCGATAATTTCTGGTATTAAATAGGAAAAAATGAGATATAGAATCGGTATTTTGACAACGTTCGGATGTTACCAACAAAACCTATATCTTCAATATATAAAATTTATTTTAATTAATGCACAATTATTCTAGTAATATATTTTATACAGACAATGTATTAACTAAGGTTACTAAATCATGGACATTTTTGTCAGAACCGAGATAAATGTAAGCACTTTGTCTGCAAACGGGATTCTGCCAACTCTATCCAGAGGCAACTGTATTGGCAGCTTTTCTTTTTGGGAAGGAAGACTCGTTGAACCTTCACTTAGCGCTTCATCAAAGTGGAAAATTATGTCCTAAAGCACAGTGTAGACGAGTTAGTTAGTTATAAGCATCGACTGACTTTATAACGAAACGGTTGCGTAACACGGTAATTAAATCTGCACTTTGAGTTGCGTAGATTATCGTTGTCCATTTACCACAAATTAATATGTTTATAGTTAGTGGTCATGAAATGTTATGAGGTTCATTGTATTGCGTTATGAGGTTCATTGTATTGCGTTATGAGGTTCATTGTATTGCGTTATGAGGTTCAATGTATTGCGTTATGAGGTTCATTGTATTGCGTTATGAGGTTCATTGTATTGCGTTATGAGGTTCATTGTATTGCGTTGCCCTTTCTATTACGTGTAAGTACGCAGAAATGCACAACGTCGGGTGTATTAGTTGTTCGTATCACTTAAAATTAAATTATTGTCCAAATCTAATAAATTGAATACTAGAATACTAGATTTACAACGTCAAAACAACAAGCCAAACAAAGAATATTGCATTCATAATACATTCGCCTTTCTGAAAGATGGTGTCTGTTTCCTTTGTGTTTACGCATTTTACGCTATCTGTGTTTTATATACTGATCACTTTCAATCATAATATATGTAATAATAATAATAATAACAATAATAATACTACTAATAATAATAATGGTGCTGATGTTGTCGTTGTTGTTGTTGTTGATGATGATGTTGATGATGATGATGATGATGATGATGATGATGGCATTATTATTATTTATGTTATTATTATTATTATTATTATTATTATATGCTTATTATTTTTATGTTTATTATTGTTAATCAACTATAACAGTACAGTGACAACGCATTAATCGTTTTCCACATCCTAACGTTCTGTAAACATGTACGGGTTTTTAAATTATACCTATATAGACATAAGTGTATACTAATATATTTAACCCGTCTGCTAGTGTTTTGTGTGAAACAAACAGCCACATGTACGTGCTTCTCATTTGCCATATACATGTGCAACGTTCAATGTACATGTGCGATAGGGTGCTTTTATGCACGCTTTATTACACAGAGAAGCGTTATCTGACAGTGTGTGCGTCTTTTCGATGGGGCAGTTGTGTCCTGTTTTCTAACACATCGATATTAAACCAATGCTTTCACGAAACAACTTCCAACTAGACTTTGTTTTCAGGTGGCATCATAAGGTATATGCAGGAGCCAGAAGTACTTTAAAGATGCGGAGAGGGCAACACATGATGTCACGAGAATTTTATTCTTTTAAAATGAAAAATAGTCAAATGGGAATTTAATGAATAAAACTAAAAGCCTGCAGGAATCGGTAGTTAAGCGAAATGTCTAAAAAAATCGGATAGACTGTAGTTCCCCAATTTCATCTGATATGTCATGATTTAACAGATAGTTGAGAAAATTTGTGGCGATCGTTTTTTATTAAAACTTATTGTACAGAACGAAGTCTGTTTCAAAGGATCATACACAAAATTTAAAAACATCTGATTTTGAAACGCAACTTAAACATGCAGTTAAGGTGCCTACAATATATATTTTTTGCTTTATTTTGCTTTGTGAGAAACAAAAAAAAATTATATATATATATATATATATATATATATATATATATATATATATATATATATATATATATATATATATATATATATATATATATATATATATATATATATATATATATATATATACGAGTCTAACATACGCGGTTGTACAAAAATATGTTTACTTTTCTTGTTTTCTAGTATACATTTCTATCACATACAATATCTATTGCATATTTAGCACGTAATAACAAGACCGGTTTTATACACTTCATCGCTTACACTGTTAGTATTTCCATTTCAAATGATAACAACGTGCGTTATTACAATTGCCACGCCGTCTCTTTTGGAAACATTCAAATACAGACCGCAGTGTGTTTATAATAGAGGTGTATTTCACAAAAACATGATCTGATTACATTGTTTTTGGTTGAAACCACTCCCCACATCTAACTACAAATGCTGGTGTTATTGCTTTATCTACCGTAGTTAATTTCCGTTTCGTAATTAGTTCTGCTTGAATAACAACGTTTAGTTTGGACTTAAGTCTACTAAACAAAAGAAGCAAGGTAATGATACTTTATGCGGGCAACATTCTATGGACGATTCAGTTCTTAAATATTGTGTACCACTTAAAGTCTGTGTGCATCAGTAAAACCTGTGTATAAAAATCAACATATACAAATAGATATTTTAGTATTATGATTTTAGTATTACTCAGAGAAATATTATGGCACTGGAGTATCATACAAAAATAAATACATTGGTAAAAGATACATAATTGTTAAGCATAGGGTCAACTGAGAACGTTTGTAAATAGTTGAATAATTATTCTAACTTAAACAAATACGTTATAGTATTGCTTCAGGTGATTACATTGTAAGTCTCATAGCTGCATGATACACTGTCTTTTCCACACAAAAACATAATACACCATACCTATTTTGCTGCTGGTTTCCATTTTTATCTTAACATAAACATTTTAAACGACTTCCTTTTCAATTGTCACATGTACACCTACAACAAATAATTAAATAAATTATTGAAGAGTGTTAGTCCGAAAAGAGAATATTGAACATTGATTTTAAATAAATACAATTAGTATACCATCTTCAGTGACATCTTAAGCAACATCTTAAACATTAATAAGTTACAGGCATATTTCACATTGAAAATATATCCACTATCAACAAGAACACAATATTTTATTTTGTTATATAGCAATTGCATTTCCCTATGTTAATTTAGGATTGCAACACCGACATTGACGTAAATTCTACCAACAATAATGCATTTTTAATATTTCACCACATGTCCATTAAAGGTACTGTTTTCTGCTTTTCTTTCATATATCTGACCTAACAGAAGGACACGATTGACCTACATGTAAAGCAAAACAAATTTGAAACTTCAGAAACGAATAATAATAACATTAATGGTGTTTGTTTCTTGTGAAAAGAACACGATTTGCATAGCGTTTGCATAAATGTTTCTTTCTCTGAAAGACGAGACAAAACCAATACTTTTCAACTATGTTAGCTTTTCTAAAGATTGTATACGTTTTCACTGAATACAGTTGAACGTTAATTTAAACAAACTTGGTAAATCAGTTTTCCTTAAACGACAAACTACGGAGCGAGGACACAGAATTCTTCTGTAATGGTTTTTGCGGTTTCTATAAACCAAATTGTGTATGCTACATTGGTATCGCTAAAGCAGAAAACTGGTAGCATTTATAAAGAGACCGGACTTAATAGGCCAATTCCTATTCTAAAGATGTTATTTTCGATTTGTGAAGAAATCAGCCTATTAAAATACTCAAATGATAATGTCACTTGATTATCCAAAAGGAAACATCCAATCTACTTGTAGTTAAAACAATAAGTAGCCTTTGTTATCCTTTACACAAGGCCAATTAATTAAATTTTCTAGCTTTCCTTTATTAAGATCTGTTTTCTTACTGTAAAATAGTTTAGGATAATTGTTTTAAATATGTGCACTTATATATATTATCAGTAGGTTAATTAAATACAGTTTATATAATATAAACATACATGAGCATTACAAATTTTTGTTGCAACTACTATTTCCTGTAGATTTATTTATATACGAATAAAATACTAGTAGAAATCCCTCAGATTTATCCATACACATCTAGATCATTTTCAGTCGTAGTTTCTACAAGTTCGGGGATGTGTGCAGGGTCCCTTCTGGTTAACAAACAAACAGAATAATTGAGTAGGAACAAATGAAATGATTTATAAAATTTGAGAAATGCCTTAAAACGGCCAGTTTGTTAAAGGTGTGCTTAAACCTGATTTCCGGAATGCCCTAACTTGGCACATCCTGAAGTTTCTTCGCTAAGACAAAATATCCACAATAAAGACTATCAACAGTAAGAACATGCATGTTGAGACAATAAATGCTGAAACTCAAATGCTGCTATAATGTTATGTCAAAAGTCGTGATCACGTGTTTTTGTTTGTTTGTTTGTTTTGGGTGGTTTTCTGTTTTGTGTTTTTGTTATTGTTGTTTTTTGTTAAACAATGGCTACATTTATAACTGTGCAGCTTGGCTGAGATAGGATATACGTGTTTATAATGAGATTTGGAGTGTTATGCGGCAATTTGCACATAGATTGAATTCATGTGCATCAATATATAACAATATGGGAGAGCTTTGTTAGGTAACATTAAGGTTGTATGGTTGTTGCAGACAAACAACCACAAAAATCTGGTCCGAGCTGTCGGATAACCCTTAAAAAAGAAAAAAGTCTCCGGTATGGGGCAACCACTTTCTTCTTTTTTTATCACAATGCTTTCTGCCGCTGATAATATTATTAAATGCATAATCACATCATCATTTAATGTCTAAAGAAATCTCGGTGAATTTTAAGTTTCTCGTTTCTTTCTTCTGTGATGTTGCAAACGAATCCTATGATACATTAGAAAATCCGTAGTTTATAGCCAGATTGCTACAGGGAAACCGTTGAAGTGATCTAAGTCCAGTGCTGTACCTCGTTTCCTCACTTGTCTGGCTCCATTGTCAATGTTATATGTAACTTAAGCTTTGCGTTTAACTGGGAAGGACATGTTTGCCAGAAAACGTGTAATTAACGTCAAAATAGCTTATCTTCCATATCAATTAGATCTTAATGTGTTTATAAACCGCAAGCGGACATGTATTCGAGTTTACCATCAGCACCAATAAATGCTATTTTGTTTGATTCTATTGTTTGATTATTTTGCATCAAGACAGTTAAATGTGCAATCAAAGTGGAATGTTTCTCAAATTACTTTTATTTTGTCTCGATAAGACACCGAAGTGGTTTGCTTACAATTGCTCATTTGTTTTAAGATAATTCATAATTTTATCTGAAGAACCCTAACGTTTGCTTATTGTCTATTTAAATCGATAGTAAGATGAATTGTAGTCTTGAAGCCTTCTTTAATAACACTATAAACTACAAGTTATGCACATTACTAACATAGTTTTAAAAAAGTTAATGCAGTCGTACTTTGACAAGAACATTATATTCATTTGAATGATGTTACTAAGGTCTAAAAATACACACTTAAAAGAAGTATTAATATCAAAATATCAAAGTTTTAACTTCAAATAATGCACAATTTGACACACACAGAAAAAATCTAAAATACAGAAATTACTCGCCGGAAACCACAATGAAAAATTGTCAGTCATTAAGCGAAAAACGGAATTAAGGACAATACAGACTCCTGAGTACGCAACGTAAAGAACAGTTTTCAGAATATGTTCAGCAGCTTTGCTCTTTGGGTGGTGATCAGCTACTTTTGTTGTCCAATAATAAATGGCAAAAAGAGACAGCCACTAATTTCCCAAGAGAACCCTGATTTAGTATCAATACTTTAATAAAAACTACTCACGTGGAAGAAGGATACACAGAGAAAATAAAATATCAAATCATCATTAGTTGTCAGATGGGTGATTCATAGACAAAAAGATGTTACCGGGATTGATTTTAATGCAAATAGTAGCAGGCAAATATGAAATATGCAAATGATTCGAGGCAATAATGAATCAAATCCAATTATTCCTATATCAAACAATTGGCAAGTTTTAATTGTATCCTCGAAAAATTGACATAATTGGCTAGACTGTTTGCAAACATGCAAACAAGTGAAACGAGTTAAACCCCTGATTACTTTTTTTTTCACTGCCATGCATTAAGCTTTATTCATTAAACGTAGTGTCATCAATTAGTCTCAATTTAAGTTTTATTATTTAATAGAACAGACTACTTGATAAAATATTATAAGCAGTAAAATATAACTAAATGAAAGACCAAACATGAAAGTAAAACAATATAGAACTGTCGACTACATCCTTTAATTAAACATATGACTATTTTCGTAATATTCCTTTGTGTTCGCAGTTCAAAACTCATTTAGATAAACTATCCCTCTGCCACATTGCCCTTCCTTTTGCCTTCCTCTCGACCTCTCTTCATCTTCCTCTATTTCTTTCTAGCTCTCTCTATATGTATCTTCTTTTCGGAATGTAGGTTTCCGTAAGCAAAATCAACAAAGCAGAAATAGAATGCTACAGGAGTCTGGTAACATTATGTGTAAGTAGTTGTCAAAAAAAAGTTGTTAATCTTTTTAAGCACTAATGTCAAGACATTATTTTTAACAATTCTCAAGAGAGATAGAAATGCGTTTATGTTCGTATTTGAGAATAAGCCAATAACTTTATACAACATGATTGATATTGTGTTTTGTGAGTGAATCGCACAAGTGAAACAACTTTAAAACTACGTATTATAATATTTATTAATTAATATGTCCACATTTATGTTTAAGTGATAATAATTATGTACCGTACTAGGATATTAATATGCTTGCCCTGTTATAGAGTGTTAATTTGATACTTGACTATAGAAATGTGATTATTTAATATAATTTAATATAATTGAACTATGTGCATAAAGTTGTATCTAATCTTGTCAGTTAATATACAATACCATTACATCTACATTTAGAACCCAGTAAAATGGTAGTCCGAAAAAAATATAAATGTTTTTTTTCACGCACAGTAAATTATATTATCCTATAACGGATGGATAACAAAGAGCAAAGAATAAACTGCAGGTCCTTGCAGATTCAAATTAATTTTTAGATGGAAACTCACTCAATAATCTGTTTAACAGTTGTTTCATTTTAAAATTAATAAAAGTCTCTTCATAGAAAATAAATTAAGTGAATAGTTACAAAGAAAATAATCAGTTGCCGTTGATTACTTAAACACACATACCATCTTGTAATAAGCCTGTCGAAAGCATTTAGGAGAATCTGATTCAATTATGACTCCATTGAATTGCCATAAATCCACTTTAACAAAGCGTTTCGTGATGCTGGCATGTCAATTATTTGGCAAATTATCATTTCTGTGCCCATGACAGTGTTGTCTGTAGTTGATAGAATTTAATGCTGAGACCTAATCGCATTTGGCGTTAGTTTTTAGACACCGAACTACGATGTAACAACATAAATAGTTTCAAGAAATCCCGGTTAGGTTCAAGTTTCTCGTTTACGTCTTCTGTGATGTTGAAAATGAATCCTCAGTTGTTGTAGAAAGCCGTATTTTATAGCGAGATTGTCACAGGGAATCCGTATAATTGACTTAAGTTCCGTGCCGTATGTCGTTGTATCTCTTGTTTGCTTCCGCTGACGATTTAAACATCTGAAGAGAGTCGGTTTTATGTACCATTTGAATGTTGGTAGTAGGATTCGAATGAAAAAGAGTATTTGAAAGGTAAAAGAATTATACTGGCGATGATTAGCTATAGATAAAAAAAAATACTTATTTTATGTGCATCAAAGTCAAGAGAGCATAAAAGCAAGTTCCTTTGTAGACAAATTGTTGTACCATGTCATGAGTAGTTTTAATGGGATGTGATTAAACGTCATAATCGAAAACGTTTTTATCAGTACATTTGAGAAGCTCTTAACATGCTTGTTAGCAAAAAGAAGAAAAGACAGATTAGACAGTTTATGAGTTCAAAAAGGAACCATATGTATTGCTTTCCGATGATCCATAGTCTGCTCAACTGGTTATTGCATTTGTATGATCAATATTAATGTTAATAATAATTGCATAACAACATTTAACCAAACCTATGTTATGGTTTTGTTAAGAAATATCCATGCCAGATTTTTTTTAAAAGATGGAGGTCGGACCCAGGGAGGGGCCATCGATTTGGTCATGGTATGTCTAGTAAGTCATTTACTTGACGTTTGAAATTGATTTGCACCGATCACATTGTTTTACGGGGATTAGTATGGCTTTACAAGAACTCGTTGTATTATGGCTCTTTAAAAAAACGTTAAAATATAATCCTTGCAGTTGAGGTTCTTTGTTATAAACGCTGGCGCAAACACATTAAGTGATTATGCCGAGTCAGACTTTTTAATGCTGGCGGCACTACATGTAACTGCGCTTCCTAAACCGGTGTAGCGTCAAAACGGTTAAAGCTTGAACGTAGGTCTTCCTCGTATCATATCAAGTTAGAATGTATTTTTTTAAATGGAAACATGAATGCGAATTGGATTCAGAGAAAGGTGCTTCCGATTTCTAAGATCTTCTTAGGAGTACGTACTGCTAAGCATTATTTCTGTCAAAATGCATGGAGATATCACCAAAATTGATGATATCCATACTAATGTACATATAGCTGGGCATATTAACTTGTGGGCATTTAGAAACTATGCAAATAACAGCTAGTACATTGGTATTTACAAGAAAGAGAGAAGTTGCTTTAACGCGAAACTGTCTCGTCCCGAGATTTAGCCTGGGAAGTTCCACAGGCAAGCAACTACAGTCTGGCACTTAACTCTGTCCAACCGCTGCCAGCAATGTAACGCAGGCCGGCATGCTCCAACGGTCACCCATCCGTACACCAGCCACGGAAACCGTTGCATAATCCGGCGGCGAGGCTGAAGTGCTTATACATGTATATCCACCGCTACGACAGTTACACTTTCAAACTTGCAGTAGAGGTATCGAATTAATTATAATAGCCATTAAACAAATTACTCTAATCACTTTACATTCAAGTTGCGTGTAAAGCATGTTGAAAGATAGTCAATGTTCATACATGTAAGAAGAAACATGTCACATATAAACTGACACAAGATCACAGGAAGCTGATCCAAAGGGAAGAGAGACAGGGGCTCCTTTGTTGTATGAACATGAATAGCAGACAAAGTCTATCCCTAGTTTCTCAAGGGAAACGTGGGTCATCATCAATATTTCAATACTTATAAAAATTTGCATTGTGTATGATTAACTTAAGGATGCAATACAAAACCATTGTGTTTCGTGCTTATATTTTAGACGTTTAGTATGAACACGTATGAACCCAAGAAAACGTAGAAAATGCCGTTTTATTTAGACACATTTTCAAAGCGTTAGGAAGTAGGAAGTCAACATTGAATCATTAGTTTGTATTTCTTGACAATGTAGAAAATGTGTTTAGGTTGATTCTAGATTATACTGCCGAAAATATCTTAAAGAAAAAAGGTTAGTGTCATAGTGTGCAGGTTAATTTAAATGAAATGTTCACAGTCACGTTACCAGAAAAAGAACAGTTTACATGATTTAAAGTTACATGATTTAAAGTAATTTCATTTGGATGAAGTCAATTTGTACGAAAACCTATATTCTAGAAACGAATTCAATGTAAGACAGTCAGCTTTAATCTAAACAACAATAACAAAATTATTTTCTCAAAAGGCCCAAGTGAAGTTGTGACAAAATTTCTCTCTCTTTTACAAAAACAGAACTAAAATGCTGTTATAGGGTGTGACAGTAGTCTGTTTAAATTATGTGTTTAGTAATTACCCAACGTTGATTATTATTGACACTAATTTAAAGCTAAGATAAAACAGAGCTTTTAAACAAATTCTCAGGAGAGACAGTCAGATATATTAGTTGTTTACGAATACGATAACAATAACTTTTGGGATGATTGGTATTTTGAATGGTATTTTGTTGGTGAACTTACAAGAATAATGTAACATCGTAAAACGGCTATAAAATAATATCTCTATTTTGTTTATACTTTGCACAGCATTTGTCAATTAAAATGATCTTCGGTAATTGATTGAGTAATTTTTCTAAACAATGTGACAATTTGTTTTGAAGAAGATTTTGTGTGCTGTAAGTTATGTAGAGATTATCGACGCAATTAAAAATTAGGCTGATTAAACCGACAACTTTCTATCCCAATGATCCGAACATAAATATATGTTATCTGGAGTTCCTTCCCCTGTTTACCATGCGAAAGTGAATGATAAATGATGTCTGGCCCAAGTGGTCAATAGATTATATAGTGCTGATCTCGCGAACAATACCTTACAATAAAAAAAAGCTAAATGGGACAAAGATTTTAAGTTCAAAAAAAGTTTCAAATTGATATGCAAATTATTGTAATTACGAAGGACATAGCCTGATATATAAGGAGAGATAGAGTGCAAGAAAGAAAAAGGGAGACAGAGAGAGACAAAGCGACAGAGACAGAGATACAGAATGAGAGAAAGATAATGAAAAGAAAAAAAAGAAATTTAACTTGAACATTGTCACTTATCTTCTAGTTTCTTTTATAAGGTATAAGAATATAAAAAAACTGTGGACAAGTATAATTGTATGTAACTGATTTGCCGATATTTTAGATCAATTGCTTGTCATTTACATGTATGTTATAAATTATGTCTTGTTCTTAAACGATGTTATGTCATTACAGCCACGCAGTTATATATCGAATTTATTATTTAAGGTCAATGATTTTTTCATTCGCAGAAAAAAATGTTATTAATTGATAATTGACAAACTGTAACGTTGCATTAATGGTTGTATTTCTTGTATGGTCTATGTACGTATTATATGCACATTTTCAATCATTTAGCTAAGTGTTATACAACAGTAAAATATTAAGACATACGTACTTTTTATGTTTACTTAATGAGGTCGACATTGTTCATATAGATGCCTGACAAAACGAGCTGTAACCTTTTGTTACAAGTAGAAGTGATATTTATTTTATTGTACCGAGCAAATAACAAGTCAAACTAACAACCAAGGATTACAATTAACATGTATTTTATCCTCACCCGGAGATACTATAACCGTACTTTCATGCAGTTAGGGGTTTATCCCTGTCCAACGTATATTGACAGTAACAAATGTAAAAGACATCATTGTGTCATACTTCCGATTCTACGCACATTGAGTTTGCCAAATTCATTATTTTTAAACATTTCACTGAGAAAGGGATAAAACGAATAGCCTAAGCAACTATCTTGATTTTGTTTGTTTGGGCCTGAATTGGTGGACGCTTAAATATTTAAATATAAATCTTTTTGGTTCTAACTGACTTACATTTTAGGTATTAAAACTCAGTCTATTTTAAAATGCGCATGAAACAATTTCCTTTACACTTACATGTATGTCAGACTGCAGCAATATACAAATAAAGACTGTGCTGTGGTCAATATATAATTTTTGAAGACCTTGGTAATGTTACTGCATTCTCGTCAATATCTTTTCAGCAAGGTCCGCAAAACTATATATTGACCGAAGTCTTGACTTGATATATCACATACCATATTAAGTTACGCTGTCGTTTTTTATTGTACAACGAGCCATCAACATAAAACTTCCCAAATGTCGATCCAATTCGTCTGCGTTCAGTTCCTAAAAGTCTCACAATTTTTCTGGAGAGATACTCACGAAGAAAAGCATTCACTATTACCAAGGTTACAATTTTGGTTCTTTTTTATGTTGCATTTTCCTTAATGTTATAAAAACATAGCCAGACACACTGACAAACTGCGGATGTCTTTTAGCAGACGTTATGTTATTGTATCAATAGTGCGTGTAAAAAAACACAATCGTCAGCATTATATTTTTCGTGCTTACGTGAAAACATTATCGATTCAAAATCATTTTATATTGACACACACATGACCAATAAAAAAGCTTTACTTCTAAATAGTATGTGACTTTAAAAGATACTGACCGCCGCGTCTATTAGAAATTAACTTGGGAAAGTATAATAATATCATGTTTCATAAGGTTTCGCATGAATTCTTTATCGCTGTGACCTTTTGTGTTTGCTTTCTTCATCTGACTTGCCTTGTCTTGTCTTGCCTTGCCTTGCCAAGCCTTGCCCTGCCCTTGCCCCTGTCTTTGCCCTGCTTTGTCACTGTCCTTAACTTGCATGACATTGCCTTGCCTTGCATTGTCTGTCTGTCTGCCTGCCTGCCTGTCTGCCTGCCTGTCTGCCTGTCTGCCTATCTGCCTGTCTGCCCATCCAATGTCTGTCTGCCTCCGTATTTGTCTCCTTGTTTGCTCTATCGGTGTTGTTTGTCAGCATGTCTATCTCTCCGTTCTTTCAGCATCTTACATGTATTCAACTTGTATCTCTGGTGTACAATCTCTGTTAAATTCGCACTCTATTTTGATAGTTTTATACACAGGGTTTAAAATGACACTATTAAACGATAATAAACAATAATAGATAGATGTATACGTGAAAAGCAAACAACAATGAAGATGCTCATAAACTTATCGCACGTTTTAAGCACGGTACTAATGTAATTTCCCCTGACGAACTCATACAAATTCTATCGAAACATCAATTAGTCAGGCAATTTGACTTCGCTGAGATAATTCATGCTAAAACAGCCCTTCAATTTTCTCTTGTTTTGTCATGGGCAATGGGAGTAAACCCAGATAGATAGAAAATCCAGTACGGAGACCCTTAGGCAGTTAGCTGAGCTTTGCGATGCCTACTGGTACCTCCTGCAGCTGCGCTGGCACCGGCCCTATCGGTTTGCCTTTCCACCGGACTCTGCCAGTTACTCCGAGACAGGGCCCTGGCACTGGGCACTCTAGAATCTCCATACCACCCGCCTAGGCCCGCACCTGGAGTGGTCACTCTAGCTTCGATGCCTCTGCGTAGAGTCAACACGGTGAGCAGCAGACACTAGTGATAACCCCGGGCTTGTTTGGCGTAAATCCGGGCGCCAGGGGTTGCTCTTGATGGTAGGAAGAGTCCTCGGATTCCTCTGAGAAATTACCGCCAGCCTCAATCCGGGCAGTCCCGGGGCATTAAGGTACTACCTCGCCACAACTTGTTGAATCGGGTGCGTGAAGCTCAGACAAATTCGACAGGCTTGTTGTAGAATTGAGCACGAGGCAAACACCGAAAGTAAAACAAACCGCCAGCCCTGCGGCTGGCAATCTGGAACGTCAGAACAATGTGTCCTGCCATCATCGATCGCGAGCTGGCCAAGCGGAACATCGACGCCCTCCAAGAGACACGCCTCACTTTTAGTGGAAGTCTCAAGGAGACGTACCACACGTTCTTCAGGCAAGGTCTGGAGCAAGATGAGCGCCGACTTTATGGGGCTGGCTACGCAGTTCGCAACTCCCTTCTGTTATCAGTCAAACTTCCTTCACAGGGAACCGAGCGCATCCCCTATCTGAGCTTCACTACCATCTCAGGACCTACACACATCTTAAGCGTCTACGCCTCAACCCTCTTCCACAGCCGAGGCTAAACATGCATTCTATGAGGAGCTCGAGGCAAGGATTAGAGTGATCCCAGCGAATGAAAACCTGACCCTCCTTGGAGGCTTCAACGCCATATATTGCGCAGTCCACACCTCCTGGCTACGTTGCATCGGATACTACGGCGTTGGCTAGCTAAACGAGAACGGACGAAGGCAACTATAGCTCTGCTCCTGACATGACCACGCCTTTACCGAACACTTTCCACTCCACCAAGCCCCACCACAGCGTGTCTTTGTGACATCCCATGTCACAACTTTGGCACAAGCTGTACCACGTCATTACCAAAAAACACAATGCTGAACCACGTGCTCCTCACGCGCAGTTACCACAGTGCCGAATGCGACACCGATCACTCTCTGATCGGCAGCATGATGCGCCTCCAGCCCAGACGGATCATCCGCTCTAAGCAGAAGAGCCGGCCTTGCATCGACATGGCCAGAACCTCAAAGCCTGAGCTTCGCAAACGCTTTCCGAGGACATTGAAAAGACCCTGGAAGTCTGCCTCACAGACAGCACCACAGCACGCTGGGACTTTATTTTGGATGCCATATACCAGACCGCCTCAGACAACTTCGAGGAGAGAGCCAGGAAGAACGAGGACTGGTTCGAGACCGGGGTCGAAGTGATGGAACCTGCCTTAGCCGCAAAAGGTGCTGCTCAAGTACAAGAGGACGCCCTGCGAAAAAACCCTGGCCGCCTATAGGGAAGTCCGCAAAAACGCCAAAAGCGTCGCCCAAAGCTGCGCCAGCAATAACTGACTGAAGCTTTGCAGTAACACCTAGACCTCTTCAGACTGTGGAAACATTCTTGCCATGTATAAGGGGATGAAAAAAGCATTTGGGCCTAGTGTCACCAAAACAACACCCCTCAAGTCCATCCCCGGCGACATCATCAAGGACCGTGGCGAGCAGTTGGAGAGATGGGTTGAGCACTTCGGGGAGCTGTACCGACACAGTCATGAAGAACATCACCCAACTGCCCACCATGGAAGACTGGACTTGCCACCCATTATCGAGGAGCTCAGAAAGACCATTGACTCGCTGCCCTGCGGGAAAGCACCAAGCAGTGACGGAATTCCACCAGGTGTTTTGTAGGCCGCAAAAAAGAGCCCCCACCGTAGACATCTTCATGAGTTTTACAGAGCTAGGAAGAGAGAACGATACCTCAAGACATATGGGATGCGAAGATCGTCACGCTCTTTAAAAACAAGGGCGACCGCAGCGACTGCAACAACTATCGTGGGATCTCTGTCCTTAGCATCGTGGAAAATGCCTTGGCAAGGGTAGTTCTCAACCGCCTGCAGGTACTTGCTGTATCCCGAGTCAAAATGTCACTAGGGAGGGTCCTGGTCCCGAGACATTTCGGCATATTCTTCTCCCTGCTCCTGTGCTACGCATTCAGCGAGTCCGAAAATGCCACACACGGAGCGACGGGAGCCTATTCAACCTTGCCCGCCTCATAGCAAAGACCAAGGTGCGCCAGGTCCTCATCTAGGAGATGCTCTTTGCCGATGACGCCGCCCTCAGTGCTCACATGGAAGCCGCCCTTCAGTTGCTCATCACTCTCTTCGCATGGGCATGCACAGAGTTTGACTTCACCGTTAGCCTCAAACAGACCAACATCATGGGTCAGGATGTCAGCACCACTGCCACAATTACCATCGGCAATCACACCCCGGAAGTGGTGGACAAGTTCACATACTCCGCCTTCCGAAGCGTGTGTGGGACAACCCCATGCTGACCCTCACCACAAAGATGAAGGTGTACCAAGCGTGCGTTTTTTTTTTGTAGTTTTAATAATGGAAATGATACATCTCTCTGGTCTAGGTACCACGTACATAATATTAATTACTCCACTAACGACGTCAAAACTTATCAACGAATATTCAATGCTTGGATATTTTTTATTAAAAAAGAGCAGGTTTCTTTTTTCTAATTTTCAATTGCTCATCACAGAACTGTTCTTAGCTGTACATTTTGCTTGCGTGTGAACGCCTATGTCCTGTGCCTTCGCAAGTTGTGGCATACAGGGTGCAACCATATTGTGTTACCAAACGCACGCTACTCGCACGCTGAACGCACGCAGAAGTAACGCTGAATGAACTTCTATGCTGACAGTCTCTAACTACGCTTCAGAAAACCGTATGACATCAAATCTCTCAAAACTTGATTGTTGATCTATTTAATATCATTTGCTTCTTTAATCAAAATAGGCTGAAATTTTCTTCAGCTATAGTAATGTCTAAAAGTAAGCATTTCGAAGTATTATATATCAATAGTACCATAATCTTTCAAAACTGGACATGACAACATCAATTTATATACTAATGCAAGCAATTAACGAAAGCAATATCATCAGCATTAATACATCTAAGAATTAATTAATTCATTTTCTTTAAAAATAATCAACCGATTTATAAAATTGACTTTTTATCAATAAGTTAAAGTAGAATGGACTATAATACAAAATACACAAACGAGTAAGAAGGTAAAAGATAATATTTATTTTTTTTTAACCAGAACTTAGAAAAACAATGGAAAAGAGAGGCCTGCATAAAGCAAGAAAGTCGCATGTGTACATATACAATATAAAGTTATAACATGTTCTCAACAACGTAGATGGGTGTCAAGTCATTAGGCATTTTTGTGGTGCGATAATTAATGGCAAGGCAAACCAGAAATCACATATTTCGAACGATGCTTGGTTCATCAAAATGAAAAAGAAAATGCATAATGAAAAATGACTCACAGACAGAATACAATATAAGTACCATTAACACTCTAGATTGGATTTCCATCTCTGGGAGATTGTTTTCAAGATGTTGATGCAAATTTTGTAGACAAATGCGTCAATGCATGTTAACAGACAGTGTAAAGTTCTCCTTATGAAAACTATTTTCAAAGTTATATTTTTTAACAATTAAACTTATTCGAATGATTCAAAATAGTACTATCGCCGAGTTCATTTTCATTTAAAATGACATAGATGATCGGTATCCATTTCGGTGGCACTGTCATATTTTACATTACGAGTGGCCATAGAAAGAAAATCGCTAGTGACGCAGCCACGAGTGAAAGCCTTATTTTCCTCTGAACAGGAGAGTTTTTTTATGAGATTCGAGAATAAGCATGCAATTTTAACTCAGTACTCTTGCAGTACATACATGTCAAGATCTACGAGAGACAGTCTGCGACTTCTTTAGCCGCAAACATGCACGTTTTTCTCTAAAGACCCTTTTGCGTTGGCAGTTGAGAAAAACTTTAGAGAAAATATCCCCTCTCTTTGTTTGAAAGTTTGCATAAACATAATTAGCATTAAATTGTGTGACAGTATTCTGTTTGCATAATGTGTTTAGTATCAGACTTTGATCATTAATGGCGCCTATTGAAGCTTAGGTGGGATAAAGGTTTAAGCCATTTCTCAAGAGAGATATAAAGCTCTTTAAAGGATGTGTACAAGTTATGGGACCTTACAATCACATGCATGTGCAATGTGGCGGTCTCTCTATGAATGTAATCTATGTTGCTATTTACTTCATCCAATTCATCCTATAAGGATTGTTACCTGTATTTTCCTTTGATGGACATTGGATTTTGGTGTCACAGTTCCATCTACGCATGAACTGCATGCTACATCATTTTATACTTCTTCTCTTGTCATTTTATCCTCTATTCAAAATTTTAATTTAATTTACTGGCAACAAGTTTATGCACATCTTCTGGGGTGGGGGGGATACTTTCCTCTTTTCTAGATACCATAAGGGACATTTTTTTTCAATTACGTCTACAACAACGTCATAACTTATCTAAGAAAATTAAGCGCTTTTTTTCAAATAGGTTGGTTTTCTTTTTATTGCTTTCATTTGAGAAACCCCACAGGAAGTGCGAGGTTAGAACTCTGTAAAATAGGTTTCAACACCCAAGTCGGTCCCTTTTGCCGACTGGCCATTCCAAGGCGTTAAATGTTGGGTTTGCATTTTCTTAATGACTGATAACAGATTAGTTCTTTGTTGTACACATGGCTTGCATGTGAATACCTTTGGCCTTGCCTTTTCAAATTCTGGTATGTATTGCAATTCTCATAGGACTTATTAATGTTTCATTATTTTGCAAAACTGTTAATAAAACGGGTTTAAATCTTGTGCATATCGTTATACAGAATAATGTTAACTGCACGTATGCAAACACTTTTTAGATTTTAGAAACAATTTCAAGGGAACTGCTTCAAGCTTTCTATGGTTATGATAAAAGTAATCAACGTACCTTATGACTGGCGTTAAGTTCCACCTTTAATTGCCAATAAACAGATGAGAAATGAAACGCTAGATTTAACCCCGTGTCTTGCATATTAGTAAATGTTGCATATATTTTGTATTCTATATAGTACTTTGTCATATTTTCTTATTGCAGATTCAAATAGAACGTGATTTAAGAATCAAGCCAATTTGCTCATTTCGATTAACAGTTAAATTATGTTGATGGAAAAACAAACAAATACCTCTGTCAAATGTAGCAATTAACCTTCACTTAACACGTGTGAGATCTGGGTCTTATTTAATCATTACTCGAACACGGAGAACATAAATCCCCTTTAACAGAGCCTATCGTGACGTTAATGTCTCTTGTTATTGCAAACGCATGTGTCGATTAAGTGTTACCTGTCAATGAGAGTATTTAACACTCAGACCTTATCGTATCTTGAGATTGGTTTCATACAACTTCAAACATTGTCTAAGGAAAACTGGGTAGGGTCGAGTTTTTCGTTTTATTCTGTAAGTGATTAACCAAGTATTTGGCGAATCGTCATAGTCTGGTTGGTTTAATTGTTTTTATCGTCCCACCAACAGTATTTCAGTTATCTGGAGACGGTGTTTACTTGAAGCAGATATAGTGCTGCCTTCACTGTGTATAGCATGTCGTGAACACCTGGCATGATACCACACCCAGTCACATCCTGACACCGGGCCAACCAGTCGTGGAAATACCCTTATATTTGCTTGAGCGTTAGCAAGGGAGCTATACCACTACCATTTTTTACGACTTTGGTATGTCGCGGACCGGGATCGAACCCGGGGCCTCCCGTACCTGGTACAGCGTACCTGGAGCCGACGCTTTACCGATTGCGCTACCAGGTCCGGTGTCATAGTCTGGCTTAAGTTGCGTGACATACATAGTTTCTTCATCTGTTTACCTCCGTTAACTTGGCAAAGGGACTTTTAGAATACTGGGCTTGAGCATTCTAACAGTAAGAGTGTTTCTACATTTCAATAATTATTGTCATATTATTCTGTCACAAGAAGACAACACTTTTATTAAATAAATAAATCCTGTTTCAACTGCTTCAAAATAATCAATAATGTTCACATAAGTATTATTTGCAAGAACAATCCAGAAAAAAGTAAGCTGTTATTGTGAAAATGTCTTGTCCAATTTTGCAATTATATCCGTTGGATCCCATCCTGACTATAATAAATGTGAAGTCAGTTTAGTAAAGGTATTTAGCCTGTCGCAAAAAAATGTTGGTGTTGTTTTTTCATTTACAATTTCTAAACCACAAAAAAAATAAAAGTTCAAAATAACTGACATGTTCACTGCTGATATGCATAGTTATAGAAATTGTGTTATCCGAAAATTTTTGGGTTCTTCATATATGTAAGGTTATTTTTAATAAAGATGCACTCACGTTTGAATGATGTTAATGTCAGAGCAAGCCCGTTTTTAGCTGTTGTTAGGTTCTGTTTAACACGAAACCATATACTGGAGACAATGACATTTGATCAGTCTAATTAATACTATGCAGTAAGGTGTGTATGCTATAAACATGTAGATTCATTGCAAATATTAAGTCCCAGTATACGTATACATCAGGGTGATATGCTTATGGTACGTATCTATATATACATGTAGAAAAAATGTCAAATGAGAAATACCACAAAAACAATAAATTTTGAATTACCGCTAGACTAGTACGTATATAATTAAATGTAAAAGTGACAAGAAATAGAGAACAATATCTCGTTTTCATGTGGTTCAAGCATTTGTTTGATGAGTTTCTTTGGGTAGAATTTGTCGTCGGGAAGAAAGTGCGTGATTCTGAACAACATTTAGATAGACACGAAAACGGCGTATTTGTAAATGGTTTTGTATGTCGTCTGTCTAAGTGCTGTTTTCTTTTTAAATGTTTTATCGATTATAATATTTCATTGGACATGACTTCGCTTTATTGTGGGATAAGATGGGATGGGACTAGCCGCCATTCACTGTACAGTGACATTTCTATCATTATAGCACACAGGGGCACTTATGAGTTGCCCAGGGACTGCACCCCCCCCCCCCCCCCCCCCCCCGGTCTATCATACTGACACCGACGAGTCAGGCGTAATGCTGTCTCCTTAGCCCCGATCGTTAGGATGGAAGCCACTACTACCAACTTTAAAGTCTTTAGTTTGACCCACCGAGGTTTGAACCCACGACCTCCCGATCCGCAAGCCGACGCTCTACCACCTGAACTATTGCGCCGGTTCGCTTTATTATGTTCTTTAGGGATAAAACTAAAGTGTAAGTTCATCACATCGTACAATAAAGGGACCTGCATAGTTGTTATAAGAAAATGAAAAGATGTAGCATTCCTATCTTAAACAGGATATAAACTTAAGCTGTAACGATACGCTCCCTCCTCGAAACGATACGTTTGTTCAGTTTATGTCTTTTTATGATACGATACATTTGGGAAAATGTTTATTGTGTGGTGTGTTAATTTGCAAACTGATCCAATAAAATTGAAATTTAACAAGTAAAATAAAAAACAACATCACTATTATATTAAAACTAGGAGTATAAACACCAGAAAACAAAAAAGCAACAAGACTGATAAGTATTTGCGGCATTTTATGATTTTATGAAAATTCAACTGATACAGGGGCGGATCCAGGAAATTGATGTGGGTTGGATCAAGATCCGTTAAACTTTATAGCAGTAAATACTATATATATATAGGGGATTAAACTTACACCTAAGCAGTCAACAGACAAAATTTACTTTAAAAGCTCAATATTTTTTAACTTTGCATGTATGTGTTTTTACAACCCTTCTCGTTTATCTGGTGATGGGGTTGGTGGTGGTGGGTGGGGGGGGGGGGGGGGGCGGGGTACGCCACCTCCACCTGGATCCATCCCTGACTTTGCATGTATGTGTTTACACAACTGTACTCTTTTATCTGGTTGGGGTTGAAGATACATCCCCCCCCTCCCTCTGGATTCATCCCCTGACCTCAAAACTATCAGGCTGTAAATATAACCTCTGAGAAGAAGGCCGGTCAGTGGCAATGTGTCAGGGACCACATACATGTACCTGTAAGTTGTAACATATCACAATTTTACTTTTTTATGTTAAGATTGTTTATGAGAAAGGGGCAGTGATACATTTGTCGCATGCAATAAAGAAACCAATTGATTCGATTGTTGATATAACGTTTTGAACTTGTAAGTCCCAGTTACATTGATTGAACGAACGTCTCATCAAATAACGTTGTATTAATCAGGTTAAGGTGCATTGCGGTGACGTGTTAACGTTTTAATATAAAAGTATTAACATTTGAAGCGGATGCTTAACATCTTACGTTATGACAAGAATCACTGAAGGAAAAATCATCCCACTATGTACTTACTGCTTCACAAAACTTTTACTGAAAAGCAAATAATACACAAATGTAGCTACGAGATAGTTCCTCGTTAACAGACCCTCTTTGCATATTAATGGGGCATTGTGTGGCGGTGGTTCAGTTGGAGGAAGAAAACCATAACGATCGCCTTAAGATATTGATAACAAGCAAGTATTTCAAAAACATATTATTTAAACTAATTATTAAATTATTATTAAAAGGACTTCCTATACTATTCATTAGCTAGCATATAATTAAAGTTCGATTACACGTAAGCCTTGTGGTGTTCTACCTAACCGGTACTGACGAAGTCACCGTTCCAACCAACCATCAGGCTGGTGGTGTACGTAATATGTGTTTGACAATGTGACGTTCCGTCAGGCGGACGGCGCCAAACCGTGTTTGTTGAATTACTTCCTTTTAACGAATTTATAAAAGTGGAAGACAGCATGCTTATTTCCTGGTTGTGTTGAAATAAAGTTAATGCAGTGTCAACAAGTTATCATTTGTAGAAGTCATGTAGAAGTTGTAAAAACTAACAACGTTAACTGATCTGTATTTGTACATGTATATTTACGATTCTCTTTCAATTGTTAAATCAAATATAAAAAATCGAAAGAACGTAAGTTTTGTGAAAGTTATAAATTTCAAATAAATTAAATCGCGAATAATCAAAAACGTTAGTCAATCGCTAGCTGGCCTTTTTTTATTTAAATTTCATTTAGGGTCATAACAATTACTTATTGCAAAATTCTCTTTTTATCCCTTCGTTATTTAAGAGCTAACATATAAAATATAGCCTAGCCTAGCATCCGTAAAATGCATTCAAAATGGAGCCATTCACAATATATAAATTAGGGAAGAGATTGCAAGTTCAAAGATGTTTACATGTTAACAAGCTACCAGCTCGACAAACCACCTACACTTGAATTGCACAACGATACACATTAACGGTCGTGCAGCACGATTAGTTGATGTTTGACCTGTGTAGGCAATGAAATGAGTAATGTGTACTTTTCATTTAAACTATGTTTGCATTGTTAATCCATAAGCCAAAATAAATATATTTCGAAATACATTTGTAGATTTGTTAAGGATATATCTGAGCAAACAAATGTATTTGCAATACTTCCAATTTATAAGTAAAAAATAAATAAACAAATAGCAGATCTCTGTAAAAATGCAATGTTGACAAACGGGATTAATTGGTTTCTTTATTCCGTTCAATGCAAGCACAAAGGGACATCTGTAAATAGAATGTAAAAACATATTTTAAGTAATTTGCATCTGCAAGTCAAACACAAACGAAAGCTGTACATTCTGTGATAAAATACCTGTTATACCATGCTACTGTCAATGAGCGCGGAAATGAGAGGGAACACGCGTTTAGGCTGTCGGTGAAACTGGATGTTTCTTAGCAACGAACACATGTAGAGCCGGATAATGGGATCATGGGTAGGCCAACGCCGTGACAAAATAAGCACAGCGTGTGTGAGAAAGTTATGTTTGTTGTCCGTAGGATTTCCGGACATAACTGTGTCGAGATCTTCCGGGATTAACGACAACAACCACAGATTAAAATGATAAGATTAAAATGATAAGAGTATAATGTTGATGTTTTTTTCCTGCAGCATGCGGTTTTAATTTCAAGGCTTTGATGTCTGTTTGATGAAAGTGCCCGGATATGATTTTTGATATTACGCAGTACGTATCTTTATTGAAGGTGGAATCCGACAGATTGGACCAACATAGCTTTTTTTCTCAAATACCCAAATATGTCACTGTTATCTAAAAAGATCATATGAAATGCTGCTCATTGATGCTCTAGCTAGGTGTGAACAGTGAAACATAAATCTCCATTTCTTATTGCAAACCGATGTTTCCTATCTGAGCGACGTTGCAGAGATAGTTTTTGTTGACAAGGAAAACCACGTGACAATTCACCTTTAAGATTACGTTATATTGTCAACCGCGTAATTCGCTCTGACGGCGATATCTATTTTTATTAGAGATCATTATCGTGCTTATTTATAGATCTGAAATAACTGAACGTTAGGAGAATTTTTATCGCTATGTGTTCTGTTTAGAAATGTAGGCAGTGCTTACTTATACTAAAGTATGAGTTTATACAGAAATTGAAATTATTCCCTCTAATTTTCCAAATCAGTGGTAAAGTATGGTTACATGAATTTGATATAGACAGATTGTCGGATACCATCTTTATATTTAGAAGCTGTTTTCTGCGTTCAATTTATTCATCTTCAAACTTTTATTCAAGATTTTCTTTTTCATCTAAACATTAAACTTATATAAATTTCATTAATTCGCTTCCATTTGTTAATTTTGTTTCATGAAAAATCATATTTCAAACCGAAAAATATCTGGTACTTTCTCTTTAAACCTGTTTTACCGTAGAGAAACCTGATTGAACGTCGTGTCACTTTAAGAAATTAAACTACAAAATGTCCGAATTCATTTTTGAAAAGCAAAACGTTTTTATTCAGAAGAAAATTAAATAGATCAAAGGTTAAACATATTTCCATTATCAAAATGTTTACCACGAACGTTAGTTTTACAATGATAATTAAACCACATAAAGTAATAACTAAGCACTTATGCTGTTGTGTTTTTGTTGTAAATGCTGTTGTTGTTTTGTTGTTGTTTGTTTGTTTGTTTGTTTGTTTGTTTGTTTGTTTGTTTGTTTATAGTATAGTGATACTTTTCCTTTCCAATTAATATTTTAGCCAAAAATATTGGGTTTTGTATTATCTTATAACAAAAAGTGTAGGAGGGTAACATTCTAAACAACCTAATAAAGATAGCGAATCATAAGATCATAAGAAGGTGTCAAAGTTTGCGCAATAGCGTATTTAATCGACATTTGATTACCAGTTTGAAATTAATCACACACCTTATCGTGCGGCACCCAAATATTTTAGTCTTTGGCGCACAGGTATGTTTATCATCAAAGTGCATTAACTCCTACTTATTAACCGCAAACATTTTCTTTTGATTTACTCTAAAGCAATTGCGGCTTTGTGAATTGATTGTTTGTTTGTTGGGTTTATTGTTCCGCCAACAGCTATTTCAGTTATCTGGAGACGGTGTCCACTTGAAGCAGATATAGTGCTGCCTTCACTGTGCATAGCATTCCTTGATCACCTGGCATGATACCATCACATTATCCTGACCCCGGGCCAACCAGTCGTGGAACTACCCTTATATGTGTTTTAGCGTTAGCAAGGGAGCTACACCACTACCATTTTTAACGACTTGGTATGCTGCCGCCCGCGAGCGAACCCGCGGCCTCCCATACCTGCAGCCGACTCTCTACCGATTGCGCTACTGTACCAGGTCCGGTGGATTTATGAATTGTATACACATTGTTTATACTCATTTGTATACATAGTTAAGAGATCGATCTCCTCCGATTATTAACGTTAATGGCTTCTATAGTATTTTTTGTCCGAGCTGTTGAGATTACTGTCCAATAACCTACACTATTTGGACGATGCACTTGCTAATACAGCTATGTACAGAATGATCACGTGGTACAAACCCACAGCACTGGTTGGTTAAAAATATAGAATAAATGGCAATATTTGTTTCGGTGCGATAAAACAAAACAAAAAAGACAACAAATATAAATATTTTTGTAAACAGTGATAATTACTAATAACACTACAAATAGATACAAATCAATATATGTAAATGTATTTATACTAGAGCTGAGACCAGAGTGCTTGTTATAGTCCATTTATAATCATTATTGCAATACAAGTATATTGGCCTGCCCCCTCTCGGACGAATGAACTCTTATATAACCACTGTGTGTTTTCAAATGGTTTGTAGTGCTCTTATGTTTATAGTTCTTAAGATATCTCACATTTGACGCTGTGTATGGAATTATTGGCCCATTCTGGGGCATTTAAATGAGCAGCGGCCAATTAGCGAATAGCTGGGTCGAAATGAATTAAGTGAGCAGAATTAACAATTCTTTTTTTTACAGTTTTATATTTATACGGACCGATGCATATCTTGAGTGCAAAATGACCTCTTTCAATCAACGAATCTTATTCCTCAGTCTTGACTTTAAATTAAGTCGCTATTTTGATAACAAATATTTTGATACATTTGATGTTAATACACGTATGCAACTGTCTTTTTAAAAACGTGCAACCAAAGTAGAATGAAAAACATATGCTCTTCCATCTTGACAGACCTCACACATTCCGCATACAATTTGTATACGACTTGAGCCTTTCCTAAAATGGCTGAAAACGGGCCTTAAAGGCTGTATCCGACAGTTTGGACCAAAATCGATTTTCTTCAAATAAAAAAAACATAAGTCATTGTTATCTGAAAGGTTTATACAAAATGCTGTTCATTGGTATCCTAGATCTGTGTAAACGGCATAAATCAGCACTCGTCATTGCAAGCAGGTATTTCCTATCCGAGCCACGCTGCAGAGATAGCTATTTTTCAAACTTGGAAAACCACGTGACGACTTACTTTTAAGATCGCAATATATTGCAGGTGATAACTGTTGTAAACATTCAAAGACTCGGCGCGCCTCAGTCACACCTATTGTACCTGGCTAGCAATATATATATATAAATCCGCTCTGAAGTCTATATAGATTTTAAGGAGAGACCACTATCGAGCTTTTTACACAGAGTGAGTTATTTCGCGATAAGTTCTGTCGAACAATTCCTTTTGTTTTCAAAATCGTTTTTTATTTCGACTAAAGTTTATATTTATAGAAAATTATGCTCAAATTACCCAAAGCAGTAGTTTGATATTATTGTCTTTTTTATATGGGCAAACTGTCGGATAGAGCCTTTAAGCTTGCAGTTGATAACTGTTGTAAACATTCAAAGACTCGGCGCGCCTTAGTCACACCTATTGTACCTGGCTAGCATTAGATATCTACGGTGAGTCGTGGGATTAGGCCGTCCCAAAGTAAATCGCCGTCATTACAGGTGACAATAATTCTTAACGATGACGAATGCGCCAAGACACCGCCCTACCTAGGATTGCTATCTAAGAGGTATAACCTAGATATCAATTTATTTCTTTCACAAATAATGGCGTGACTGATACCAACGAAATTGCGGTTGTTTTTGGACAAGAAAATTTGATCTCTGCGCAAACCTCTCCATTTCATCACCATTTGCGGGTAGTTTGTTTTGGTTACGTAGGAACACACTGGAATTGGGTGTTAGTGTGTTCCCCGCCCCAGCGTCACGATTAAACTATATCCGTGCAGGCGCAGGCTGGTGTATTCAAAATGCATTCAAGGTGGAATGTCGGAAGTATGCTATGCAGAAGCTGCGTCTTGGTGAAATTGATTGTTTTAATTGTTGTTTGTGGGATATGTGTAAACTGTGTAAGTACTCTAGTTAGTAAAACGTTGTTCAACCAAAACGTGTTTAGTTAATATAAAGGATCTATTCCTATGTCCCTATTAAACATTTACTGCATAGGTATAAGAAAACAGCTAACGGTAAACTGGAGTATTTGTTACTCTATAAGTGTTCAACTAAAATATACTATATACTCTTATTTACTGATGTAATTTGGGTTTATTTCTTCATTGTTTAAATACAAACTTGCATTGTTTTCTGATGGATATAAACACACTGTGCTAGTTCCAAAACGCATTTGTTGGTAAACCGAATACTGTTTATATTTTAGCCTGTACAAATGAAAGAAAGGAAAAAAATGCAGGAATAAAGTTGCTTGATTTTGCTTGATACTGAAACTCGTTTATGGCAGTATTATGCTCTATATTATGGGTCACTGATCGTTGGCACGTGCAAGTTCTGTGTACTTTGATTAAACACGTGGACTTGCGCAATGTTTACAACTTCACACAACATCCGTTAGAATTTTGATAGAATTCGACCGGCGCGTATCAGTTTATTTGGATGTATCGATTGAGGTATTATGGCTTTAAAATATAGTAGGGTTTGTTTATGTGTTTGTTATTACAATTATGGTCGTATTGGCGACGCCCAGCGAATTGTGTGTGGAGAAAGACGTCAGACATATGTCTGGGTAGAACCACCGGCGTACCGCAGGTCATCTTTTTCAGCTGGAATTTCCATGTGTAAAAAAATCAATCGCCGGTTTTATGTGTCGTTTAGTCATAATGCATTCATACTCTAATTATGCGTTACCTTTCACACCCAAAAGTCTACAAAATATGTAAACACAAAAGCAATAGTCATATATATTTAACTTTTAAGTCTATAATTTTTACGACAAACATTTTATGTTCATTTTATATTTTTCTTACCCTTAATAATAAAACGAATACATTTAAATGAAAATAGCTACAAGTTTTCAATACCAATTCTGCATAATTATATCATATGGTCAATTTTTTTTATTGTTGCATTAAATGATTTTACCCTTAAAATGTCAATGGGACTGTGTTTTCCTAAATCAAATATCTTTTTTACAAATTACATATAAATATCAAAAACGTTAATTTTCTTCATGCGTTTTTCTTTTCGATTAATAAAACATAACGATTGTTTATATAAAACTGTTTTTTTTTTTACTTAGCAAATGTAATTATTAACCATTCACTTAGTCTCTTTTTTATTAACTAGGATACAGGCATTACACCGGGAGTTACCTGCGCTCAGGACGAATATGGGCCCAACTGCACATTTTGTAAGTCAAGTGACACTTGTATTAACGGTCACTTTACTTGCAATAACCTGACTGGTGAAAAGATATGCATGTCGGATTGGGAAGGGGTATTCTGCACGGAACCAGTCAACAAAGGAGGCCATTTTGTATTGTGCAAGGAGAACGAATGTCGAAATGGCGGCACGTGTTCCCATGGTTACTGCTGTTGTCTGCCGGGATACACAGGCATCCGTTGTGAGATAGAAGTCATCGAATGTGAAGATGACTCTTGTATAAATGGAGGTAAGTTAAACCTGGACAAATAGAAGTTTCTGTTATCACTTTCATTCACTGATAAAGGTAAATTCTTAGTTAGAATAGTATCTTTTACGTAACAAAGTTGTAGCTTTTTGTAAAATCGCCGGCCAAATAAAAAGAGACGCCGATTATTAACCCTTTAATGCCAGCCCAAGTAGGAGGACTTGTTGTTTTACGTTAACAAAGCATTCATCTAATGACAAGTTTAATAAAAATTATAGTTTGGTAAAAAAATATAAAACACTTGTGCTGATGTGATTTTTTAATTTAAAAACAATAATGTGTATTAAACATTTTATATGCGTACCACATCATTGATGGGACCTGGCGCAACTGGTATAGCGCCGGCTCAATCAACGGGAGGTAGCGGGTTCAAACCCAGACAACGACATACCAAAGACGTTTAAATAATAATGGTTTAAAGTTCCCTTGTGAATGCTTAAAGACACGTACGTGTAGCTTTATGACATGTCGGCCAGGTTAATCTTACCAGTTGATATATTAAGCCGACTGTTCACGGCATGCTGTGATTGTTAAAGCAGCACCACATTGGGTTAGATTAGGCGCAGTCTCTAAATAGCTATCATTTGTTAAATGAATAACCCAACAAAAAACACAAATTGTAGAAAATATGAACATTTTATTGACATTAAGTTATAATATTACCTAAAGTTATAAAATCATTTAACTTTCGCTAAGTTGTTAGAACACCAAGTCGTTCGTACACAGGTAATGTGTTACTGCAATAAATGTTCCTTCGTGTATAATTTATAATTTCTCACATAAAAGCATTGCATACATGTAATAAAATCGTAAATTTAATCAAATTTTAATTAAGAAATAACAACAACAGTTTTATCGAACATTAACTGGATTAAATATACATGTTAATAAAAGGTTATTAGCGTAGAGGCGAGCTATTATCTTTAGCTTGTATGAAACCCTCTTTGTCAAAATTCAAGGTCATTGCAAGGACGAAGTTGGATCATTTACATGTAACTGTCGTCCGGGCTTTACTGGGGACCGGTGCCAAATCAGGACAGGTTCTACGTCACATTTGACAACAATGAGGGATTCTCAATGTTCGGCACCCTGTGCCAATGGGGGCACCTGTTTCGAGGACGAGTACTTCCGGTATTGTGTATGCCCTACCGGGTACACGGGAAGAAACTGTGAAACTCAAGAGTTTAATGCATTGACGGTAAGCAGACATGTTACCATAGTCTCAACTTATTTTTCAATAAAGTTTCTCCCGTTTCTTTGCCCCGCCATCTTTTCTTTACATTTACAGTTCTATTTCTTTCTCGGTAAACACAACGGGTCTTCTCTTTTATTCCTTCATCTTATTATATCTATATATATCTACCTGTCTACCTGTGTCTAATGTCGTTTTTGGGCATAATTCTAATTGCATATATATATATATAAACACACACATATATACATACATATATATATGTATACGTTACGGGCTCGATTAAAAAACAACAGTTTACATTAAATATTTATTCATTATATATGATATTACAAATATTAATGTAAACTGTTGATTTTTTTAATCGAGCCCGGAACCTCCTGTATGGCAGTCTTTCCATAAAACGATTTTGCCAAGGATGCTCAGTGCAAAAGGTGCCTTCTTATTTCTTTTTTGTAGAGTATACTACCCTACCTATACTTTGTTGCATCAATTTATATATGTATTGACGTATTCGTTCTGGGTAAACAATCAATTGAGAATAGTTAATGCTCTTTAAAATCTGCAGGCAAACAATTGTTCCAACGGCCTATTTGGGCCAGGATGTGACGTCCCATGTGTACCAAAAGACAACTGCGAGGACGGGCATTTTACATGTGACCCAGTCAGCGGTAGAAAGGTTTGCCTTAGCGGATGGCGAGGGGACAATTGCGACACACGAGCGCTTCCACAATCTCTCGATGTTGCATGTCAAAGCATATCTTGCAAGAATGACGGACAGTGCTTCAAAGGCATGTGTTGCTGCAAGAACAACTTTTCCGGGACGTACTGTCAGAATGGGTCTATTGGCTGCCTTAGCAGTCCGTGCATGAATAATAGTACCTGCATCACAACAGCAAACAATTTTCAGTGTGCTTGTAGACAGAATTTCACCGGACGTGTCTGTGGTGTAGATTTGTCAAAGCCGGACAATGTTACAGCCCATTTTTCAATTGTTCCATCCCCTTCATTTACAGGCCACTTGTCTCATTTACAAAGCACGCAAGTTCTTCCCACAACCTCTAGTACATTTCAAAGTGCATCGTATCAACTATTACCTTCAACAATGCTTTTGATACAACCAACAAAAACATTTTCTGTTACCCATGGCGCCTCATCATCAAAACCCTTAGTCCCCTCCTCGATAAATAATATCAATAATTCGAATCCTTCAATACATAACATAAATCATACCCCCACAGTCTCATCCAATAACAAATCAGTTTTGTTAGCATCAACGCATTTAGTGTCAGAGACCAGTTCACTCGACAGTATCTCCACATCATTAATTCTTTCTATTAATCCCTCGGTGGCATTGCAAACTCAGTCACTCTCTCAAACCAGCATTGTCCCACCTGAGACCGTATCATCTGATATTATTGGATCTGAGCATAAAATATCATCAGGAACTTTGCAGTCGTCTTATGAATCTTTTGGGACCCATTCTGTTCATTTTACAAGCGCCAGATCGTCATTACACAATTTTGTCAGCAGTACGGACATGCTTTATCATTTTTCTAAGACAGTAACAAACAAGATGTCTACAAGTTTCGGAATTAGTATATCAAATGTCAGACTTACAACGGCTGTGAATCCCACAGGGAGCTCTAAATTTGCAACGCTTTCTTCCTTGACACCATCAACAGTAACAAATACTGGTGCAACGACCACACCAACCAAGCATCAAAACCAGACCCAGTCTTCAACATCACCAACACGTCAGGGGCCAGACGTCAAACCTACAACACAAGAAAATAAGAATCAAGAAGGGAATACAACAAAAAGGGGTGCCTTGGTAAATAACATATTTGCTAAAATTCCACATTTTCACCTTTTTATTTTAAAATCCTAATTTCGTGCTAAACATAATATCTTTGCATTTTTATTTAACTGTCCGTTCGTTTGACGTAATCATATGATTATTTTTCAATCTGATGTATTGATCGTAGTTACCTTGCTGACCTGCATTTGTATGATAGAATACTAAAAACTGCACATACGGTATACATACGTTACTACATTAAAGGGAACCGTAACGTTGACATATTTGACGTTTAAATCCATGCCAATTAATATTTCAATCAATGTGAGATGAATGAGTGACCCAAAGGAATTAAGAATAACTTAAACAACGAGCTTAAGGGGAGATCTATTTTAAACTTCTCGTGATATTTTTATTTTGCTATGCCCCACGTGGTTTATGACGTCCCTAATGCCGCTGGACACAGAACACTTCGACACAAGTTTTATTTGGTCACTTGTGACAGGTACTGTTAGAAAGCGAGACAATTATACCACGCTTCCCAGTTGTTGGCCAATCAGCGTCTAGTATTACGTCTCTATATTAAGAAACGGTATAGTATCGATTAAATAAAACGTGCATTCAGTGCATTCAGTTGTTAATCTTGTATGGATAAATACGGGGGATGTGCGTGAAGTTCGTAGACCATTCTGAAATATACAAATGTATTTAGCTTTGGTAATAAACTCGTCCATATTGATAGTTTCTCGTGAATTTGGAAACAAGTGCGGGTGAATACAAAAGTCACATGACATACTTCTATGGCGACCCTTTGTAAAGAGCCGCGGAATTGATTTTTGACATGTTTACATGGGCATATCTTTCTTAAGATGATACAAATCAAGACAAAAACGAACATGTATCGCTTTTTTAAAGTAAAAATAGTTTATTGACTACAGGTTTACGCTAAGATTGCGGGCTCTTTTCATAAGAAAACATACTATATATTGAAAAAGATCAATACACCAGCAAGCCCTAAGATGTGTATGATTAACACACAAAAATACTATATATAGCAAAAGCTCAAAACACAAGCACACCCTATGTTTTGTATGATTAATACAACAGCATATTTTATATTGAAAAAGTTCAATACTCCAACACGCCCTATGTTTTGTATGATTAATACAACAGCATATTTTATATTGAAAAAGTTCAATACTCCAACACGCCCTATGTTATGTATGATTAATACAGCAGCATACTGTATATTGAAAAAGTTCAATACTCCAACACGCCCTATGTTGTGTATGATTAATACAGCAGCATACTATATATTGAAAAAGTTCAATACTCCAACACGCCCTATGGTGTGTATGATTAATACAGCAACATACCACATCTTGTAACAGCCATTTACACCAACACACACTATGTTGTGTATGATTAATACAGCAACATACTATACATGTATATTAAAAAGGCCAATACACCAACAATCTCTATCTTGTGTATGACTAATACAGCAACATACTATACATTGAAAAATCTCAATACACCAACACGCCCTATGGTGATTATGATTAATACAGCAACATACCACATTTATTTATAAGAACTTATTATTACTTCATATCCTTTGTTTAAGTAGCTTAGTACAACATATATCTGATTTAACGGCTTAATACACCAACATAGCCAGTATTTGAAAATGTAAAATGCAGCACCATGCCCCATGTTTAAACAGCTTCATTCCCAGATACTAGAAATTATGATAAAACAACAAAATAAGATTGGTGGTGCCGCAAAGCATTAGCTTGTCTTTATAGATTTCATTTACAGATTGACACATGACCGGATCTTGTAGCACAATCGGTAGAGCGTCGGCTCCAGGTACGGGAGGCCCTGGTTCGATCCAGGGCCGCGACCAATCAAAATCGTTAAAATGGTAGTGGTATAGCGCCCTTCCTAACACTCAAGCAAATATAAGGGTAGTTCCACAACTGGTTGGCCCGGTGTCAGGATAATGTGACTGGGTGTGGTATCATGCCGGGTGTTCACCGCATACAATACACAGTGAAGGCAGCACTATATCTGTTTCAAGTGGACACCGTCTCCAGATAACTGAAATGATGTTGGTGGGAAGGTAGACCTAATACACACCCAGATTGACATCGTTGTTTAATTTGATATGTGAATGTGACATTGTATTATTGCCCCCTTATGTTTAATGATATTTTTCAGGAGTGGTGGATTATTTTCCTCATAGCTTGCGGCGTTCTTCTGTTAATCATCATCATCATACTGATCATCATAATGTGTATTCATCACAGGTAGGTGTAAATTCAGTTACTATTGCTTTCATGTTTAAGTCTCGCATGTATAATACTAGCTGAAATGCGCAAACATGTTTCATAAAGTATGTTCGAATGTGTTTCCGGGATACATAATTTGCCAATCGGACACTGTTTTAGGACTTTTTACGGACCATTTCAAACAGACTCTATTGTTATTTCGTGAAATAAAAATTACCAAAATGTGCAAAAGTCGCATAAGATTTTTCGATTACCATTTAAAAATACTTTGGCAGGAAAAAGCAGCTAAGTTTTAAATCATTTCTTGAAATATTTGTCAAGCTCGACATGTCTCATGTTAAGTCTCCCACGCAGAATCTAAAGCCACGTATTATCGCCTTACCTGTTTATGCATTCTTTAACGCCCGCGAGCATGGTTTCAAGTCACATACTCACTTTTATGCTCACACACGCGTCATATTCATTTTTCAAAAACTCATGCTCATTTGCTTTTTGTACCCATATTACATGCGAGTTATGTACATGCTCTTGTCTTTGTACTCTTGCTTTGATGTAGGTGTCGCCCACCTCGCTGTTTGGCCGGTGTGTTTGCTTAGTTGTTTAACCGTTTATCATTGCAAGCCATAGATATGCAATTGTTAAGCCTGTTTTAATAGACCGGCCGCAATAGCTCAGGTGGTAGAGCGTCGGCTTGCGGATCGGAAGGTAGTGGGTTCAAACCCCGACCGGGTCAAAACAAAGACTTAAAACAGGTATGGGATGGGATTAGCCGGCTTTTTTGCTGATACTGTGCAGCGACATTTCTATCATTATATCATAGGGTCACTTATGAGGTAACCAGGGACTGAACCCGGCAGAACCAGTATACGGACACCGACGAGTCAGGCGTAATGCTGTCCCTTTAGCTCCGGGCGTTAGGAATGAAGCCTCTGCTTCCAACTTTAAAGTCTTTGGTTTGACCCGGCCGGGGTTTGAACCCGCGACCTCCCGATTAAAAGAGGATGTCGATGATAAACTAATATAAACACTTTCTTACCGAATCCGTTGAAGTCGCCTTGAATAAACACATTTAACAATTGACTTTTTGTATAGGCGGCGAGACTCGAGAAGCCTTCAAGGAATTCCCCATGATGATAGTAGATACGACAAGGAACACTTCTCTGCTCAACCTGACCTGATTAATCCGGCATTCGAAATCGGAGGAGATTCGGACGATGACTCTGTGAAACACGATATGTACATTGTAAATGGAGATTAAATATGTTAAAAACGTAATTTCGAAAGTGACTATCAAGTGTTTGAATTGTAAGTAGGTTACATGTACGATGTATATTTTACGGATTTGTAAACACGTACAATGTACGTTTATATAAACGATAATCAATATTTTGCTTAACTTAGACATATCTGACTAAGCACTGTCGTTGCTAGAAATATAAAATGTTCAACCAGCGACTTCTATTTTTTGCTTCATCACAGTATATATATATATTGTATTTTGCTTGTTTGAGAAAGACTCCTATTAATTAACGTATATTGCCATACCCAATCGGCCTTATTTACCAATCCTGCCCAAAACTCAACATCACGATCATTTGTCATTTTACATAGCATTTCATTTACATTACATTTTTATAACCTATTATGTATTGTCTCAAACTCCGCACAGGGTTTACGACATCGCTACGCTCGCTTAAAACCACTGCCATCATACAAAATCACGTGACGATAGTCAGATCATCTTTGCCTGCCAACAGAGACTGCAGACACTCGATCTGTTTGGGTTTCGCTTTTATGGAGGAGTCAAACTCCGTTATTACTTTGTGAATTTCTTCAACAGTATCCTTTGATTGTTGACATTGAACCGGTGTAACACTGAAATTTCGCCCTCGGCGAAAGGACGGAAATGGCCGAGTTGTTACGATTGTAGTGATAAATACATTCTTTTCTTTTCTTTATCGTTAGAATTTGTTTTTTCCATCCATTATTAGTCGTTTTTCTAACATACACATTCATTCCGATTGTCTTTTTACTGAACAAAAGTTAAAAGTAAAAAAATCAAATCCTTCCAGATCTGCAAGGATTTCTGTGTGGTAGCAAAGATTCTCCTTACTGAAAGGGGGAGATCACTGCGTTGGAGATCGGTATTGTCTAGATATTACCGACTTTGCATTTACAAAATTAATTTATAAAAAACTGTTATTGGTTATACCAAGCTGGCGCTCATAGAAGTCACAGTACCACCCAAAGATCCGGAGGGTTATATGTGTTTGACAATGTGATGTTCCGACAGGTGGACGGCGTCGAATTGCTTCCCTTTAGGGGATGTATAAAACAGGAAGCCAGCAGTAAGCTGTCAATAGAGCACTGGACTGTAACTTAAGAGGTACCTGGTTGGAATCATACGAGAACCAAGCATGTTTTTTCTTTTGTTTTTCATACACGTTTTTTTTTTGCTCTCGTTTTCTTTGTCACATTAACAGCTACTCTATTTAAATGACCGGACATTTTCCAGACATATGTTTGACAAGACCAGCAACAACAAAAAATACATGTAATTTGAAATTGGTCAAACACAATTACAGTGTGCAAATGTAATCATGAAAATGGAGTTATAAATGTAACACGAAATGTATTAAAAGGAACACAATAAATGTTCGGCTATTGTGGAATTCGAACCCGGGGCAGGTTGGTTGGCTGATCAGTGCTTTACTGACTGAGCTACTGAGTCTTGGTCAATGCTAGATTTATTAAGTTTTTACATTGCGACCAGATCAACGCTTACAGTCTGATTTCATTTTTACTTATGTTAAAAATTTGATGGGATTCAAGTTGCGCTATCAGAACATTTGTATTAAAACTGCGCATAATGCATGGCCAATTGCTTTAGCCATATGCTCCTTGCTTTGATTTTTTTTGTTTTGTAAAAATAATAATATTTCTTTTTTTCCAGAAGATATTACTTCTTTCAATGATATATTTTAATTTTGATATATTCTGCGTTGTAATGTATTATGTATTTCTAGTATGTTATTATTTCTGTTTACTTTATTACGGTTATTTCTTTTCTTCTTCTTTACAAAATTTTACAATAAAGTGAAACATACTACACTATAAAAGCGTTAAATTTTTGTTCTGCATGATGCTAAAAAGTAAGACGTGGGTGACAATTGCACTTTACCGGTACGTGCAAATGCCCTGTTAGTTAATGTTGAGTTTTATTTGGCACAGTTCAATTTTCTCTACTGTTTCACGATTGATGTTATCGTATATCGGGGGCTACCGCCCTCGAACCTCCGTTTTAAAATTTTAAGCCAGAGAAACATGCATGCTTCGTCCGGAGATGCATGCGCAGAAGCGGTAAACATACACGTACAGGTAAAGTGCAATCTAGCCAGACATGGTAATAACGGTCAACTCTTAAGTGGTACGCAGATGTATCCGTGTTTTCTTTTTGTGTCACAAAGTGACTAGGACTGCAAAGATGTACAATGTATTACAATACATGTAAACGTATAATAAATTGTTGATCCAATCGAAGATAGTTATGAACTGTGTTAGTGTGTAGTTGAAATAATCCTTTTCAATAAACATCTTTATTATAATCTAACCCGCAGAGGACAAATGTAAACATGGCAGGTTAATTGCACAGATTAAGCTAAAACAGCTCAACGAGAGAGCTAGCTGATATTGATATTTATATTTGTATTTTGTCTACACTTATTCAGGTGTGATCCATCTGTGTTTTGACATCGCATGCTGTCCTCGTATGATCATATACCAGAAGTTTCAGTCAAATGCTGAGGCTTGCGAGAACGCGTGTTATGAAACGTACGACGAAAGCTTTTTTCATATTTGCATCTGTGTTGTGTGTGTTTTTCTGCATCAGAAGTTTCAGTCAAATGCTAAAAAATGTTGAGAACACGTGTTATGAAACGTACGACAAAAGTGTTTTTTTTATATTTGCATCTGTGTTGTGTGTGTTTTTCTGCATCAGAAGTTTCAGTCAAATGCTAAGAAATGTTGAAAACGCGTGTTATGAAACGTACGACAAAAGTGTTTTTTTATATTTGCATCTGTGTTGTGTGTGTTTTTCTGCATCAGAAGTTTCAGTCAAATGCTAAAAAATGTTGAGAACACGTGTTATGAAACGTACGACAAAAGTGTTTTTTTTTATATTTGCATCTGTGTTGTGTGTGTTTTTCTGCATCAGAAGTTTCAGTCAAATGCTAAAAAATGTTGAGAACACGTGTTATGAAACGTACGACAAAAGTTTTTTTTTTTCATATTTGCATCTGTATTGTGTGTGTTTTTCTGCATCAGAAGTTTCAGTCAAATGCTAAGAAATGTTGAAATCGCGTGTTATGAAACGTACGATAAAAGTTTTTTCATAGTTTCATCTGTGTGAGTGTGTGTGTGTGTGTGTGTGTGTGTGTGTGTGTGTGTGTGTGTGTGTGTGTGTGTGTGTGTGTGTGTGTGTGTGTGTGTGTGTGTGTGTGTGTGTGTGTGTGTGTGTGTGTGTGTGTGTGTGTGAGTGTGTGTGTGTTTTCTGCATTAATGTCTGCAAAGCAGTATTGTGCCAAACGACAGTTATGTCGAAAGAAATTGAACGATATTTTATGCATTTAAGGTGTTTTACACCAGCTAAAGTAACATCATAGTAATGTCTGTGGGCGAAGGAAGACTTAGTTTTAAATTCGTTAAAATAATACATTATCATGATTAAAATAGATATTGTGATTTGTAATGGATATTGTAATTTGTAATGGATATTGTTGGTAAGCGAAATTCAATACACAATCTACTGAGAATGAGGAAAAGTTGGAAAACTTTGTCCTGTGCAAATATGCAGTCTAAATGTGATAGCCAATACCTTCGTGTGTGTATAGATTGTTTCGACTTATTGACACAGAAACTGTTCGTTATGGTTTTATTTACAAACAGAAAACATACTCAATGATTGACTTTATTAAATTACTTCCCACAAAAAAACACGTAATAAAAATCATAATTAGAGAAACGAAAAATGCTGTGACAAAAAGAGAGTGTTTCTTTAAACGACTTAGGCCAGTGTAAATCTATAACTATTTGAAGGAACATTGCAATTTTGCATTTTATCTTACCTATTTTTTCCTACCTCTGTCTTAATTAATTATACTTCAAATCCGCCAGCTTTTTATTATGCAAGAAATTATGACAAGGTCCTAGGAGCATTGCAACATAAATTAACATTTTAAATGACACATGCCAAATGTATTCGCATGGCAGTAAAATGTAAATGTTACGTAAAAGATGTAAATATCGACGTTATCACTATATCGACTTAATCAAAATCACTTTACGACGCTTAGACGAAGCTACTGCCAATATTACAAAAGATGATACCAGTGAAACGTGCGTATTGTAAATCAAGGTTATGCATTGACCATTTCAAATAAATGCAACTAAGGAGCTAAAGATATTCTTTGTATTTAGAAAGTTTTTTTTCATGCATGAATTCCCGCGCATGCAATTTCTCTTTAATCAAATAAAGAAATGTGTTTTTCTTTGTACTTGTATGGTCGACTATTCAGTCGAAATAATACTTGACAGTTATGTTTATATTTCTTCTCTGCTGTGATAATTATTTCTGCCAGAATGACATACATTAATCAAACGATGATTTATCAACAAATATCAGAAAAACAAACATCTTGTAAAATACTTTGTACTTTTACACTTGTTATTATGTTAGAAAATATCGATGCCATGCTTTACCTCTCGCATAGTGAGAGAAATTAACTTGTCTACGAAGGAAACTTTTATAAATACATGTATACTTTATCTTATAACAAGTGGTATAAGGGTTTCTTTGTCTTGAGATTCGTTAAAACGTATACAAAAGAAAACGATATATCTGGTAGCTGTAGCAATATATTTGTGCAATTCCTGTATTCCCGTCACGCATTTCGCAGTAAAGACTGTTTATGTGACAACAATAAGTAAATCGTGATTATTTCACTACGAAAGTAATGCCGTCATACCGTGAAGCTATCATTTGTGATAAAATTGATGTCTGTTCTAGGTCTTTGGAACATTTCAATAGGCAATGACCGTGTGTTAAAAATCCACCGTCAATATTGGTTTTCTTATTGTACTCTTTTAGTACATATTATTCACCTTTTCCGACTATGATTCATGTATGGATTAAATATCACTATGGCACATAAACAACAATATTCTGTTGGTATTTTTAGATGGAATATACTAACAGCACCATTATTCTGTGTTAAGGAGGAATCGTCTTTCTCTTTATGGCAGTACATCCATCAAGCAGGCATCAATAGCTAATAGTTAAATATAATAATTATGGCATTGTACCAAAAATTGTAATCCATGTTTATTACAATAAGCAAACCCACATTCACGGTGGATGTTATATATAACAGTGCCTAGCGTCTAAACTGAGTATACTCACTCAGTTTTCACTGAAAGTGAAATTCATGAAAAAATATACATTTTAATACCTTCTATACATCACATATTGGAAATCAAAGACAATGCTCTTTTCCAAATGACACGACATTATTTTGTGTATTTTTATTTTTTGCTAGAAGTTAATTATAGTAATATGAATATTTAACAGAGATACCGGTGATAAAACATGTTCTTTTAAGTCCTATGACAATTAACTGATACGCATAGTACCTTAATTATGTGCAGGAATACTTATCCCTTATCTTGGCAGCCATCTTGATGGCAACTTCAATGGATTTTCAGATGAATTTTTGTGTACTTTCTTCATTGTTCTTTCAAAAATTAAAAGCTATACACCATTGGAAAGCTCTTACAATTCATATTTTTAGAATACAATATTTTTTTTAAATTGATAAATGCACAAAGAATTTAAAAAGAAACAGAAATAAATAAAATTATTGGCTCATCCTTAAACAAAATGAACAGTGCATCTTTTCTGGTTGTATTTTTTACCTTTTAAATTATCAAAATATAGTTTTGATATTTAAAATACTTCATAAAAGCTGTTGAATCTGATTCTGAATATTAAATTTTTAAACAGTTTAAGAGATTAAAAGATAAAAAAAACATTGGTGAGTTTAAATAAGCACGTATTTCCCGATTTCAGGCTGCATTAGCTTTTGCCTTCAAAGATGGCTGCCTTAAACTGTTTTGTTAGTGCCTATGACATCACATGGAAACAATCTATTCCACCAGACTGATCCCGTCTTGTCTTTTCATATAAACAACAATTACTATGTTATGTTGATTTCTGTTGTTGTACCACCAGACCGATACATGTATTTGTATTTTTTTATGAATTATACTTTCATTGAAAACTTAATGCGTATACGCAATTTAGACGCTATACACTGTCCCAACCTGTACTTTCATTGCAAGTATACATTTAATGAAATACATTGATAAACATATACTTTTGTGGCAAAATATTTAGTGACTTTTAGAATTATTTGTTTAATTGTGTCTAAAAATCTAAAAAAAAGTGGAATACTTATTTCTATTCGTTCGTTTTTCCTAAATAATAACAGCATCAAGGCATTACAACAATCTTATGGTTGCAGTTTTCGTGCATGGCCACAGATTACATAAAATAGCTAAGATAAAAAACAATGGTATGCTTCATAATTAACCTTTTTACATATTTAATTTAAATGCAATGTATTATGCCTCTGAAGCTATATTTAAACGATTAAACAATTAGAGAAACAGCTGTTTCAGCTAATGAGAGAATATCTCATAAAATCGTTGGGAGCATTTATTTAAATAATAATAATGCGATGGTAATTATAATGCGACTCAAGCAAGGTAACATTAACTTTAGGTTTCAGAATAGTTTATCTGTTGGTCCTAATAAAAATCATTAAAGTAAGTTTATTTTATCATTTATTGCCGTAGGCATGAAACTATTAAGGTTTTGTTATTATAAACATGCTGTTTTGCAGGAATTTATACAACTGTTTATGAAGTTTCACGTTCATTAAAGTCATAGGGCTCATTCGCATTACGAAAGTACATTTTCATGCTCTGTTTATTCTAGCACACGTGTATATATAATGATAAACACTAACAAACAGTGCACTTGCAGACACAGCTTTGGTTTAATCTTATGCAACGATTTCTTTCTCAATTGTCTTCTTCTTTTTTTTATTTCTAAAATATTAGTTACTTCATATCTCAAAAAGTATTTGTCTTATTAAAGATACTTAAGCCCATTTAAAAGAATATTTTTACACATTTTGATTTCGACGATACTTAAAAGCAGCCTTATTGACAGAAGCTCCTTTATATGAATACTTGTGCCCAATGTGAAACATAAACAAACAAAAAAAATATGTAGAACAATAGTAATTACTTCTTTGTACTAATATATATATATATATATATATATGTGTGTGTGTGTATGTGCGCGTGCGCGTGTGTGGGTGCCTGCCAGCGTGCGTGTGTGTTGTTGTAATTCGTTTTATGCTGCTTTTTAGTTTAAAATCGTATATCGTCTATATCTGCATATCATCTACTTATAAATATGTAATGCAAATTGCAAATATATTTTCCGACGACGTCATAAATTAGACTACGAACGCTTTATCGTTTGTAGTAAATAGTCTGTTACCCTGACAAAGAATACACAAGTATGCAATAAAAATAGAAACATTTCTTTTAAACCGAGAGGAATTCAAGCAGTAAAGAAGTCTGCACCAAAATCGTTGAAATAAATAACATTGAAACGAATTTATATTAATGTAGTTTGTCTGTTTATCAATCGGTGTATTTATTTGTTAAACATCCGTGTTGAAGTTCAAGTGTAATGGACGTTCAGACGTAAAATTGTTGAGCCATAATATTATAAATAGAATACAGACCGCCTCATCTTTGGCATTTAAGTAATAATGAGTAATTCTATTAACAAATCATTCCAAATTCTGAAAATATTGCTTCAAATATGTGGCATCAAAATATGTTTATACTGTATTCCTGAATCTGAGCTAGTGACCCACTTTTTGTCCCACAAAACATATTTTGAACTTATTCAAGATTTTATTAAAATATTTTGCCTAAAACCTTTGCAGATTTGGTTAGATGTGTCGATTCTACCGTGTTCCTACGTATTTTAATAATTTGAACCACCAACTATTTGAACTCACATGACCATTTTCCAACTTTTTAAATAATTTATTTAGACAGACTTTCTTAAAGGGGGTATCAGACAATTTGCCTGAATGTGTATTCATTCCGGCTTTATAAAAAGCTCGATAGTGGACTCTGCTAAAAATAGATAATCGACGTGAGAGTGGATTACCCGAATGACTATATAACGTGATCTAAAAAAATAAGTGGACACGTGGTTTTCTATGTTTAAATATAGCTATATCTGCAGCAAATACATGTTGTCAATGACGAGTGATGATTTATGCTTGACTGTTCACACAGATCCAGGACGTCAATGAACAGCATTTTGCATGTAACAAGGACTTAGTTGGTTATTTGAGAAAACATATTTTGGTCCAAACTGTCTAATACTAAATGTTATGTTAAGA
>CM017557.1:58338356-58359595 GCA_007844125.1 Sinonovacula constricta
TACAAAGTTAAGTCATAAACCAGCAAGCAGAGGAAATTTGTTCGTCAAATCTTGGCATTTAGTTGCATAAGTGATAAATGATTAAGTGTTTGTTTGTCTAGCGATAATGACAAGTATTTTGTTGTTTTGTTGTTGTTGTTGTTTTCATTTTTTTTTCGATAAAGGTATTTAGTAGAACAGTGTTGATTTGAACTCCTTCCACATGTTAATGCTTTATATTATAAGATCATGTGGCGTACTAAGGGCAAAAGCTGCTGAGAACGAAAAACCGTAAAATTAGCTTATTGTAAATTTAACATACGTTACAATTTGTAACAATTTCACCCTTTCCAGAAATGTTTATGTCTAAATCGTATTCTAACACTTGTTCTGTTTTGCATTTTCCGTAAGAAACTCTCACCTATTTTTAAAAAGAAACCTCATTTTGGATGCTTATGCTTATTTGATTAACACAACTTTTATGCCACATAAATTTAATGAAATCATTTGGACATATACTAGCATAACAAATAACAAGTACAGAAAATCAACATGTCAATGCCATTTGAGCGCATGCTACCTGTCAAGCAAGTTAATTTGTTTATTTAACATTTTTGACATCGTGCTATTCTGGCAACAAACGACTTCAAAATTTATATCGGCATCGCTATTTTGCATACGTCAGCCTGAGTCCTTATATCTAAATAAATGTTTTCCAAAGTCAATTGACATTTTTTAAAATTTTATTTATGTTTTTTTTTATTTCCTTGCGCTTAATACAGTTGAATTCTTAATTAATCATAGCGACACATGATCAAAGACGCGATGATCAAAGACGCGATTGGATTTTTTATTTTACTAATGCTATCGATATAATAGCGGTAGTAATATAATAATCACGAAATTTGATGATTCGTTAACAACAACTGCAAAACTACATTGACAGTCAAGAGTGTGAAACAAAGTAATTACGTAGAGACACAATCCTATTTGCTGATGAAGCGCATATCAAATATTGAACTACGCATTAACACCCATTAACAAGCTGGCAAGCAATATGTGCTTGTTAGAATTGCGATTGAAAATTTTATTGTCAGGGTAAATGTTATGTATTTGTTTGACGGAATTCAACGGGTCTAGCTTCCTAAGATTAATCAGTTACCAGAAAATGGACAACACATTAGGTATATTGTAACTTATTTTACAAAGAATATAAGTTTTGTATATGTTTCAAATCAGTAAATTATTGTTACTTTCTCACCAGCCGCAATAGCTCAGGTGGTAGAGCGTCGGCTTGCGTATCGGAAGGTCGTGGGTTCAAACCCCGGCCGGGTCATACCAAAGACTTTAAAGTTGGTAGTAGTGGCTTCCACCCTAACGCTCGGGGCTAAAGGGACAGCATTACGCCTGAGTCGTCGGTGTCAGTATAATGGACCGACCGGGTTCAGTCCCTGGGCACCTCATAAGTTCCCCTGTGCTATAATGATAGAAATGTCGCTAGGCAGTATCGGCAAAAATGCCGGCTAATCCGATCCCTAATCCTTATCGTTACTTTCCTATGTGTTATGTCCAGGTTGTCGTCAATTTGAAAACTGTACTGCGCTTGTAAAATTGTAGGGTACGTTTCATCATCATTCCTAAGATCGATTGAAAAAAACATTCTTAAATTTCGGTCTTACGATCAGTTCTAAGTGCTTTTCAACAAACTGTCGTAAGTGGGATTGGTAACAAATCGACGAAAAAGTCTTTTAAGATTTAAGAGCGATTTCGCTCGAAGAGCGATTTCCGAAATATTAATGAAACGCTCTTAAGAGTTGAACAATACTTAAGAAACAAAAAACATTCTTAAGATGTATGATGAAACGCCCCGTGATGTATAGGTCATTTTGATGGTTCCACAACTAACTGTTGATAAATGTGATCAATTAAAATTTATTTTTTAAATAATACGATATTATATGCTTCGTGAATGAATGAAGTATGCATTGTCTTGGCTTGATATGTAAGTATTCTTATGCCGACTGTAAATATACAGATATAATATAGTTAAAGTCATGCAGAAGCATGCAAAACGAACAAAATATTCATATGCGTCTTTAATAGGAACCACATAAATGTCCATTTTAAAGTATTTAAAGTACGTCGGATCTTCTTCTATATTATGTTCAAAGACAATCACGAGTTTATGTATTAAGCTTAAACACTTTTATTTATAGTTCAATACACGTATTACTATATATGATATTAATACATTTTACTTTTGTCAAAAATATGGAATGGTAATACATGTATCTGCAAATATATGTAGCTTCTCGTTTTATTAATTATGTCCCAAAACACATCGGACGAAGTGACACAACTGTGCGAAAATACATTGCCCAAACCCTACATTTACCGCCTTGGAACAGACTGAAGACATAAAGACCAACTGGGGTGCTTAAACCTAATTTACGGACCGCTTAGCAAATCAAATCTCAACTCGTGAAGTTTTTCTTAAAGACAAGTGAGACTACTAACAGTAAACACCGGAATCTTGAATAAACAATCAAGCACATAATACTATATACATACAACAGAATACTGGTTACTTTTACCTATCTTCACTTTGTACATTATTCATGCAGTCCAACAGCTGTAAAATTGACAAAGGACTAACGAGTCATGACATGCATTAAAAATAACAAAACAACAACAACAACAATAACAATAATAATAATAATGATGATAATAATAATAAAAATAATGATAATAATAATAATAATAATAATAGTAATAATAATAATAATAATAATAATAATAATAATAATAATAATAATAATAATAATAATAATAATAATAATAACATTAGTAATAATAGTAATAATAATATTAATAATAATAATGATAATGATACAAAATAAGAAATATTTAATAGTTTAATAAGATCAATAAAAACCTTGACGGCTAAAATGAGCAAACACTATAGTAGCATTATTCAGACAACTTTTTTTTTAAAAAAATATACATAATTACACTTCCAACAGAAGTTCATCTTACCAACATATATTTTATCTTCAAATGAACTTGTTACATATCTTATTTAATACCAATACCATAATTCTGAACAAGATGGAATTGCTAACATTTCTGCAATCAGATCTAAATTCAGTCTGATTGTTTGTCTTTTAGACATCAATAAGACTTGCCCCCAAATTATAGCAAACAATTTATTGTATACTAATCTATGCTGGCTGTCAACATGGGCGCCGGTGTATTGACCACAGTCTGGACAAGGCACTTCATCAAAATTCTTACGTTCCGGAATTTGCGTTGATAGATCTTCCTCGACAATAAGAAACATGTTTTACAAAAGAATAAAAGTTGGTACGTACGCGAAACTGATTGATTTAACGAATAATTATTAAATAAAAAGCTCAACCTTCCAAGTCCTATATTTACTTTATCACCTACCTCGGAGAGAAAATCGACTATCAACAAGAAGAACAAAACACACTTGCGTTGCCTACAATAAGTTATTCATTTGAACGAAGATGTATTGTTTGGTGTGGTTTCTTAAAGTCCATTAGTGAACTTGTTAGCGAAGTATGATTGTATCTACCTTTGGAATCAGTAACGTACTTTGCAAAAAACAACAACAATATAACTGGAACTGAAACCTACCTATCGGATTCGAAATGATGTCTTAATTATGTCTTTCTTTCACATAAGAAACACTAATAGCGCAAATAAACACACAGTTGACCCCTCGTTATGAAAAAACATAAATTATATTTATTGCACTAAAATCAGCACGGTACCGTTGTTTATACGCTGTTCGTTGTGACTAGTCTAAAAATGAAACCCGCAACAGTTCATACTTTATGTCCTGGTATTATCAATTGACAATAATTGGATATCAGAGACAAAAAAGCAAAATAAATGTTGTCATAAATAATTTCCCAAAACAGCAATTATATTCTGAAAAACGAAAATGGAATACATGTGTTTGAGCGAAGCTACATTTTGTGACTTACAATCTAGTGATTACAGTTGTCAACTAAGAAAACGAAATCAATTGAAGTTTTTTTTTCGTAAGGCCAACCTAATGAACCAGCATCGTGACATCATTAAAACATGAAACAGAATAATTGTGATGCGTCAATTGTATCGCCTGAAGGCTAAATAATTATCGCCAGATCTTCCTATATTTATGCTTCCTACCTATCAAAGTAAACTCAAAAAAGAAAGATCAAACATACTTTGCATATATTATGTTCATCGCTGGGGAAAAAAGGATTTCCCCATTTTACATCTTCTCATTTATTTGCGTTCATAAAAATCCGTATTTATGTAAACTTATTTGTGCACAATAATGCTGTGATAAAACAAACACTCGCTTATAAAGGGCATCATTATATATAGTAGCAGAGATAATATGCTTTGCAATTTCTGTATTCTGTCATATATTTCATAACAATTGATTTAACCCTAATATATGTCTTGCAGTTTCATAAGACATCCTGTCAAATAATGTATACTATTTTCTAAATACGATGTAAATATGATTAACATAGTTGGGATTTCTGGGGGATTCGAGACATAATACAAGTTAAATAGTAATTTAGTTCTTTCGCGGATACGTAAGCGTTTATTGGAGAAATAACTGACAAGTTAACAGTAGAAAACAGATCAACACTTATCAAAATTGCCAACACACGCGTATGGCGTTTTAATGGTTATTGTTCCACACAACAAAATCACATCACTTTATTATCCATGTGCATATATTTTTAAATATTAATAATAAGTCAGTTTAAATACAAATATTTTCTAATTAGTTTCTTTTATCTACCCAATAAACGTCACATTATTTCTTCCTGAAAGGGATAAGCGTAAACAGGCTTTGGCTCTTGCTTCGTACAATACTAGTAAATAAATAAAAGTAACATTACATTACGCACGTCGGATTCTCTGACATTTTCTTAAACTAATCTTTTGAACTTGCCACTTTCAAAATTTAACCCAAAGCATAAAAATAATTATTGAACATCGATATAAAAATCAGCAACAAAATGGAATGTCACCAGAAGCCTTATTGAGTATACCATCATTCTGATGAGCACCATCGTGTTCTGAAGACTATGAAATAAATTTATTGTAAGTTCATGTCACTACTTGCGTCAAAACTTATCAAAGAAAATGTCAGCGCTTGGACATTTTTTTTCAAATAGATCAGTTTTCTTTGTATTGCTTTAAATTAAGAAACCGATTAGGAAGTGCAAGGTTAGAGCTCTTTAAAATTGGTTTAAGCACCACAGTCGGTGCATTTTGCCGACTGACCGTTCTAAGGAGGTAACTTTCGTATTTGCTCTTTTTGTTAATTGACTCATCACAAATTTGTTTTTTGACATTTGGCTTGCACGTGAATTTCTTTGTCCTGTGCCTTTTCAAATGTTGGTATATGTTCAAATGCTCATAGGACTTTGACATATTTTCTTAATTATAAGTTCAAATTCCTTCATTTTAAAGAATAGCATATCTACAAACTTAACCACAAACATTCATATATATTTTGTAAGGGAATATGACTGTGTGCAAGTTTCCTGGTAATAAAAATGTTTCTGATGTTTGTTTCTGTAAAGAAATGGTACAGTACAAGTTGGAAACCATACTTACGATATTAGATATTGATCAATGCTTTATTCCGTCTGAAGGCCTAGATGAATGTATGCGAGCGCCAAATATTTCAATAATAAAACATTTTTCTCTCAAATCCGATATTTATTCCATCTTCTTGATGTGAAGGTAAAGTTACATGGCTTTAAAACGACAAGGTATAAAGCTTTATCGCATAAGTTTAAGTAAAATTACTAACTATAAAAGTTTAAAATAGTAAGTTTAAGTAATACGACACATTTTTATTATGTTATATTTTTCAGTCTAACAAACGTGATAGAATGAAACGAGAAATACAGTTTTTAAAAAAGATATGCGTCATTGGCGAGGCCTTACTGAACACAATGTATGTATTGTCAATATTCAGAAGGTACCTGCAGTACTAAAATAACTTTTATTTTTTAAGTTTTAAAAGATCAGATGAGCTTTTGGTAAAACCGTCTTGTAGATTGATCTGCCAATACTTGTTTATCTTATTGCAATAATATATTTCTCAATACCAGCTAAACGTGAAACTCCCCACTTAACTTTACTAGTTGATTTAGTAATGGAGATTTTCTAATTTTATTCACTCGATATGTCAATAAACAAATGTGTTAAATTTACAGCAGTCAATGATTGCTGAACACAACAAGGTTAAATTCAAATAAAGCTAGGAAAACACCACTAGTTTTCAGACTCTTGGCAGCTGTAGCAACAAGTCTTACGATTCAATCATAGCCTGTCTGACACAAGTATATTATACTTACAGAAAACGTGACCTTCAGTGGTAACGGTCGACAATAAGCAGACATTTGCCCGCACAAGCTCGCTGATAAAGATATGCGTTTCTTCGTGTCTTGTTTTTGTTATTGACGTCCGCACTGTTCAAGCGCGGTGTTCTTTTTTTAATGCGTTAGAAATTTGGTTGTTGTAGTTATAATGTCCTTCGTAACTCCTTGGTGGTATCCATACATGTATGCTTCGTAGAAAACGCCGAGATTTTACGAGTGGTTGTTTGATGTTTACAGATTTGTACCAAACTAACAACTTTCTACGTACAAAACGAACAGATGTTGGCAACTTCAAACCATGTGAGTTAAGCAGGATTTATTCTCATCTGTAAGCAGTGCTGTACAAGGGTTTATTTTAAGATTGTTATTCGTTTAATTTAAATGAATATCTTCAAAGAACAGTTGCATGATTAAATAAATTGTTTGAAACATGTAGACATCATTCAATAAAAATGGTCCAGCATATGTTATGTCCATGTCAAGGCCACTTTGGTTGTTTATATTTTCAGCTCATTTTAAGTAAAAGTACTCCTTGGATGTCAGGTGTAGTTGTTTGTCAGACAACGTTGTGTCGTTTTTTAACATACATTTGTCGCTCTTTGATGCTGTGTTAATTATATGATGACATCGGCAATGTCTTCTAATGCAACTCGATGTAATATCCCGGTTAATCTTGCGTCAACATTTCTTATTACAGTGTAGGCTAGTAAGGTTAGACATCTCTCTTGAAAACGGAGATTAATCGAAATGAAGCGCATAATAACACATTGTATCTTTTTTTCAAATGTAGTATAAATTAATTTCCCACGCTATCGTTAATAAGTTCCGCTTCATATTTTATAGAAGCAAATAAAAGTTGTTGTTTTTTTCAGCAACCGTCTGTTCTGTATCCAACATTATTATGAAAACGAAGTATCATCATGCACTTTAAAATCATATTAAAGAGTACAGTATGCTTTGATCTCTTTTCGTTTAATTGTTTTAACCTTTACCAAAGCACAAGTTGTTGCTTTTTGATAGAAACCTGGATAATATTTCCGCTAATAAATGTTGTCTTGTTGGTCAATGATTGACCGATTTAAGTGATGTATTGTTATTCCTGTTAAGTTTAATATACATGCAGTCATTGACTATATGAGTAAGATGACACAAACTTAAACATGCTAAAGCTTTTTTTAGTTACAAAACAACACTATATCCTTAGCGCTTAGATCTACTCTATTTTGCAATCAAAACAACTCTACACTTGCCGGATCATCATTTCTAGAAAAAACAAATATTACTGAAATTTGAAATTTTCCAGACACCTCATTTTTTAGCCAAATTCTTTATCTTAATTGCATGGAGTAACTTCAATTTATTATCAATCTCTTAAATCTGTGCCAAATGATACATCAAACATGCATTCAGTAAAATCGAAATACAATCTGACTGGTTGCCTTTCTGAAATCGATAAAACTCGTTTCTGAGAAATATGATTAATTTGTTATGGCGTATGTCAAGATAGGCGCCGGAAAATTGACCGCGTACTGAAGATGCTCATTTTATTTTTGAAGTGATACTCATAACCCTTCTTTTATTTAGTGATTTATTCGTGAAAATATATGTTTCTTCTTGTGTTTTCTTTTTTACACCAAGCTTTATCAGTTTATCACATTTTTCATTAAAATTCGACATTCATTTCATATAAGAATATAACAGATTAACTGACACTTAAATGTCGCATTGAAATCTTAAAACAAAACACAGATAATACATTCCTCTTTTGTGTTGATTAAAGGTGTTATTAGAAAATAAATTTGAATTACATAGATTCCTCACTTTAAATAAACCATACAATATTGCGTATAATACATTTTGTTTTTACTTGTAGTTTAGTTTATATATATATATGTTTTATGGTAATGTTCGTTGTTGTTGTTTTTTGAAGTCCATTAGAGACTTTGTTCTTGCTACAAAACACAAATATATGTAAACACTAATTAAGCCCATTATAAGATATTTATTTCCGGTAATATGTAGCCAAAAAAAGACAATACTTGCGTACAATAAGTTTTGTCTGTACGTGTAGTATATGTGACCATGTTCATTTTTATTCGATTGAAGTGTATTAGTGTTAGAATACATGTATGTGTCTTTCACTTAAACGATTCGGTGTATGTATGGATTTTATGTCAGGTAAAAATAATATGTATGTATGTGTGCGTATAAAGCGAGATTTGACCCTTCTTTAAGACAGTCTCGTGGTCTTATTGTAACTTTTCATGTTATAAATTGCACAAGATGTTGTTGTTTCTTTCGTTGAGACTTATAAAAATATAGAAAAAGGTTTATTGTGAGCCACACCACAGTTTTATTAAAAATGGGCGTTGGCCGATGATTATGCCAACCGTAATCATATTCTGAAAATGAGGACGAAACAATCTTTCATGTCGAGCTTTATAAAGCAATTTATTTTCTATTTCTCTGTAATAACCAAATTTATAAAGGTAACAGTAAATAAACTTTACAACGAAAGATTAAGAAGGATTATTCTGTGAACAAGTTTGTTTTCTTCGAAACTCTGCATTTGATAAAAACAGTACTCGACATAAACATATAACCCATCAGTTAAAATGCGAAAGAATAGCTTGAGAGAAACCTTATTATACTTTTCCATTGCTAGTAAAAATCTCATACGGTAAAAACACACGAATATAATATTATCATATATGTACCGATCATAAATTAACCACAAACAAAATACAAAAGAATTTTTCTTTAGGGAAAATGTGCCCTAGTTTGCTTCTATTTTATGGACATTGCATTGTTAACAAAGGAAATCAATAGTTATGCTAACGTAGAATAATAAAAAGTGGTTCTGTGAGTACAGGATAGTTTGTTGGGTCTATCGTCCCACCAAAAGTATTTCAGTCATCTGGAGAAGGTATCTACTTGAAGCAGAGTTCGTACTACCTTTACTGTGAATAGCATGTCTTGAAAACCTGGCATGATACCACACCCAGTCACATTATCCTGACACAGGGTCAACCAGTCGTGGAACCCTTATATTTGCTTGAGCATTAGCTAGGAAGCTATACAACTACAAATTTGTACGACTTTGGTATGTCGCGACCCAGATTCGAACCTAGGGCCTCCCGTACCTGGAGCCGACGCTCTACTGATTGCGCTACCAGGTCCGGTCTGAGTACATTTATAAATTTTAAAAAAAAAAACACAAGAAGACAAATGCAGAGCTTTTGACAGCACCTTTCTGAGGGGTTTCTCATAGACAGTGAAAGAAATCTAATGTAAGTCATAACGTCAAGAAATGAAGCAAACTGTGAGATTATTTTGAACCATGTTATCCAGATTGTTTTCGGGTGAGAGGGAGGGGAGGACTTCTACTGTTATAAAAAATGATACATATATATGTACTAAATTGTCAACGAAAAACAGTAACTTGTATCGAGACAAAAAGAAACTTGAGAAAAGCGTAATTTATTATACAAGTCTGTTTATGTTAGTTGGAATCAAACTTCGATGATAAATAATAAGTGACAGTTAAGATACTCGCAATAGGTGATGACTCTTAATTTTCAGTGGAATTTTTTCCTGCATGTACATGACAAACTGATAAAGAGAAAACGAAGTAACATTATCAAAAGTATATCAGATTACGGTTCTAGTTGTATTATGTTTTTCTCTACTTCTCTACGTCTTGTTGTCGCAAGAGACAACAACAACAAAAACAACAGCACATATTTGTAATAGAACGCATTGTAATTGAAACACAAGCTTATATTTACCAAGTAGTCATGGTAAATGCGGTTTCGACAAGCGATATAAACCAAAGAGGTCAATAGTTGGAACTAATAAGTCTAAAATAAACGTATAAAGTGTCGGAGAAGCAATGAAAGCAGATTAATACCTAGAGGGGATCAGATATTGCTTTTTAACTACGAAACGTTCTTGCCTTTATTATATTATATATAGTGTATCAATGTACAAATCTGGCAATATAAAAATGCATTTGTGGTGTGAATTTAATTACGCAATTTCATTTTTCAAACTGTCGAAACCAAGTCCTGTGCTTGTGATGTACTTGATAACAAGAGTCGGCCAACAATTAACCAGGCTTAAGTGACAATGGAATTTCTGGATGTGTGGTCGGAGATTTACAATGTCAGACAGAAAACTATTAATCAGTTTTTGTTTTGGCCGGCAACAAAGGGGCTTTTTATGTACTTATATCTCTTCCTTCCATGGCATTTACGGACGGATTTTGTTGTTGTTATTGTGTTTTTTTTTGTTGTTGTTTTTTTCATTCTTCATAATTTGGTTTATCTCATCACCATATGTCTCTATGTTTCCTTGCCACGATATATATAGTATATATTAGTGTTGCAGTTCTGTTGTTAATTAATATATTTCAATATATCTTACAAGACATTTAACATTTTATTTTTAATAAGATTAAAACCGTTTCTGTTTTATTACCTCAAATTCCATTTTTCGAATGAATCTCGTGTTAAATCCGTAAGCAAGAGCAATTCACATTATCATTGACATTCTGCATTATTTTATCAGTATATTGTTGAAAATACAATTAAATTGTTAATTGTTTCTTATCGTGCGCAAAAACATTGCAGTGCTTCTATAAACCTTCATTTATTGGACACAGACATTCATGTAAAAAACATTTCGACATGCTTATACAATATCTGCTTATGGTCAGAGACAAAATGCGCTGGATAATTTTATTCAAGCAAGAGATACTTCGTCGGTTAATTGCAAAGATGCGAGGTAGTTGCACAATATTTATTCCATTTATAAACACTGCGTTGATTTTAACCGGATCAATATTTGTAACATGCCTATGTGTTCCTATGTATGCAACAAACAAAATCATCATTTTTAGTTAACAATTCGTGTGTTGCATAAAAGGCTTTTAAAGAAAGTAGAGGGATGTGAAGTTCAATAAATTCTTCACAAAATAACAAAATTGGTTTATCTGAGAAAGAAACCAGATGTGTATAATGAAAGTCTGCACTGTTTAATAGGCTGATTTACGTTTCCACTGACAATGCTGACATGTCGTTAGATGTTAATTGACGATATTGTCTTGGAGTATAATACATGTATTACTGATATTTGTTCATGTATATTTCTGTATATTTGGGTATGATTACATTTTACAAATATTTACGTTTTTATTGTTTTAATTTTAATGTTCTAGTCTGTTGTCTTTGCCGAAGTAGCCTGATTATTGCCCGCCCTTCTTCAACATATCGGTCACTATCCTCAATATAGGGAGATATTATTGATCGTTGACAATGTGAGAAAAACATGAGATCTTTTGTCTTTCTGACATTTACTACAACCTCTCCCCAAAACTAGTAGGAATTCAATAGAAATGAAATATATGCTTCCCGTCAGGAAAGGCGCCAGAATATTGACCAAGGACCGCAGATCCTATTCATCAAACATTGAATACAGGACATTGTGCTCATCTTCGTGTTGATGTATTAATGTTAATTTAATGTTGACTGTAATAGTCATGAATGTTCACTTATACATGTATATTGATGCTTTTTCTAACGATTTGCTTAGATATGATTCTCAGAACACATTCTTTTTTCTTCTAAGATCGAGATACGTCATTCATAAAATGGCTTGAGTATGTTGTGTTTCACACAAATATATAATAAACTATGAATATATATATATATATATATATATCTGTGTGTGTGTTTATTTAAATCAATCAACACTATGAATGTTACAATACAAATAAACATTTTTACTTATTACATAATTGAACAGACAAAATACACATTTTCTTATTGTAAACCCGCTCCAGCCTTTGTATGTTATGTTTATTGACACAACAGCTTCAAAAGTTTTATCCTTATTTTTATTATCAGTTGTGAAGGCAAGACACTTACGTGTATTTAATGTACAGATGGTTGTCAGAATTATAATTTAGAAGTATAATGCATCGAAGAGTAAAACTTGTTTTAACATACGTTGTTATTCGAGACATGAAACATTATTTACAGTTTTTATTTAGTGGAATAGTTAAAGAAAATGGCTGGCGATAGCCAAACTTCTCTTAATGTTTAAATGATAAAAGCCAGACACATTTCCTGCAGAGATGCTCGATTTTTTCTCTTTAATCAACTGTTAATGTTAATTCACGAGAGAAAAATGTTCAGTCAATTCAAATTATGCTTTGCTGCGAGACATAGGTTGGATGGCACAATGAAGTAAACTGAAACATAACACCATCAAATGTTGACCACATACGATGTTGAATACAGTAATTTAACGGGCATGTAAATTTTCAAGTAGTAGATTTAAAAGGTTTATGCTTGATGAAGTCGTAAAGAATCGTTTATAGCAACTGCTTGTTTAAAATGTGCATAACGCCATACGTCTGTCTTATGCGCCTTTCCGTATTCAATTGAAATTGGACTATTTAATAAAACGTTTTGAAACCATCGTTAACATACAGAATTTCCCACTACCGTTGCGTATTTTTTTAAAAATTATAAGAAGAAATGACGGCACTTTTTACCTAAACGACCATAGAGGTACTTTCCGTAATATGTTGTCTTCCCGCACATAAGATGATGGATGATGTCTGAAAGCAATAATCAATATAAAACATGGTCACAATGCAAAAAGAACTTTGAAACATTGTAACATACTGATTACCGACCCGACAAAGACTTCAGCATACACGTGCTAAGATGTATTTATTCGGTGTTCTCTGCAAATTGGTAAACGTTGCTACATTCATATTTATAACTACATTCATATTATTTGGTGTGCCAAATAAGTAAGATATTGTTTTGGGAGTTATTTTGTCACATGGGGGAGTCCGTGGTGCTAGAGTAACTTGTAACTCATCTGACCGCTAAGCCTTTCATCGCCTGGCTTCGAGTCTCGTTAAGAACGATGAATAAATGTGGGCATGTCTTCTACTATTTGTCTGGGGACCTCCTCCGCCAAAATAGCTGAATATCGCTAAAATGATCATAATTTGTCGCTTTTTAAGATAAAAGTACTAGTACGCTTAAACTACTTCCGGTGACTACAGTCTTGGGTAGACTAAGATTTTAACCATTGGGTATTGGCTTGAATGCAAAGGAGCTATTGCCTATGGTAATGGATGTCTTGCTTTGAAATATATCTTTTATGCATTATTATAATGCATGTTACAAGCAACTTTTAAAAAAGCGTGTTTGTTGGTACAAAATCATTAATTAAACATAGAGCTTGAGTCCGAGATCATCATTTTAGCATTTGATTTGACGAAATGTCTTTTTAATGTACCTTATCATATGCTTAAGGGGGAGCGCAGTCTTAAACTCTACTTTTATAAACTTAGACAATAATTCTATAAATTTGAACATTTCTTAGAAACGGGCAAAATCCTATATTAGTTTTCAAATTGTAATATAACTTTTGCGACTTTTTAATGAAGATAATAACAAGGCATCGATCTTGAAAGCATTTTCTTGCAAGGAAAACAGAACCAAGACGACTTTGTTAGTTATCTTTTCTTACACGGAATTAACAGTTAATTTAATCTATAATTTGAATAAAGCTTCTTTCGTTTAGCATATCTCTATAGTTTAACAGAAGCCAAAATAGGAAATTAAATGAAGTAAACGACAAAGTCATTTTGCATTGGTTACGTTTGATTGGCATAATCTTTTGAAGAGGAAAATGCTTACGTCCCTTGAGTGGTGTGTGGTTTGTTCTTTAGGAATTACAAGACATAATTGATGGAAAGCATCAAAAGTCGCCATCTTGAACCTGTTCAACAATGGAAATTTTCAGCCTACGAAAAGATTCGACCAATAAACAGCAAAACCTTGTTGTTATTAAAAACACTAAAATATCGCCAAGTTCATATTTAAACAATGCATGATCTAACGAATTGTATTCAGAATGCAAACAACAGAATAGGGCTTAACATTTGACTTTTACATTGTACATCGTTGTAACAAATGCAATTTAAATTAACAACAAATCATACACACACATTGAACATCAAAAATTTCAAGTGATAGGTCAGGATGTGGCATCATTTAAAGTACAACAATCTAATTTAATTCTGTTATTCACTATAATTAAATAACAACAGACATTCAATGGAGCACTTGTAAAACAACATGGCGCCATCCATAGAATTTTCCAGGAACAATTACATCTTGACGCCGTTCGCATGCGCGGCGACAATTATGTTATAAAACGCGACTGTCATACATGTACAATGAAACAGCAATCATGACCTCCTCACGAAAAACGCATTAGGTTATATTTGCAGCGGAAAGTTCTTTGTCGAGTTTGCATTTTTTCGACTGTATGGTTGTTCTTAAACAAACTTTTTGATCTGCTGGTAGTTTTCTGAGTCCTATGTCTGTATTTATTTTGGTTTTATTTTGATTAAAGATGTACTCTCTTTTCTTTGTGTCAACGAAACCTCGGACATAATTAATACTCTGGTCTAATGAAAATACTTCAAAGAGAATCAACAGAAACGATAGGTACTCCATGACTGAGTAAACTCTAGTTCCAAAAGGACACGTTTCTTTTTTAGATATAAGTATATAAATAATTGAACCGACCACAAAAGCTCAATTGGTAGAGCGTCGGCTTGCGGTTCAAACCTCGGCCTGGTCAAACCAAAGACTTTAAAATTGGTAGCAGTGACTTCCCTCCTAACGCGCGGGGTTAATGGGACAGCATTACGCCTGAAGTGCCTCTGTGGTATAATGATAGAAATGTCGCTGCACAGTATCGGCAAAAATGCCGGCAAATCCTATCCCTAAATAATTAAAGTATGAAAAATAACAAAGGAAAATTCCTCCGAAACTATGCAAAAGAGAGTTATGGTTCTTGTACACTGCACTTTCCCTCATTGAGATCTATCACAATGAAGTTTCATGTTGATAACTCTTACACTTTTTGCATTATGCTCCTGGCAAAATTTAAGTCTTAAAATGAGAAAAAGTCCTTAATTATCCAAAGTATTGTTATGGTTCTTAAACACGTACAGGGATCTATCAACCTATAGAGTTCTAAGCTAATGACTCTAGCAGTTGTTGTGTTATACTCCAGACAAAATTATGATTGACGGACGAACAAAGAAACGAACGAACGGACGGAACTAAACGGACAAAGCGGCGACTATATGATTCTTCTATTAAATATTTGAAGTGAAAAGGCGAAGAAAATTTGATAAGTGAGGCTTATATGCGTATTATGTGCAATGATTTACAATGATATAATAAAAGGCAGTATGCAAGGTTTGTTTAAATAATTATTTTAAATTTATTTAAAAAAGTTTTCTCTTTCGTCTGAAGTGTATTGAACAGATTATGGCTTTTGTAGAAAAAAAGAAAAAATTCTTACAATCTTCAAACAATCTTTTTGTACTTCTTTATTATATTCTAGACACCGAGAACACGTTTCGAATGTCAATAGAGAGAAAACATGACGAGTAGTTAATTGTTCCATTGTGTATAGAAAGGAGATTATTACAGACTCATGGCGCCATTCACATTTTAAACATGCACTTGTTATGAACGATCCTTGAAACTGTTAAAGCAGAATAAAGATCGGAAGACAATGCCAAATGCAAAGCAAATACTGCACTTCCAGCAAAAACAAAATTAAAAAATGAAACCAATTTATATTGAAATTTGAAATTATGCTACATATAGCTTAATATAGCAGTCAATATAGGAAGCTGAGATGCTTAAAGGATTAACGAATTCATTGCTGACTAACCATATTAAGTAAGTGATAAATATACGTTTTTTATGTATTCATCCTTGTCTCTTCCAAACAAACAAATAGCACAATTCAACCCCTTTTCACCATTGTACCAGGAGAATATAACTCTCTCGTATAACATTATACTTTAGACAAAAAGTATATACACAATATTCACATTCTATAGCAATGTTGATATTTCTTCAACGAAAGTCACATAACCTGTTATTAGGTATGTTATTTTTTCGTAATAAATATCAATTAACGTTTGAATTGTGCGAGGAAAGCATTTTTATATCTAACTGTAAACACATACATTCCGCATACAAAAGGGGTTTTGAATGTGTAATAATACAGAAAATCATATCCCCAAACCTTGGACCATAACATAATTTTGGTTTTATCATATTGTCAAATACCTGAAATAACCTTTTCCAAGGATATATATACACGTCTTTTTACAATAATTTAGTGAGAAAATAGCCAGCCCTTTGTGCTTGTGCAGTTTATTATTGTTCATGGGCAGTATTCCTAAATTAACAACGAGTTGATGACCACCACATATACTACTAAATTGGGGTTGTAATGACTTGTCTGACATCAGATATGTCGTATTTGGTATGGTATTATCAATACATAATTATTCCCCCGGTATAATTTGTTCTGTTAATAAATCAATTAAATAATTGATAAATAGGGAGTACAGTGTTTTTCTGGTATTTTCACTTTGACGCATTCCGATGTTACATGAAACATGTAGGTTGAGAGACAGAATTGGCACAGTGATTACGTTTGTTCGCGTCTGACTCTTTATAAACCTTAACACAATAATGCAAATTAATAAAAAGCATTAGGAGAGTTTCCATTGATGCAGAATTTAATTAAAGAGTGAAATTTTATCGAATGCCTATTCTAAAATCCACATATAAACAAATACAACGGCATCCATTATTTAAGATTTGGTATTTCTGGAATAAAAAAACAAACATGATCAACTGCAGAATGCCTATAGCCTTATTCCTGATTTTAAATCGTTTATGCGTCCGTATGTTTGCGTCCATTTGTAATGTCTTTTGTTTACTACACCAGAAACTATCTTATAAGTGATTTTAGTAGGACAGACTCTTCGCTAATTACTCGTAACATTAATGGGTCCAGATTTATGTACAGGACATAAAATATCATCACAATATGCAAGTTCCGAATTGCATACCATACTTCTTCAATCGAAAGAAATGCATTCAATTCGTCGCATGAGCTATAATCACTACGCTTATATATTATATAAATTTGTTCAGCATCACTTTCGATCAACTGTGTAAAAAGGGCTTAAACCATTCATTACTTGTACTATTGTTCATAGTTTTAGCCGGTCTTGCTTAATAATTTTACACACGTCAGAAGGGTTCCTTTGTACTAATTTATACCTGATAAGTTCTGGATGTGCATTTTTCTTTATGCAATACTCCGCCAGTTCTGCCTACTGATCGTTCCAGGACGGAAGCTTTTGGGCTTTTTCTTGTTGTGTGTTATATCTCGTCTCTGTTTTTAAATTTGCTCTTGATGCCTTTGTCTAGAAATAGATGTAAATATTGGTTAGAATTTCTTTTTGTCTATTTAAATACATTTCTTTTCTTTTTTAGGAACTGGGGGCGCTCGTGGCGTAGTGGTAGAGTCGCCGATTTGCATCTCCTCTGACTGCTTAGCCTACCACCGCGTAGGTTCGAGTCCCATTCGGGACGAAGGAACTTAATGTGGGAAGGTTTTCCAGCTGACCTGCGATGCGCCGGTGGTTCTCCCCAGACAGATGTCTGGGGTCTTCCTCCACCAAATAGCAGGACGTTTCTATTCTGCGATGTAACTCAAAATCAAAACAAAACATTTTATGGAAGTACAAATCTGCATTCTAATATTGTCAGTCGAAATTAACGTAAGGGATGTAATTGGTCAGCTTTAAATTCATCCCATCATGGGGATTGTAATGACTTTTCGTCGTGCATTTCTTGCCAATATTCAAGATCCCACTTCATAATAGAGCTTGGTTCATTTGTCTACTGCTTTACTTACAACATTATGTTAGGATATAGAGCCATGCATGGCATACATATCAGAGATTTTGTAATTTGATGATAACCTGATCGCTTAACACTTTCACTAATGCATGCCATTTTGCGCATGTGCAAAGCATGAACGAAGTATCACTTATCTAAGAATCTACACAGCATAGGGTTATTTCATAGCTTGGCTAAACCTAGGATCTATTTCTTATACTTGATCATATATGCCTTCAAAAATACTTAAAACCTGTTGTTTCAAAGAAAAAAAAAATCAACAGATTAGGTGAAATTCCAAAATCACAGACGTTTACTATGAACGAAAGTGTTAATGCGTCGCGTCATGTAAAGTTAATAAGTACAGTTTTGTGTGTATTTTCTTGTATAACATTATTACTTACCAAGAATTGTTTATTATAATCAAATTGCAGATGTAGATTCTATCATGCAATCTACCACACTTAGGCTATCCTAAGTGTAATAAGAAAAACTGACATCATGATCATCTTGGAATATACCATTCAAAATTCGGATGTCAAAGATACAACATAATTGTACAATAAATTTACTAAAACTATTAGATCTGTCAATGTCTGTGGTTCTGCGAGTCATATCAAAGCTAATATATGTACTAACCCAACTTGCACACAGTTTAAATATTACTTGTTCTTGCATTCATAACCCATGTTAAACAACAACATATCTGGATAACCTGAGACAATGTTAGTTCAAAAGGTATTGCAGATATATATATATACACGTGCTCTTTCAGCCACCACGAATTGTATTGGTCTGGTCAGTATTAGCAGACAATGTTATCATTATTATTATTTTTATTATCATTATTATTATTATTATTATTATTATTATTATTATTATTATTATTATTATTATTATTATATTATTAATATTATTATCATCATCATTATCATTATTTTTATTATTATTATTATTATTATTATTATTATTATTATTATTATTATTATTATTATTATTATTATTATTATATTATTTCTATGATATTTCTATCCTCTTGATATTCGTGCTGCACATTTTATGCGTATAATGTGTAGAATAACAATAAAGTGTGGGCAGTCGCAGTCTTTTATTTATAGCCAAAACGTCTTCACTTTGTCATGTAGAAAAAGGATAAAAATACGTTAAAAACAACAACAATATTTTTCGATTTTTCGAATTTTTTCACGATCATCCGGAGAAAAAGAAAGGGTTGCGGGCTCGAATCAAATAAGTTGTTTACGTATTCCGTGTTAATAATTTAAACATAATGAATGTATACAAATCTTCGTTCCTTTGTCGAGTTAATCCAACGATAACCGTTACGAAAGTTAATCTAGGACAAGTTTAACATTGTTTACAAATATACACAATTTGATCATTGTTTAGCGACGTCCTGCTTTGTTCTAAAAGGAACACCCTGCACAAATATTTTAATACCCCTACCGGCGCATTACATGGCGGCTGAAATACTTTCCAACCTAGCACGGTCAGGTTAAAATTTGTAAAGTCAAAATTAGATATAAAAAAAGATGTCTGCAGCATAAAGTAGTTGAAATAATAGATACTTGTCAATAATAAAATCCATAAACAAGAGTTGTATATTTTTTACCAAATTAATAAACTTGTTTAAAACATTGACACGAATGAAAGCTAAAAACAGACCGAACAATTCATATTTATTTTTGTTATTTACTTATTTGTTTGTTTATTTATTTATTTATTTTATTTACTTATTTTTTTATTTTTTTATTCATTAATTCATTAATTAATTCATTCATTCATTCATTCATTCATTCATTCATTCATTCATTTATTTATTTATTTATTTATTTATTTATTTATTTATTTATTTATTTATTTATTTATTTATTTATTTATTTATTTATTTTCATTTATTTATTTATATGAATTGTTTTGATTATAATTTAAGATAAATATAATATATAAATAACCTTATTTCGTTTTGTCTATTAGTGTACAGCCTGTTCAAATTAAAGCCACAATCACGTTACACAGCCTGCAGTAAGTACACAAAAGTAAATATCACATATGCAAGTATGCATGTTAAACGATGAAAAGTATATAATAAATGTACTTAAATGGCGTAGACTAAGGATTTTTGTTTCTATTTAAAGCCCTTCTATGTTCATGTATAGAAGTTTTCATTGAAATGAACACGTTTTATGAGTGTTTTGTGACAATTTCCTTTGTTTATTTTTTCCGGACAAGAAAACGGTTTCAAGAATGCTGTTATTTTTATCTTCAGTTGAATTAAAAATTATGCCAACATTGAAACTGAAACAATAATTTTGACATTGACATATAATTAATGTTGTTCTTTTATTCTGTAAAATAATAGTTTTACCGTTAAACCCAAATTAGTTGATATGAGAAGAGCTGTTCTTCGATTAAATTTCATTGACAAAAAACAATGATTTCTTGTGTATGGACTTCCAAAAAGTCCTGCTGCTAAATGGAGTGTTAATGTTTTTCCTTAGATAGATTGCTTGTCAATTCCAGTTATTTTGTTATATTTGAAACTTGCCAGGCGACCGACGGAAGTGAAAGAAAACACGGGAAACATTCCTCTTTAGAGAATATGATGCGAAGTTATTATGTTGTCGATTGTAACTTCGGGGATTATCAAAGATAGAAAACAAATATTTATTGGAACTCACTAAAATATTTTAAACTAATTTTACCAGTGCAAAATTAAAAATATAATTGCTCATCTTTCAATATGTTTAGTGAGGTTTTTTATATGAATTCATGGAGAATGGCACTATTACTTTACATATGAAAACGTAGCTCTTTCTATTCTTTTAGTAGCTATAATTATCAGTTAATACTATCAGAATAAGAAACCGTTTACATTCTGCTTTTTTTTTCACTCAAACGGAACATCTTTCCTTCTCTAAGAATATAAAGAACATAAACATTGCTGAGTGTTTCGTGATTAAAATGTTTTACATTACAATATAAACCTTCA
>CM017557.1:58359695-58606009 GCA_007844125.1 Sinonovacula constricta
TCGATCGATCTATCTATGATTCTATCTATCTTCTATCTATCTATCTATCTATCTATCTATATAGCTATCTATCTATCTATCTATCTATCTATCTATCTATCTATCTATCTATCTATCTATCTATCTATCTATCTATCTATCTATCTATCTATCTATCTATCTATCTAGAGACATGTGTGCAGATCCTGTCAACCTAGACATGTTCTACATGTATCAGGTCATTTGGTTGTTTATCATGATTGTACTGATAGAACAATCCTTTGAAGTTAATATCTCAGAATTATGAATCTTTAGTGATCTGAACCTGCTAAGTACAAATTGATCAAGCTGAGGTAAATAGTGTAGATCAAGATCAGCCAGCTTCTGTTTGATTGAATTTTAATTGTCTCTGACTTGTGATTATTTTTCAAAAGCAATAATGACTCTTTACTATATTGCTGTATTTCCTTGACATTTTCCTGTTACTTTTTATAATTATTAATTATTATTAATATATTTTTAAAAACCTATATTTTTAACCTAGAAGAATTTTGCACATTGTAATAAGACATTTGGTAAGTTTTAATAACATAATAACTTTAAAAACAAGTAAATTATGTCATGTGTGGTGGGCTCCTTGGAAAAGAAAATGGCATTCTTGGTAGTCTTTTTTCAGTTTTCTGACATTGTGTGCACCTCGTTTTTGAGATTGGAAAAATGGTGAGGGGAAACTGCTTAACATAGAAATGATTGGGAAAAATAATTGGCCAGAGTTGTAACATTTATGTATGTTTGGATTATCAATAAACAATTATAAAATATAAAATTCTACAACTGCATTGTTACATGAGAAAGTATAGTGATGCAATCTTTAATGGGAGGTTAATATCAATTTCATCTTCTGCGTTCGGCTCAAGGTACGGGAGGCCGCGGCCCGGGTTTGATCCCAGGCCGCGACATACCAAAGTCGTTACAAAAAAATGGTAGTGGTATAGGTCCTTTGCTAACGCTCAAGCAAATATAAGGGCAAGTCCACGACTGGTTGGTCCAGTGTCAGGATAATGTGACTGGGTGTGGTATCATGCCAGGTGTTCACAGCATGCTATACACAGTGAAGGCAGCACTATATCTGCTTCAAATGGACACCGTCTCCAGATAATTGAAATACTGTTGGTGGGACGATAAACCCAACAAACAAACAAACAAACATCTTCTATTTGGTTGATAGCAATTAGCAAGAAGGCTGGATAGATGTCAGGCATTAAGGGGTGTTGAAGGGGGTGAACCACTGTTATATTGAATATAAACAGTTTTTAAATAACTTTTTTGGTATTTTTAGCAACTGTGGTCTTCCAAAGTGATCTGAGGTTGTTGAGCCTCACCCTGCCATGTGGTCTCCAAGAATGGGATATATTTGTCCCTTTATTTATCACTGCAAATAAAACATTGCTTGCTGCTTGAGACAGTAAGTTGATAAGACACAGTGTGTCACAGCACCTTCAGCTTAACAGTTTCCTTGTTGTAAATATTTACACAGCATATAAAAATGCTAATTTTAAGAACAGCTATCCATGTTCCTGTGGTCAACTTGGACAATGAGCAGAAAAGTTTATTAACAGAATTATACCTTGATGACCAGTTTATACTCTATCAATAAATTCTCCTTTTACAGAATTCTGTGATTTTTTCACAGGAGCTGGCTTGGCAGTGCCCAAACATACTCTGATAGAAGGTATGACACACCAGTTGTTGTAAAATGCAATGATGATTGTATTAAAACATTGTTATTCTGTGGGGTACATGTGGCTGAGTTGTAGATTCACTGACTTAAACTGTTACTCCTCTGACTGCTTAGACTGTAACAGTGTAGGTTTGAGTCCTGATCAGGGCGAAGGACATAATGGGGGAAGGTTTTCCAGTTGACCTGTGGTTATGTTGGTAGATCTACCCAGACATTTGTCTAAAGTCTTCCATCTACTAAATAACTACTTACTTCTGAGATATTGGATGTCACTAAAAGTTACCTTACCTTGTCAATGCAATTTATTTAAAAAAACAAAACAATAATTGTTAATTCATTCTTTTTTATCATAAACTTGTGTTCTTAATGCCAAAAGGTGTCTTTCAAATATATATACACTGGGTATTCTATACATCATGCTCTCACACATTATTTTACTTTAGAACTATATTCACAATTATTGATTGTGAAGACTTGATTATGTAGGGTTTTGTAATGATCAGTATCTTTTACATATGTCCATACAAGTTTGATACATATCATTTAGCTATGGTCATTTCTGTGTAGATTCTGTTAGATATTTTCTTTTAAATTTTAATCAGTTAAATCAACCATTATCATCAGTGTTTTTTTTTTTGTTTTTTTTTAAATGTATTATCCAAAGTTTTTTTGCTATGGTCTGTTTTAAAAAAATCTGAAAACTTTAAACAGTATTGTTGTATTTTTAAAGCCATAATAATGCTGCCAGACTCAATGTTTTACCTCCCCTGTAAAACTTTAAAATGGTATTTTGTTAAAAAACTGTACTAGAAAACTTATTGGTCCACTATTTTAGGAGTTGTAAATATGCTAGCCAAGAAAAAAGGAAGAAAGACTTTAATAAGTACATAACAGGTGAAACAATAAAAACAGCACAGTTTTTGTATTATTTAAACCCAAGACCTCGAGTATGTCAGTCTAGTGCTCAACCAAGTGCGCCTTCATGCATGTTTTTATATAGTTTTATTCTACATTCTGACTTGCATAGTGTTGATAAACATTCAACATAACCTAAATGATAATAATAACCAGTCAGGCCCTGGAAGGGATCAATCATTTTCTTTCAGCTAATATTCTGTGCCATATACCGTACTTGTTGTTATGAATTGTTATTGTAACATGGGAGCTAGTAGGATAACAAAATAAGCTACATACATAATCATTCCAGCTTTTACTGATGCAGCAGTATTTGATGTTCTGGCATTTGATATTGTTTTACAATATGAAACTTGGCAACTGTCTTAAACACATTTAAGCAAAGAGTATTTTAGCTGTGAAGGATGTCTCAGAAGTTTTTATAATGACACCCTGCTTAAAACATATGTATTTTATTGTAATTTTTAGCACAGTATAAAAGTAAATTGTGTAATCTTAAAAATAGAGTAAATATGGTTATGTTTTTTGACTGAAATACCTGTGCTACATATCATTTAATAGCCATGGTAATGCTAAACTCTCTGGCTGTATTTATGAACATTTCTTTTAACAGTATTAAAGAACTCCAAAGTAAAGAACATTCAAAGTTCTGGAAAACAAAACAAAAAGCATATTAATCCTCTTTTTTCAAAAGTTTGATGCCATTTTAGGGGTTCAAGGAAAAAATGCAAAACAATTTTTTTTAAATCGGGCGTAATCAAAGTTACATCGTTGTGACATTGGTCCAATGTACAGAAATGTGTGCTGCACTAAGGTTTGAAACTCATTGTGGAAAGACACCGATAAATATGAATGATATGATTAAACAAGAAAGAAATCTTATTATTTTCAAGCACATCTGTTTTTACAACCATAATTAAGGTGACTGGCAGGCACATTGTTTTACCTTCTCCAATAAAATTTTAAATGCTTAGTGTTTTAAAAGAACTAATAGAAACCATATTTGGCAGACACAAAAAATGCAATAGAACAACAAAAAATGCTTGTTTTTGTATGATTCCAAGCTAGGACTGTACCTGGTACATGTACCTCTCTTTGCGAGGCAGAACCTGTCGGGAAAGATGTTCACGGAACAGCCAGTAGACCTAGAGTAGCATAGCCAGTTGACCTAGAGTAGCATAGCCAGTGGACCTAGAGTAGCATAGCTAGTGGACCTAGAGTAGCATGGCCAGTGGACCTAGATTAGCATAGCCAGTGGACCTAGAGTAGCATAGGCAGTGGACCTAGAGTAGCATGGCCAGTGGACCTAGAGTAGCATGGCCAGTGGACCTAGAGTAGCATAGCCAGTGGACAGTGGACCTAGAGTAGCATAGCCAGTGGACCTAGAGTAGCATAGCCAGTGGACCTAGAGTAGCATAGCCAGTGGACCTAGAGTAGCACAGCCAGTGGACCTAGAGTAGCATAGCCAGTGGACCTAGAGTAGCAAAGCCAGTGGACCTAGAGTAACATAGCCTGTGGACCTAGATTAGCATAGCCAGTGGACCTAGAGTAGCAAAGCCAGTGGACCTAGAGTAGCATAGCCAGTGGACCTAGAGTAGCATAGCCTGTGGATCTAGAGTAGCATAGCCAGTGGACCTAGAGTAGCATAGCCTGTGGAACTAGAGTAGCATAGCCAGTGGACCTAGAGTAGCATAGCCAGTGGACCTAGAGTAGCATAGCCAGTGGACCTAGTGTAGCATAGCCAGTGGACCTAGAGTAGCATAGCCAGTGGACCTAGTGTAGCATAGCCAGTGGACCTAGAGTAGCATAGCCAGTGGACCTAGAGTAGCATAGCCAGTGGACCTAGAGTAGCATAGGCAGGGGCACTGGTAAAACACTCTCACAGTGCACTTCATTGTTAACCTCAAAATACCCCTCCTCTATCAATTGCAAATTCATTAAGGTTTTAAAAGTTTAAAGATTGTTGCCACTTTTTATAATACAACAAAATATCTACACCATTTTAAAATGTCATTTTGTCTTAGTTCTGGACCACAACAGATATGTTGACAGTGAGAAATGACCATGATTCATTAGCCAAACATGCTACCAAAATGTATATAAATAAAAACTATTTTTCTGATTAAAAATAGACTCCAACTTCCATTGATATCATTCACAATATTTTACATCAAATTAAACTGTGCATAAGTATGTTAAGTATTGATATTTATGCATCACTGCATGACATAATTTAATATGGTTACATGCCATTTTTTTTAAAAACTCTATTGCAGATCTAGAAATTAACAATCGGCTTCTAGCAGAACACTTCAAGCTAACCATATCATGGCTTTTGTGATGCTATCTTTCTCTCACAGAACATTGGATACCACCTTAAAAAGGAATTCCAACAGAGTTGTTATCACAGAATGATATAAATTATGAGCAAGTTTACAGCTCACAGACTTTTAAGAAAAGAAACTTCTGTTGCATAAGATATTGTATTATTTGTACGAAAGGACTCGATTCCTTTTTTTAATGGTTAGCTCAACTGTACATTTGTTCCAAGGCAATAGAACTATGCTGCTAATGAAAAAATTCTATTTATGATGTTTTGTCTATGGTTTAAGATCCAGTGGAACATTAATAGTCAATATGATGATTTCCAGCTGTAACTATTGGAGGATGACCACAGACAAATCAAGGTAGCACCTCAGGCACACTGCAGGTCAGCTGGACTACCCCTGTACAAGAAGTTACTGCCTCCAACTAGGACTCATACCTATGCAGTTAGGAGCTTGGGAATAATTGCATGTTAGTGACTCTAACCACTTGTTTGACCTAAGTAGGCCTTTTCATATGTCATATGTCAATGTCATATCACTCAGAGCAAACATATATTGGATCTTTAAATAAAGTATTGCATTAATATGATTCTGCATTCTACAATCCTCATAATTAGAGTACTTTATGTATTACTTCGAACATTCTATGGTAGTTTCACTGATGATGGCTTGATTGTATGTTTTCATTCCTAATGTTTGTGTAAATTATGTTTGTACTTTTAACAAACACAAACTTTTTTTCAGACTTTTAAGAACATAATATGTCTTTCAAAAGAATGACAGAATAGTTTGTAACTGTAAATGGACAATTTTGTTTGTCCTTAAAATTTGTACAAGCAAATTGTCTTAATAGCTCACAAATAAAATAAAAATTAAAAGACAAAGTCCAAAAACATTTACCTTAAGAGAAGCATGAATATATATCATAGAATATAGACTCTCTTTTTGTAGCATTCCACCCCAGTGGCGGTTATTTATGTTTACAGAAATATTGCACAACAGTGAGTGAACAATTGTCTGGGTAAACCACTGTCATACTGAACAAAGGCTCCTCACATAAAAAGTGTTTGCCCCAAGTGGGCTACCAACCCATGGAAGATGCTTAAATATCATTTTGTAAGTAAATATGAGATTATGAGGTTATTTTTAGCCGATATGTTTCGGAAATATAATACATGTTTCTGTGGATAAACTTGCCAGTGAGCACATGATTTCAATATATTGTTTCATTTTTTAAGGTAAAAAAGTTTTCAGCCTTCAGCTGCCAAATAAAGACTTATTCTTACGTATCAAATTAAGATTTTCCTAGCTTAAGGTTTGCTCAGAAGCAGTTATTCAGTTTAAAATGCCATTGTCAAAAGTTTTCAATCTACCTAAATAATTTATAAAATTAATTTTATTATGATCTCCTGTTTACATGTAAATATGTTGTCCTTATTATTTATTCATCAGATTTGGAAAATCGAAAGTGCTAGGCTTTTTAAGCTTTTTTAGTTGTTAAAAACTCCATAGATGTAGTACAAAATCATAAAATTAGACCAGCTCTTGTTCATATAAACAACATGTGTGTATATTAATCCTAAGTAGTGAACTGATTAGCCAGGTAATTACACAATGTTTGAATTTAACATGTTTAATTGCAAAACCACATCTCTTTTGTCATTTTTTTTTAAATTCCTAAAAAAAATTTCAACATTTTTGCTGCATGGCTTTCAAAAGTAAAAATAGAATAACTGAAAATCAAGCAGCATTCCTCAATACAATAGAGCTTTTTGGTCTATTAGTTTCAGTGGGATATAATTCTCTTAACACAATTCTCTTAACATTAATGGTAACCTGTTTGTTAGCACTAATTAATAAGAGGTTATTGTTTAAAAGTTTACGTGATTTAAATATTGTTAAGTAATATATTAAAATGTATATTTCAAAATAAGTGCTTTGCCCTTTAAAAATGCCCTTTATTATTATACCCCCCACAACAAAGTTTGCAGGAAATATATTTAAATCAAGTTGTCTGTCTTTGATCAAACAACTTTACAATCATCTTAAATAGTAAGGGAACATGTGCACATGCTATTTTATTATGATCAGGTGAAATATGCAGGAGATGCTTTTTCTTATATTTCAGACAATGTTATGTGAACTCTACAAACAGGAAGCAGAGTTAAGGGATAGTGGGTGTATTCCCTAGCCCATGGCTTACAGTTCTAGTTTATTTATAACATTAAAAACATTTGCATTTTAGACTAAATTAAGAGCTGGAGTTATTTTTTTCTGCTTGTCTTTACTTTAAAGATGTTATACTTATGATATATATTATTATTTTATTATATATATATATATTTATGATGTGTGCTTTCCTTTTTTTTCTGAAAACAGGAGAGACACAAAGGAGCACAGTGAGCCAAAGGCCTGTGTGTGGCTTCTGTGACCATAGCTAAAGCAAATCTTGTAAAGACTTCAGCAAATAAGATCATCCATAACAACCTATATTAGCAGTGGGATTTATGGACAAATACTGATACTCTGTCATACATGTGGGTTAGTTCTTTCTTTTTCAAATTCATTATATTGTCCTAGGTGATACACATGCAATGAGGCTTGGGTTTATATCATTCAATGCAAAATCTGTTCATGTTTAATAGTCAATATCATGTACTACTGTTACTTCCTAGCAAGAACTTTAGACAAAATTACAGAAAATGGTGATTCTTGTTTGTTAGCTTGCTGAAATCAGTCTTCTGTCAAAACCGACCGTCAGAAATGAAGTGTACTGGGCATAAATATAGTGCTTCTTTCACTGAGATAGCATGTCATTTCACATTATTTGAAAGTGTATATGTGTCTCATTAGCAACCAAACAATTCTGTGGAACAAGCCTTATAATATGGATGTAAAAAATGGACATAAAACAGTACATAAAAAGAAACATATACCTGTGTGAAAATAAAAAATGTTTTTTGTTGTTGTTTCCAGTGACAAAAATGCCATTGAGAACCAACCTTGGTGTCTGACAGAGTGGCCAAGGAATTTCTGTGATTCTTCATCTGTCTTTTCTGTGATTATTTCTGGGTGATAGAAATCATAATGTATTATGTATCCTACACACATCATTCAAGTTAAAGAATGCCCTTATTTGCAACTTACATATGTTACTTTTTCAGTTTGTATGTAAACTTCTGGGTTTTTAAATGGTGCATATCAATATTCTGGTGGAGTCCTTACACTGTATGCTTCTGTTAAGCTGCCTCACAAAATAAATGCTTCAATTGGAACTCAAACTCTAGGAACTTGAGATCACTTAGCCACTTTCCTTTAGCTACATACATGCCGCTCAATCTGGGTTATAAGAAGCGAACACTTTGTTAAACCCAACCTGTTGGAAGAATGGTGTAAATAGTGATTGGGCATATAGTTGTCCCATTTCAGTTCATCCATGAATGTTTAGTTTTTGATAAATTACTTTTGAAAGAAATAGGAATAAAATGGGCATTTTAATTTCTAATTCAAAAGGATAGAATGGAATATAATTTTAGACTTGTTTTTGGATTAGTGTACAACTTTATTTATAAAATCCTTATTCAACAAATTGATTTATGTATGATCGAGTAACAACTATTATTTACTTAATTGGTCATTACATGACAACTTGAAGGATGTGTCTTTTTATTCATTAGGGCTTAACAAAATACTGTTTTTTGTCCAAACAAATAAACAGTAAAAGACAGGTCAACAATGTTACTTGTCACTTTCAAGTCTCTAGAAACTTCTGAAAATAGGCGAATATTTATTTTGATGAATTTTTTCTAGGGATGTCAACGGATATCCGGACATCCGTCCGAATCGTCGGATATCCGAATCGACTTTGGTATCCGGATATTCGCTTAAAAATGAAATATTTTAAACATTTAATTAAATGTTTTGGCAATTTTGGTAAGTTATCTTTCTGTTGTCGTGTCAGTGTGATTTCACACATACGCAGGTGTAACGGATTATCGACAGGTGGTGACAGGTGGTGACACGCAGAATTGTATATCGTCGTTGCTCCACGAAAACCGCGTAAGTTGGTTTTGGCTAGTTTTCATGAGGCGAAAAAAACTTTAATTGATCAAATGTCCGCTTTTATCCGTTATATGTGCATTGTTTTTAATTTAAATACATCTTTAACTTGTGAAACTGGAATTTTCAGCCACTTCAGTAGTTAAGCCAAACGGACACTTACGCGATTTTGTCATTAATTTTCAAAAAGAATTTGCTTTACACGTTTTTTGAAACACTCGTTTCCGCGATTTTTTCATCCAATTTGACAATATTATTGACTTTCGCGTTTTTCAAATTCTGTAATATTAAATAGCATCACTCTATTTAATGGCATTAAAGGCAAATAATTATCTTGCATTATTGTTTAGTTATACAAAAATTAGTACTAATATCTAGGATCTCATATTTTATATAATCACGTTTTCTAATATTATCAAACAGCAGTCATACTGGTCTGAAATCCGTTTATTTAAACGCATTAAATATAAAAGAGCAACGAATGTCATGGGTATTGTAAAATGTGTTTAACTATAAATGAAAACTAGAAAACTTGTCCATTGAAATGAACTTTAATTAAAATGAACCTCAAACATGTTATAATTTTGACTATGTATCATGAATACAACAACTTCTGCATTGCATTGCATAGAATCGAAACAACACTATTTGAAACAGTACAATATCTAATATGATTATTAATTCGTCGGCATATAAAACCTTGTATTGTATAACCCCTCGGGCTTGTACTTGAGACTACGGATATCGGTAACCACAGGGTCACCAACCTTGATACCTGGGCGTATCGTATCATAAAATTTTAAGCGACTGTAATTCTTGAAAAACGTGTAATCTACGTACTCCACAATAAAAGGATGTTGTTCACGTACACTTCTCATGACTTCGACATAGTTTGTAGGAGCATAGATTGGTCTTTTTTTTGAGGCGACGTTCTATTATACTGTGAGTGGAGTCGACCTCCATTTGCGTGTGCCCCTTTTCCAAAAAGTTTTGTGTTATAACAATAGTATAGTGCACGGCTAGTCTTTGTAATGTATTTGATAAAGTTGCATTACGATTCTGATAACAACATCCATCGCTAAACAAAATAATTTCCTCCACACCTGGCTTGATTAATGTGCCTGTTAGATAATCATTAATACAGGTTGCAAACGAATTTGCCGTCAGTCCACCTTCACCCTCATGCCAGAAATAACATTTAACACCTTTGGTTCCTTAATCTTACAAAGTAAAGTTATGGGAGGCTAATTTCGTTTTGTAATAAACTGCACTCGTTTCAGTTCTTGGAGAAAGTAAAACAGCTTGAACATCCATTGTAATAACTTTAACTTTATCCGATGCTCTCTGTTTTTCATTGTCTTTATACATCCGGGCTTCATTTTTACGTGTTATATGGATATTGTAATTTTCGTCACTTACACTTTCATGACTGTCTCCAACACAAATGTCGCACTGTCTTTTTTAGGCTTAAACAAAGACAAGTTCTTTTGGTCAAATATTCTGTTTAAACTCATTCTGCCGATAGAGTTATATCCGTTGTCGCGACAATGTTTTTCATACACACGCATCAGATCGGCGAATGAGACAAACACTGGTTCCAGATATATTTTAGAGGTGGATGCCATGCAGTAATGCGATTCCATTTTTGGTAAGGAATCCAAGAAAGCCTCGGCATTCTTCCATTCAGTGCTAATTCTTGTAAGAGGTGGTGTCCATTTACTCACAGCCTTTGGTTGAGGTAATCCATTGGAGTCAGTGTTTCTATCCAACCAGTCGTACACCATATGCTCGCTAATTCCAAGTGTCGATAAGAAAAATTCTTTGCATACCCTAACTTTTCTCTCTCCAATTCTAAAGTGATATATATATATATATATGTATATTTTCTTCTTCCTTTCGCTGTGCTGTTCTCTTTACTTCTTCTATTTGGCGCAATAATTTCATCTTCATGTGTGCTTCCTCTTGTTCCTCTATCAGACTTAACATCTTTCTCTCCATCTGTATCAGAAACAATACTCTCTTCTACATTTTTTTTTACCTTTGCCAATGCTAGAATTAACTTCGGTTCTACAAACTAAACTAGCGACAAACAAACTCTTCTGATTTCAGTCCATGTTATACCAAAAACGAGTAAAATATTTCTTTTCTTAATATGTCATTTATTTCAATACAACCTCTAACCCGCTCACACCTTTACCCACAACTTCTTTCTCCTTGTATCCTCGCCTTCTTATCTACACAGTATGTCTTTTTACCGTCACTTTCTTTAAGCCCCTTGTAGGCCTTACCCTCCATTCTTAGATTTTTATTTATGTTGTTCTTCCAATTATTAGGACTTCCCATTCCTTTCTTTGTTCTCGGGTGTTTCTGCTTTCCATCAGATTGATTGGCATCTTCAGTTGTTATTTCCACTTCTCGAGCAATATCTGATTCTTGGGTATTAACTTCACTTTACTTGTCACTGTGGTGATCATTTGCTATCATGTTCACTGCAAGTGACGTTTCATTGTCAATAAGGTTATCTGCACCTATATCTATCATTCGATAAGCAACGAATGTTTCGCTCTCATGTGCTTGAATTCTGTCTTTCTAAAATCATTGTTTTGGAATTCTTGAACTTCACTGTTGCCTGCACTAGATTGGTTTTCATAATTCTGCTTTCGCTTCCGCTTTAACTTTTTATATGGATTGTTTGAAATACTTATATCAGAATCGTAATCAGAGGAATTAGTTCACTTATTTCGTTTCCTGTATATCTCTTCTTTCCAATCTGGATCTTTAAATGAATCGTCTGAGTCAAAATTGTTACTGCTTATTTCACTTTCACTTGTGTTATCATTATCACTTTCATTGTTGTGGAGTGATCTATCAACAAAATCTTCTTCGTGATTTAAATCTCTATTGTCATCATCTTCATCATCTCTTATTACACTTTCTACATTAGTAATTGATGTACCCTGTATTCTTTACATATCAAGACTGGAGACCATTGTTTGTTCAAGTGCGACATTTGCTCTCTGTTTGTCAATTTTATTTGAATCTTGTACTGTAGAAGGTAGTACGCCGCTTTCGAATTCCTCTTCAGAAAAATCTACTTCGATATTGTTGTTCCTATCCACTGTGACAGGCATTTCCCTTTCACGGATTTTCTCTAAAGCTAATTGTACTAGTTGTTTTCCCCTCGAAGACATTTTCAATTGTCCTGTGTTACAGTTAAAATACGTTTAATTGAACAATCTCTATGTTTAGAAATCAGTTCTTTAATTGCATCCTCTGTTTCGCTCACTTTAAAAGTTACTTGTAAATAGAACATGGCTTTATGATCATGTAACATTGTTGTATAGTCACTTCTATGCCTGACAAGTCCAACACATTCAATTCCAAAGTTGAACATATCTTCACAGCAGTTGCTGGTTTAATATTATTGATAGATATATGATAGATATAATTGATCTATGCTTTTGTCCTTCGATATAACTTGAAAATCAGCATCCACCAAATTTTTACATTGCGAAATGTTTAGAATTTGAAGGTTTGGAAAAAATTGTAGGAAATACAATGTTAAAATATTACTTCCAATGATGTCCAGCCAGTATAGCTTTTTGGCATTTTTTAAGTACGTAACAAACAAGAGGTCAATTTCAAACGTTGCACATGATACTTGAGCATACGGTATGAAAAGCTGTTCAATTCCCGAAGAATGTTTTAAAACTCGTTTAAGAACGTCAGAATTTGCTACAAATTCACTTTCAAAATCTATGTCCTTCCATAACACACTATTGTGTTCCATTATTACATTTAATAGTTTACAAGTTCTATTCACAGACTGTAGAAGATGGTTAGTTGGTATGTCTGAGAGTATTTTGACGATGATTTCTGTAGGCAACGAAAGTAAATGGTGTTCCATTTAATGGCATTACAAGACTGTATCTGCAAAAAACAAGAACAGTCTAAGAAACTTATTACAGTACTATGTATCTAAAATTGGGGGGGGGGGGGGGGGGGGGGGGGCGTCAAGCGAAAATGGGTCTTAAAGCGATTGCAATCAGTATGGAGCCTGTACATCCGCGCAGCCTGTTTATGAACTATTTTAGATCTATCAGCGAACAGATGAATAAGCAGACTGATCTGGACTCATATTGATCGCAGTCGCTTTAAGAACTATTTTCGCTTGATGCAGCTCATTTATTCTAATAATTTATGCAATAGAAAAGCATAAACTTGTCTGACCCATCGGCAAATTGATGTGTTATAATATTGTACCGCAAATAAGCCTTGATATATCTAAGAAATATCATTCTCTTCAATAATATCATAATTACTTGACAAAATATTATATTCGAAAAACGCGTATATTTTTAGACGAGCAACCCTCAACCCAATGAATGGAAATCGCGTATAACAATAGTCAACTTTTAAACACGACAATCCTTGTTCATTTAACATAAACCATACAGCATTCAACAATTCAGTGATAACACAAGGACTCTAGATTACAATAACCTTGTCGTATTGTTTAATCGAGGAAAACTGGGAGCAAAAACTTGACTGATATTGTTTCTTTCGGAAGCTATCTTGTTTTAGGAAGTTAAGAATGTGCATACATGGATAAACAGTACTTCATTAACAATTATATAAAACTACATTGATAATGAAAGGAAATAACTTACATTTTCCAATAAAATCCTTCGAAAATATTCCACACAAACATTAGTTTGACTTAAACTATTATACGCGTTTTTCGCTAATAAAAAATATCAACCAATAAATATACAGAATTTTGTCACATGGTCAATAAAACAACATCCGATTGGCTAAAATGTCCAGGATTTTCGCAGAAAACGTAGCATGATCCCGCTTTTCCAACAGTAAACAAAAGTTTTTTGCGCCAAAATTGACTTACGCGGTTTTCGTAGAGCAGCGACGATATTTGGCTTCACAGTTTTAGAAATGTGCTAAAGCATGATGGTATGTATAATAACATGATAATTGGCCGCCAACGTTTGAAGCTTCTACTGATCCATTTTGTTTAGCGAATACTATCTTTAATTTTCTTGATGAACTTCACATTTTTAGAAATGTGCTAAAGCTTATGTATAATAATTTGCCAATTAACAGCCATAGTTTGAAGCTATAATTTATTTATTATTTTTGATTAAGGATTATTATCTTTAATTTTGTTAGTTCGGCTTTATTAAGAAGAGATAGAGCTACAATTATGTAGACAATTAACAGGTTTGTCGGCAAAGGTCAGTTACTCATGTTTAATTAAGTCCGTTTGGATTGTATAAATGAATTGATGAATTTATTATGTTTTCATTCGATCACGGTGATCTTGACTTATTCACATCCACGACCTAAACAAATCATTAGTTATGCCTTCCAATCTTCAGTCCGATGTTTGGCGACATTTTGTGAAGTCCGTAGACAAATCCAACGCAAAATGTACTACTGCAAGTTGATGTGACGCATGTACGCATGTTTTCTTTGATCAGATATATGTTTGATGTATTCATTTTATTGTGAATTAAAATTACTAAACGTGTTTTATTGCTCGTATTTCATTAATTATTAAAATGATGAAGTGCCTATGCCTATGGAAATTTTGATTTAATTATTTCCATTAATATGACGATTTAATTATGTCAATGGAAACGTAAGTAACCCCCTACACCCCCCCCCCTCCCCCACCCCCCTCACACACTCACACACACACACGCACACATCCGACTGCAACATCAGAATTAACTAAGATTTATATCCGGATATCTGTTCGGATCGTTCGACGGATATCCGGATACCAAATATAGTATCCTTTGACATCCCTAATTTTTTCTAATCAAATCAATGACATTGAATTAATTCAAGATTTTCTGTAATTTGCAATGTTATTAAAGGAAACACATGTTTTTGCTGGTTATGCTAGTTGCCTTGAGTTTCATTTTTTTTGCATTGTATAACATTGTTCCCAAAAAAATCTTGGTAAAGGCTTGCAAAGAATAAACTGCTTACTTGTAAATAAGTGTTTTCATTTCTCAGTCCATGTTTCATTACAATCCAATTTGTTGGGTGTATGTTTTCTACATGTCTGATATATTTGAGTTATTTAAAATGCATGAATGGAACGCAATAATAAAAAAAAGATAAATCTTATTTCGTTTTTCACATTATTATATATACCATTTTGATTTTCTTGTGTTAAATCTTATATAATCATGATTAAAGGAATGTTATCAAATTATATTGTACTTATTTAAAGTTTCACAAACATTAAATAAATATATTCATTCACGACTGACAGTAACATTGAACATAAGCTAATGTTTTTTACTGAACTAAATATATAAACATGCAATAAATAACAGATTTCTGTTTGATTCAGTTAGGAATGCAAAGGTGAATCTACAAACAGACAATACGGTGAACTACTGTTATAAGTTCATACATTGAGAAGGTAAAATTCATAGAACATTTCCTGTAATGATAATGCAGTATCTACCAGTTATTAAAATACGAAAGCAAATGGTAATTTAATATAAGTAAAACAATATGCATAGTACATATTTCCAATTATAATTAGATCCTAACAAGTTTTTGTCACATTTACATTTAACCTGTTTGCCTTTGTCTAGAGGAAGATTAAATTTAAAATATCTGGAAATGTTGATAGGACCTTTTCTTACTAACCTAGTAAATGCCGTATAGGCACACTGCATTTAGAGGTTCGATCGATATATACATATACAGTTGTTATGTCTACCATATAAGTATGGCACAGAAATATAAATTAAAAGTAATTTTACATGTATACATTAAATATAAAATGCCTTCTTTGATTTCTATTCTATTTATAACACTGGTTTATTGTTATCTTATACTTATTTTAGTACCGTATTAAATTTACATATCTATGATAGAAGTAAAGGTCTGCTGATTTTATTGTCATTGTTCTTATTTTTAATGCCGCTTTAATGCATTGCATAATACAATAAAGCTAACCTTATGAAATTTATAAAATAAATACTGTATTAAAGTAAATATTTTTTTATTCCCAAGACTGAAGTGTGGCATTTTAAGATCGCGGAAAATCATTCGCATTAATGTTATACTGAAGCATGATAACCAGGTAATGGACTGTGTACCAATGTATTTCTGTCCTTATTTGATGAGATGATATGCATCTACAGATTTATTAAATGCGCTCTAACGATGGAAAAGTTTGCTTGCATTTGCTCCAATGCGAACTGATAATATATAAACGTATAAATTCAGTCGCTGAAGTTGTTCATCCACCAGATCGTCGTTGCGGCGGTGGGTCAGCCAGACACGTGTTAAGAGTCTTCCTAATGAGAATTTCTAATGAGAACTTCAAACCATTTGGTCGACATAGATAACACTTTCTATTTTAATAACCTGAAATTTTAACATTTTGTATTAAATGGTTACATGCAATTTTGTTTATTAGTATATTTAACCGAAGATTATCAAACTATTCAGTTATATCCGTTAATATATCTCCATTTTTGTACCGACTCTTGTTTATATGAAATTAAGTTTTTATTTCAATTTTATATACATGTCTTGCAAATATACCAGTTCATGTACAAAAAACACCCGAGCATACATGTACGTACGCGTGAACTCTCTCTTTCTCTCTCTCTCTTTCTCTCTCTCTCTTCCTATCTGTCTCTCTCTCTCTTGTTGTTTTCACTTTGTGTAGCATGCCATGAACACCCTGCATTATGCAATACCCAGTCTAAAATATGTCTATAAAAGCAAACAGTATATGAAAGTCCATACGCAGACATTTAATAACAATTATTAAATAACATGCATAAAACCCCATATACGAAATATAAAATTAATTAACTTAGAATAAAATGCCTACTGGGTTGAACTAATCTGATACATTGACTGTCAAGTAGACCTATGTACAAAAGTAAGTGTTTTATGTTATATTGCAAAATTCTTGTTTGACATTTCTCATTAAGTTTCCACTTCACGTTTCTCATTTAGTTTCCAATTATTTCTATCATATATTTTCCACTTATGATTTTATTTCTCGTTTATTTCAACTTCTTATGTTTTTTGTCTACCCTATACTTGGATTCATACAGAATGATAACAGAGCTCGTGCATAAAGTGTGCGGAATCAAGCACGATTGTTTAGTGGGTGGTAATTATATAGCCTATAATGGCATCACTTGAGCCTAACCATGTGGAGGTGAGAGAAAAAACTGAACGACATGGATGGACAAGGTGTCTACATTTCTTAAACTAATTACAAGGGTTTTCAGAAAGTACATTTTGGAAATTCTTGGTTGAAAATGGTGTTGGCAGAGGAGGGCCTCTAGTCTAGGATGAAGTATTCGGAACCGCTTTGCAATCGGCTGTGGAAAAGGTGAAAGTTTGTAATATTTTAAAAGTGTCATATCGCACATACATCTTTAAATACATGATGTTTGCAAATAGGCATTTCATATGTTCTGTGTCATCTGTATTAGAAAGCGTTCTGCCAATAATATGTTTAGTGGTTTTATAACGATACAAAAAATACCATTGTTCTCATACATAATACAATCTCCAACATAAGCGGAACATCAACTCTAGATATACATGATATATTTTCTTGAATTATCTTGTGCTGGAGACATCAGTTTCACACTACGTATCATGTACTATTTTGGAGAAAATTCATTTGGCTAACAAATGTTTTATTTATTTATTTACAAAGATAAGTGATGAAACTGTATATAAACAATTTATTTTACAAATAAATGAATAAATGCCATCAGAAAAATGTCTGTCAGAAAAAAGTCTGACATCATTTCAAGATAGGCATTATTACAACAGAACACCTAGATGAAGAATGCTAGCATTAGTTTGAGTTGTTTTTATAAACAAAAATGGATATACTGTTTTGCCATGATTTCAAACCTTCTCAGACACATCACATATTCTCCAGTACTGTTGAACTGTGAATTATGTGTCCTGCTACTAAGCATCTCTGTAAGCAAACAGCAAGCTTTAAACTCAAACACAATAGCAATAAACAAAAATGTGGCTTTGCTTTCAACAAATCAAATATCTGGAGAAGGAACGTGTTTTCTCATGAATCCATTAATTTATCTTGTTTAATTTTTGTATTTCACATTCACAATAAATTCTGTATTTAAATACATACCATTTCAGTTACTCAATCCTGAGTTTTGAAATATATACTATAAAACATACAGAAGAGACCACAAAGACACAATAAATGATGATTTTCTAAACTGGTACATAACCAATTTAATTGATTTTTTCTTTCTTATGGTTGCCCATTTAAACCTATCCCATGATAAAATCTATTTCTAAGGGGAGTGAGCAAAAATCAAACATATCTACCGTTTGGGTATAGTTAGGCATTAACGAAATCAATAAACTATGAGAAGTGAGTATATGTGCTAAAATGGTTCGAAATTATGGGTATTTAATAAAATTTACAATTTATCTTTTTATGTTAGTACCAGAGATGGTAAATCTTATGTTAGAATCATGAACTTAAAATACTATTAAGAAAGATATGTTAAAAAAAATATAACGGCATTAACTACATACTGGTGTAAGGTAAATATGATAACTGTTCAGTCTATTAAAACAGAAGAAACCAGCTTACATGAGCTTCATGAAGATTAAGATAGTGCTTAATAATAAACACAAAAATGTAAATGACAAAATTATACAGGAAAACTTATCAGAAAACAGATTATCAATATTAGGGACCAGTTAATTGAATAGAGAAAGTTTTTTTGAATAAAGTTATTTGAATAATATGTTTTAGATTTTAACATAACTATATTAACACATACTGGAAAGAATAAAACAATAATAATAATATTATTATACTCCTCATATGTCTGCATGCATTGTTTAATTGGATAATTAACTAAAAATATAAAAATGAACAACAATATTATTTAAGAACAATTAATTAATGCTTGCTCAAAAAGCATTCACTTTATATTAAAATTATTAAAATCATCAATGTTTATTTTAGGAAAACACACATGAAACAAACTTAACTGAAAATGTAATAAAATATGAAAACTCTTTTCTTACTGTCAAAAATGTGTTGTTTAAAAACAATGTGAGGAAGTTTATAAAAAATAATCATTTGGTATTGTAATTGTTACATAATTATGACACATAAAGAAAGACCCTCTTCTCCAGCAATCTGTCTTCAGGGCTTTTACAACAGATGTTTATAAGTCTTTCATACTTGGTTAAACTAATTTGAAACAGAACACTGCCTATCTACCATGAAGTCATCAATACTGCATTTTATGTAAAAAAATTAATTGCCAATAGTATAATTACTTTACTACATAACTTGTTTAGACTATCAATGAAAAGTTGGCTTTTAAAATATAGTCAGTGGCCAGTTTTAGTCAATGTCTGGTACCAACAAATTGGCGTGGTCCAACACACCAATGCTTAAACGAGCACGCTTTTTAGTTAAAACCAATGATGTGAACAACATGGACTAATGCATAATGAACTATCTTAAGAAACTAAACAGAAGGTACCGGTAAATAATGGATATCCCTGTCGTCAAAATGTCACATTCCCAAATCTTTTTTAGCATTCATCACTTTGCCTTGTCGGGTTGATATCAGTGGTATATATTATGTAAGTAATTCAAACATCGGTTTTCTTCATCCAGTAGAAATAATGTGGCTGTATACTTTGATGAACGGGGTGATTGTTTCTAAAGCAAAACATTTACTTTCTTACTCGTGTAAACATGTATCACTACTTGTATGCCTATAACTACTTGCCTAATTAATTAGTAATTAACTATAGATTTGACAATGCTATGACTAAATATGTTTGAGCAGATGCCATACGTTCCACTCAATCTGTATTGCTTAAAAAACATTTTGTACAGAAATACAAAACCTTTAGGTATGTGTCGTGTTCTAAAGCAAGTACTGTAGTTTTCGAAGTCATCCATTTTCTATAAGCGGAAATGGGAACCTGTCATCCTGCCCTCATTTTCAATTTGCTGTGTCACATGATACTTTAAGAATCACCGATTGAGAAACTGGTCTATTGTGGGAGTGTCATTACTTAGACTCAAGTATGTGTTTATGCAAACATAATGCCCAAGTACCCCAAAGCAGTGATAAGATATGGTTACATATATTTAATAGAGGCAAACTGTCAGATACCATCTTTAAAACTAACACTTATTCATTATAAATGATGTGGTGCAGTGCCTGTATGCCTTCACTTATCCCTGCTATGTCCAATCTTTGCCCATCTGTGCTTCTGCATTTCAGGCACATCGAAGTTGTGTTGTACCAGGTGTCCTGGCAGTGAATAAAGGTTTAATAGCAGGCTGAAAATTGTGGCTGGTTCATAGGACCTACACAAAAAAGAGAATGAAACAATAAATGTCTTTTATGATCATTATAAAAATTTAACTTATTTTTGGCTAGTTTTGTATATTTTATTGCCAAAATTAAAGGAAATACAACAGTAACAGTGACATGTTATAATATGGCAGAAGGTCAATATTATGTTTTTCTCTACATACGTTTCGGCAGCCCTCTTAGCAGGTATAGATATTAATAAAGGCCAACACCAGCTGTCCAGGAATTTCCCTGATTTTGTTTATTTTTCTATTAGAATTAAGCAAAGAAATAATTGATTTAGTCTGGCTAATGTAGGCTCAAAAAGCAACATCAAATGTTAAAGTGTGGTTGAAACCTTGAGAAAGGTTTCTCAGGTATATAGCACCTTTTCTACCTTGCAAACTCAGGGATCTATACATTGGGCAGTTGCCTCTGTCCTGGTATCAAACTACCTTGGATATGTATATACATGTAGTTTGTCTTCTGTACTGGCAGGTGTGTCCTCTGTGTTTTAATAGCTTCTTTCAATTTTGTGTTGCTAGTATATGTAGGTAAGGCAAATATTTACTACATGGTTTAAGTATGATGCAGAGCAAGTAGAAGAATGACATTTATTTCATTATTTTTTGATGTAGCCTTTCAATTTATACATGTAAATGTATACACAATTTAAGTAAATTACTATCTGTAGACATTGTTTGTATTATTAAGTTTTAGACAAATTTTAATTTCTTCAAACACTTTTATTCACTTTTATACATCAGAGCTTTTAGTAAATGCCACACAATGTGGTACATTTTACATGTCATGCAGGAGAATTCATCCTGAACTGCCTACCTTTGATCCATAGATGAGGCAGTCAAAAGGGGTCTCCTCTGTGCCTGTGGCTGCAGTGCCTGCATCTGCTGTTCCACAGAGTGAGCTGCTTCTAAGATAATACCATGGGTGTCACAGCTTTTTTCCAAGTAGTGGGCCACGTCCCTACATCCAGAAGATTTGTCTCAGTGCCTGATCAGTAGCAATATGAAACTTATATAGAATGCTATATAAATAAATATATTTTAAGAGTGGACAGTCATTAGTTTTCATACTACATTTACTGAACATGAACATTGTAGTCATTAGTGCAATATGTCTTAAGTAAGATCTGGACGGTATTACAGGTCATTATAAAATATAATTTTTTTATTAAACTATACAAACAGTTGCAGGACACCCATGGAGGTTAGGGTCACTGACTTGTAACACAAAAAAGTGTATATAAATTGGCTCTGTTTTTTTCAGTCTTTATCAGACACTCTAGTACATGTTGTATTGACCCTCTAGTACATGTTGTATTGACCCTCTAGTACATGTTGTATTGACCCTCTAGTACATTTTGCATTGACCCTCTAGTACATGTGGTATTGACCCACTAGTACACGTTGTATTGACCCTCTGTACACGTTGTATTGACCCTCTAGTAAATGTTGTATTGACCCTCTAGTACATGTTGTATTGACACATGTTGTATTGACCCTCTAGTACATGTTGTATTGACCCTCTAGTACCTGTTGTAATGACATACCAGATTCGTGAAACCCTCTGGATATAGCAAGGTAGCTGGCAGAAGACCACAGGTTGCACACTGTGTATCTATCCCATGGCATTCATTAGGATTCTTAATTCCTTCCTGCATCCTTCATCTTGCGACCTGTATTTAGACCAAAAAACAAACAAACATTATTCAGGTCAGTACAGTATAAACTGCTAAATTTACTGTATTAACAACGGTTGTTACACAGCATCCCAGTCCACACTATTTGTTGTGGCTGTACCAGTAAATGGTAATAACAGACACTTGTCAATAAGCCACCAATTAGATTTGGAATTGCATATTGACTGCTTCTTTGATTTTCAGGTTAAAGGTGGTATCCGACAGTTCAGACCAAATATTTTTCTCACATAACAAAATAAATCATTGGTACCTGAAAAGGTCTTACAAAATGCTGATTATTGGTGCCCTAGTTCTGCATTAACAACGAAGCATAAACCCTCACTCATCATTGCAAACAGGTATTTCCTATCTGAGCCAAGCTGCACAGTTAGCTATTTTTAAACTAAGAAAACAATGTGACCACTTAGTTTTGACATCACTTTACATGAATATCCGGGTAATCAGCTCTGACATCGATATCTATATTTAGCTGAAATCCCCACCATACTTATTTGGAAATAATGGACATTTTAAGCGATATATTTCATTATTTGTACTGTCTTACAATAAAGTTTATGTTATAAACAGCCTTTACTCAAACTAACGTATAAGTTTGTTTAGCAATGTTGCATTCTCCAGAACAGTGGTAAAATGTTGTTACATGTATCAGATATAGACAAACTGTTGGACACCACCTTTAATTTTTAATGTAAAAGGACAAAATGTGTACTATATTCATATTTGCAAAGGCATGTTAAGTGGTAGTGTCATAGACTTGTTACTCCTTTGACTTGTCAGCCTCTCACCATGTTGTTTCCAGTCTTGATCGGGGCAAAGGACTTAACGTGCAAAGTCTTTCCGCTGAGCTGCTGTGTGGTGGTGGTTCATTTGGGGGTTTTCATCCACTAACATAGCTAGACGTGGCTAAAATGACCATATTATGGTCTCTGCCATTTATTTCTAAATTAAAAAGCAAAACCAAATAAGAACATGATTTCCAAATTTAAATATAGGACCATAAACATAAAACTAGGTCAAGTTTTGCCACATTGTGCAGTGACAGTAACATTTTATCAGCTTTTAGATATTATTGATAGACTAGAGAGAAAAAAAACATAAACAATTTTCTGGCTATAATAGACCAAATTGCACACCGCATGTTAAGAAGTCTCAACTGGAAATCTCCCCACATGAAAGGTTTTGCCCCGACCGGAACTAAATCTAAGGGATGTGGAGAGAGGAGTAAGACAGAATACCCGTTGGCCCAGGAACACATCTCAAGGAAAGTCAAGATTTGTCTGACCACTGTTGCAAATAAACATGATTTTTCATGTTTATGCAATGATAAGTAAAATGAACAAAATAAGTTAACAATACTTTACTGCAATGAACATGCCATAAGTAAGAAAAAGTAAAGAAAAACAACATAAACCAACCTGCTTCTCCCAAGTTCTAACTCCGTATCCGGGTCGAAGGATTTTGTCACGACTCTGCTATAGGTTTGTTTGATAATGCTTAGATCTAATGTAGGCTCCTCTAAATCTGCGAAAGTTTCTTCTACGGCCAAGCAAATAATGCGTATACAGTTAACATGAATTATCGCACGTCTGTTTCTGGCCACCATTTAGATAATTAACAAGAAGTTTAAAGACTATCAAAATGACATTGTGTCAAAACTAAAACAACCAAAAAGCACAGATCACAAATCATATTGGTCACTTCTTAACAAGTATTCTTCTGAGAAAAAAGAAATTATCTGTAAAGTAACAAATGATGCTTTTTTTATCACTTTAGTCTTTTGAATGACAATCAAGATAATGAAGATATTGCTGGCAATATTAATAATGCTGATGACGATAATATAAACAATATTAATAAGGAGTTAAACAGAGCTTTTACATTAGAAGAAATTGATAGATCTATCAAATATTTGAAAAACAACAAATCATCTTCATCAATTGACAATATTCTAAATGAGAACTTAAAAAATGTTCCTGAAAATATGTTACAAGTTATTTGTAAATTGTTTAACGTAATTTGGGATTCATGTATTTTTCCTGACATATGGAGTAAAGGCATAATTCTTCCAATATATATAAACAAAGGTGACATCAATAATCCTGACAATTATAGAGGAATTTCAATTTCAAAGTTGTTTTGGTAAACTTTTTACATCTGTGATAAATAATAGACTAAATAACTACCTTGAATCATATAATATACTTTGTGAAGAGCAGGCTGGCTTTAGAAAGCATTTTAGTACAATTGATAATATTTTCTCCTTGAAGGTAATTATAGATATTTTACTATCAAAAAACAAAAAAACTATTTTGTGCTTTTGTTGACTACAGTAAAGCCTTTGATAGTGTCAATCGTGTAGCTCTATGGCAAAAATTAGTAAGCTGTAATATAACTGGCAATTGTTTGAGAATTATTCATAGCATGTATCAAAAAGCTAAATCTTGTGTAAAAACAGTTAATGACAATAAAATGTATTTTTTAAAGCTTTACGGGGGTTCGTCAGGGTGAAAACTTGTCTCCAGTGCAGTGTTATTTTAACTATTTCTAAATGACCTTAATCAGTTTATGTCACAGAAATATAATGGGCTTTCAAGTCTTTCAAATATTGTAAGTGAAATGCTAAGTGACGTTGATGCCGAAGTATTTCTGAAATTATTTGTTTTGTTATATGCTGACGACACTGTGATTTTTGCAGAAAATGCTACTGAACTACAAATTGCTCTCAATGCTATGTTTCAATATTGTAACTTCTAATAAAAATAAAGTATTGTTTTTTTGGAAAAACAAAAGAGGTCTTCAGAATTTGCCTCATTTTTATTATGATAATAAAGTTTAAGATATTGTTGACTTTTTTCCTTATCTTGGTGTAAGGTTCTGTTATAATGGCAAGTTCCAACTTACAAAAGCACATTTGATTGTTCAAGCAAAAAAAGCAATGTACTCCATCATTAAAAAGAGTAGGAAACTGTCTTTACATATAAGTCTCCAGTTACATTTATTTGATACAATGGTAACCCCAATATGGTTGTATGGTTCAGAAGTTTGGAGTTGTGAATCTGTTACTGTGTTAGATAAGTTTCAAATACAATTTTGTAAACAAATATAAAAACTAAAACAATGCACTCCAAGCTGTATGGTATATGGTGACTTGGGTATCATGCCAGTTTCTCTATTGGTTAAAATGCGAGTGCTGAACTATTGGTGTAAAGTAATAAATTGTAAAGATAGTAAAATTAATAACATTTTGTACAGAACTGCTTTTTCTCTTTATGAAAGATCTGATATAAAACTGCCTTGGTTAAAGTTTGTTCATGACACTTTAAATAGTATTGGTCTTACATATATATGGAATCAACAATTTAATAAAACGTAAACTTCAGGATCAGTACTTACAATCCTGGAACTCCAAAATAAACGAGTCTGCGAAATGCCTAAATTATCGCCTTTATAAACAGTCTTTTAAATTTGAAGATTATCTTGACATTTTACCTATGCACTTGGCAAAGTTGCTGTGTAAATTCCGATGTTGCATTTATAAACTACCTATTGAAGAAGGGAGATTTTTTGGTATTGATGGAGCTGATAGAATTTGCAACTTGTGTAATATGAATGTTTTAGGGGACGAATTTCATTATCTGTGGCAGTGTAGATTTTTTTGATGTGGAAAGAAAAAAATACATACAACCGTATTTTTTCACTCATACTAATGTTCTTAAATTCGCAGAACTAATGAATACTAAAGACTATAATCTGCTGGTAAAGTTATCTATATTTTGCAAAAAGATTATATCAGCTTTTGCTTAATTTAGTTTAGCCATTGGCTTAATTTTTGCATTCTAACTGTAATGTAAACATTTCTCAATTTAACACTTCACATTTAGAAATAAGATACCTCATTCTCCAAAAATTATATTCTACATTTTTGTTTAAAAATATATAATAAAATAATAGATTAATCGTAAAACTGTCAGGGTTACACAACATATATTGTATATTGCTTGTATGTTTGTTTCTTTGTTTATGCCACATGTTTATTTTGCCATTGTTTTTGTTTTATGTTGTCAGATGCTCCAAAGGAGCCATGACTTTTGGAGATTAACTAAACTAAACTTAAAACTAGCAAGTTACTTCCCTTGCCAGGCCAAGCAATCGCAGCGCCACTCGTTTTTCGTTTGGTGAAACTGTAAACGGTTAGAGTTGTCTTTTTTTCAGCTACATGTTTACGTTCGGAAAACGGTTTGGAATATATATGTTTGTTTTTTGTTTTTTAAATTGCATATAGAAAAAAAAAAAAAAAGAACATACTGTACCTTTTCCGTTTTTCTTACACGGACCGTTTTGGTATTTCTTTTTTCCCAAAAATAACAAGTTTACATTTGTCATAATTGAATTCGTATCCTCATTTATTTGCGTAATCGTTTGTTAGGGCTTAATGCCTTTCTAGCGACAGTTTGTTGTTACATAGCAGCGTTAAATCGTCTGCTAGAATGGGGTTTCCGAAGTTAAGTCCTCCAACAACTAATTCCTCGTTATTGGCTTCCAGCCGCCGTGCGTTCAGTAACCAAAACGTTCGCTATCGTTCGCGAACGTCACGAGAATTTCCGTAATTGAACGAAAAGTTCGCCGAAAGCGTTTCGGCCAATCGCGAACGTACTTTGGACGTAGCTCGCTTAGCGTACCAAAATGGCGGCCGGGTAAGTTGACGCTTATTGGAATTTTATTTTCCCCCGATTAAATGGTAATATCGATGCAATTGTTTAAATAACACAATGAAAATGATACAACAACTACAAAGGCAACTAGTTCAGCCTGCAGCGCTCAATTTAACCTTACAAATATGGAAAAAACTGCTGTGTTTAGTCGGACATATAACAATGGCGGAGGATTTAAAAATCGTCTTTCTTAATTTTTTTCTTATCTTTTCGCATTTGCCCAATTAATGTACAGCTAACGTATTTATGATTAATATGATTGTTTGTGTGGCCATAAAGGATATTTTCTCCACGATTAGACGATTCCAATATGAAGCACATAATCATATGAAGTTATAAAACTATATAGGGCATTTTACACAACATCTGCTGGCATGTATTTTATTACATAATGTAAGTTTGTATGTTCCTTTTATTTAGAAGCTGTCCATTGTTACTTAAACAAGTAGAGATGTTTAAAATGCAATACAATTGATAGATCTAGTGTTAATTTGTTAACCATTGCTTCTTAATAATGATAAGTTTTTAATAATGATAAAAATTGATTTGTTCATCTTTAAAATGATTTTTTTTTTCTTTTTCAGTTATAATTTGAAATCACTCAATCTTGAACTTGATGGTGGAAAAGTCTTGTAATTTCACGTAGATGACGAGACATACAGACTGGCAGTAGATGTTGCAGGTATAAAAATATTCTTTTTATTCCGTCAACATTGTTTAATTTTTAAAATGTGTATAGTTCATACTGAATGCACATGTCAATATGATGAATAATATGGCCAATAGGAAGAGTTACTTTACTGTAAAATCGCTGACCTACATGCATGCAAAGCAATAATGATTGTTTGTTTACATGTTCTGTCAATTAAGATCATTTTTTAATTTGAGAAATGCTCATCAGGAATGAATATATTTATAATAGTTTGTATGTTATCTTCTTAATTGAGTTTATAGTCGGTTTGTTAAGGTTAAGCCATAGTCTGTAATGGGAAGCAGTAATAAAAAAAGACTTTCACTGTCTAAATCATTGTCAGACCTTGATAATATTTCTGCCAGTGTGGTTCTTAATTAAGACGAAAAACAAATATTTATGCACAACTTAAGTCATATGAATTGTTCGAAAACAATATATTTTGCAGATCCAGCCACATTACAAATGCTGATTGCCAGTCACATTGATGTCGTCGAAAGGGAGAGTAATGATGGAGTGGTAAATGAAGGTAAGTTAACTGTAGAATGAAGATTTGCAAGCTATGATTCATGTTATAGTTAAAAATAATGATCTCTTTGCATGCTTTAAAAAAGTAAAACTTTCCTGCACACAATATAGATTTGCAAAATGTTAAGGTATATATACATATAAAACAATAAATAACTAGAATAAAAAATACACCTTCATTCAGCTTGAACTTATTATTTCTTGGTCAATGTCAGAATTTAAAAACAAGGCTTATATTTCCCCTATAAATGTGTTTATTTTGCAGAAAGTTGATCTGTACTATCATCTTATATAAAAATATGTAATAATAATAACTCTCTAATGTAATAGAAAAATATTAGTAAGTATTACTTAAATAATTTCCACAGATGTGGCAGGCACTTCAACCGAGGCTGATTTTGAGGAGTTGTGTCCATCCAACGTGCACACAGAGCCAGGTGCTGGGGCCAGTGATGCTGGATCAGAGTGTATGTGGATATAGTTTTTACACAAAACCTATAACATGCATACATCTTTGCATATTTGTTGAAGTAGACAGGATGAAAGAGACGAGCCACGTCTACACTGGCATTCAATGTGACAAGAAATTCAGGTCACTAAAATAATACAGGTATAGTACTAGAGTATATATATATATATATATATATATATATATATATATATATATATATATATATATATATATATATATATATATATACAAAAAGAAGTAACATACTTACTAAAAGTACTTATAATACAGTCTAGGGACACTTGTTGCAAATTTCCAACTTATTACCCCCTGCAACTAGGTGTGAGTCTTACTTAAGGGAAAAATGTATTCTGTAAATTGCTTCGTGCTGACCTACGGCATGTGTGGTTATACCCGTTTTATATTTAGTGGGTTTTCTGTCCCTAAGACAACTCCCGTGCAGGTCCAATTGTTTTATTACAAGTCACAAAGTTTACCGTTATTCAGGTTTACACCATTGCACAAGTTACTGGGTAAAATTTAAAACCAAAACTCAAACCTTGAAATTCAAACCGGGCAGTGGCAGTATGTACAGACACCTCTGATAAAGAGAAGGGGGAGAAGTGAGACAGACCCACCTGTGTGGTTTTCTTCCTTTATGGAGGATTACAGGACTCAAGGACCTAGGATTTTGTCTGCCATTGACGAGCGCAATGGTCTGCTAGCTCGGCTGATTGAAATTCAGTCGGGCAATAAAGCTCCTACATGATGTTATCGGTTTCATGACGTACCATCAATGAAGAGGAGATAACGCCAGGTAGACAAAATACTGCCTTGGCCGGTTCCTTGTTTTATTTTAAAACTATTTGAGGCAACACCGTTTACAAGTGCACATCCTCGCAGTTCAATGTAGCAGTGTACAAGCAACCGCAGTGCTTTACCAGTGAGCTCAAAGTGTCTCATTTTGCTAAACAGGGCTTCGTGTCTCACATTATCAAAGACACCAGCCGTATCCAGAAACATGGCGTACACCGGAGTTCCGAGTTCGAGTTGGCTTGCAATCGATTCTTGCACAGTGAAAGAAATAGAGATCGGACCAAAATGTGTTTGGTATGCATTTTGTTGTGAGCACGGAAAACTAAAGTTATTATTTTGGGTCCAGTGTGACAACCTGTCATGTATGATTCTCTCAAAGATTTTATAAATAACTGGTAGAAGGGTAACCGGTCTATAACTATTTGTTTTGGGTTTACCCTCCTTGAGTATGGGTATTATTATACCGGTTTTACATCTATGAGGCACATACGCGAGTTTTATCATCAGGTTAAATAGTGTATGTAAGTACAGCAATAGTGTATCCCCGCCATATTTTCGATTGTGAACTTGTCGATTCCTGGTGCTTTACGGTTCTTCATTTAATTGATAGCATTCAACAGTTCATTTTGTGTTATCTCCTTTGACAAAATTTCATATTCAGCATAGTTGTCTGATAGTAGAAATGTCTAAAGATCAATGGAGAGCGTTTTCAGAAATTCATTATCTAAATTTTCCTTTGTTTTTGGTGTAAACACTGACAAGTAATGCGTTTAAAAAAGTCTCTGCGATGGCTTCGGGGCTTCTTGAGGTCAGGCTAATAATTACATTTATAGTGTCAGATCTTTTGCACCTCTTCTTTCGAATAAGATTTCAGAAGTATTTTATATCACTTTCTGCTGTTGACTTAAGTTCTTCATAGTATTTTTCGTTTAGTGACCGTATAGCCTGTTTTTGATTGTTAATGAATTTTCGTTTGGAAGTTTTATAATCGACAAATTATTTATGCGTCCTTCCCCTTGGTTTTCCTTCCTGTATCTATTTAATGCGATCTATTTTCTGCTGTTTGTATGCTTTCTTGACATCGTTAGTCCAAAATAGTTTTGCATTCAAGTTAAGCTTTGCTTTGGAAAGATATTTGTCAGCGCAGTATTGAATATATCGAACAACATGATCGAATATCAGGTCGATATTCTCAATACAAGGATGGGTAGTAGAGATGTCTAGGTGTTTTAGCTCAATCGAGAGGGTGTCTGAATAATTGTGCGTGTGCTCTTGTGAGCATTTTTGCCAAGCTATGTGTTCATGAACTGGTATGTTGTACGCTTGGATAGGTAACATATAAGTGGTTATGATCGCCAAGTGATCAGAAACTGAACAGCAAACATCGTCGATGGTGACATTTTCTATAACCATGTCTATATGCGAAATGCCGACTATCACGTTGTCTAGCAGTTTCATTGCTGGTAAAAAAAAAACAACGGAAAAACGGGACCCGGTGTCACGGTCTTATATTTCTGCCGTGTCGAAATTTCTCCTACGCCCCAATGCGCATTCGTAAAATTTTAATAGAAATATGAGCCCGTATATAGATGGTCCAAGATTTCCTCCCGTGCACGTATTTCCATTTTAAGTAAACGTAAAATATTCTAGGTATACATGTATGTTGTAAAGATAGAAGGACTGGTACAACAGAAATATCCTTATAATTACATTGTCTTATAGATGTACATTAATTATGTGGATTTAACTGGCATTGCTCAACCATTTTTTTAAAATGTATACTTGTTTAAAAAATGCTTTTCTCTTCAAAATCTCTTTATAAGATCAGTGTTTTATAAATTACAAAACCATAAGTTATGTTTGTTGATGTATTTGTTAAAAAAACTATATAAGAACAGTCCAGATGTTCTAACACAGATGTATGACAGTTCATCGTTGATTACAAACACAATAAAAATGCACAGAGCAATGCAATGCGAGAATGTTTAGTTTAAAAACGATATTACAACTAAAATTCTGTAATTTAATCTATTTAAGCTATTTAATCAGTTGTAACTTAATATTCTTTACTTTTGTGTTAGATTATATGCTGTTTTACAGACAAATATAAAACAAAAACTTGTTTATACCTTGTTTGTTAGTTATATATATGACAAATTAGTGTTCATTTATTGAAAATGATGCACATTTTCGGACAAGTCATCTTTGTCCTGGTTACTAGTCCGGGACTTTTTAATGAAAAAGAATTTTTTTCCAGCCCTGTAGTCAGTCTGCCCAATCAGTTGGTCCAGTCAATCCAGTCCGTGTGCCCAATCAGTAGGTCTAGATGGTCTGTCCAATCAGTCACTTCGTTCTTTCTGTCCATTCGTTTCTGTCAGTTTGGTCCAAATCTTTCAGTCCAGTATATCATGTTGGTCTCTTCAGTCAGTTAGTCCTGTAGGTAAGTCCAGTCAATCAGTCCAGTCAGTCTAGTCTAGTTAGGTCAGTCAGTAAGGTCAGTCAGCCAAATCAATCAGTCCAGTAAGTCAGTCCAGTCAATCAGTCCAGTCAGTCAGTCCAATCAGTCAGTCCTGTCAGTCAGTTCAATCAGTCAGTCCTGTCAGTCAGTCCTGTCAGTCAGTCATGTCAGTCAGTCCAGTCAGTCCAGTCAATCAGTCAGTCCAATCAGTCAGTCCTGTTAGTCAGCCCAGTCAGTCCAGTCAGTCAGCCCAGTCAGTCAGTCATGTCAGTCAGTCCAATCAGTCAGTCATGTCAGTCAGTCCAGTCAGTCAGTCCAGTCAGTCAGTCAGTCAGTCCAGTCAGTCAGTCCAATCAGTCAGTCAATCAGTCAAGTAAGTCAGTCCATTCAGTCAGTCCAATTAGTCAGTCCAGTCAGTCAGTTCAGTCAGTCAGTCCGGTCAGTCAGACCAGTCAGTAGTCCTGTCAATCAGTCAATCCAGTCACTCCGGCCAGTTGGTCCAGTTAGTAAGTCCAGTCAGTTAGTTCAATCAGTCAGTCAGTAAGTCAGTCCAGTCAGTCAGTACGTCAGTACGTCAGTCCAGCCAGTCAGTAAGTTAGTCAAGTCAGTAAATCAGTCCAGTTGGTCAGTCAGTCTAATCCATATTATAGCCAATTGTTGTTTCTCTATTATATTAATTTTATCTGAAAAAGTGTTTTTTCATATAAATGAAAATTTCTCCAGCATACCATCGTTTTTACTGTTTGTGAATTTCTGCCCATACTAATGTTCAACCTTATAACCTAAAATGTCTATATTATGAAACGATTTCGGTAATAACCAAGTTTCATATAAGATAACATCATGTTTGCTTGCATTTTTTAGGAAGTCAGAATACAATAATTATCTTACTAGTCCGTTTATGTTCCATGAAATAAAGTTGATATCCTCACCTTGACAAGTCTGGTGGTGCAGCTGGCGTTGCTACATATTCTGTTCCGTTTATGGATAATCTTTCTCCCACAAATTTCACCTGTTTTCCTTTTTTCGCTATTATATACCACACTAGGATTTCGCCTTGCTTCCATCCACTACTTAGGTAGTTGCACGCCCACACCCTTGTTCGCTCTTATACACCACCCTCTCCGTTTTCGTCTTGCTTCCATCCACTCCTTAGGAAGTTGCACGCCCACACCCGTGTTCGCTCTTATACACCACCCTCTCAGGTTTCGTCTTGCTTCCATCCACTCCTTAGGTAGTTGCACGCCCACACCCTTGTTCGCTCTTATACACCACACTCTGTTTTTGCTCTGCTTCCCCCACTCCTTAGGTAGTTGGACGCCCACACACTTGTTCACTTTTATACAACCCACTGTTTTCACCTTGCTTCCAACCACTCCTTAGGTAGTTGCACGCCCACACCCTGGTTTGCTTTAGCGAGGTCCTCCTTTAAAATATTTCCAGGTTTTGATACCATCTCCATTTGGCTGAACTTTAACAATATATGGATGCTGTTTCTTTGTGTTTTTGTTGGATCTTCCAATGTATGTGCTCGGTCAAAGACAAACGTTGCTGGATCTAATTGAAGATCATCCCGAATGAACGTCTTAACAAGCTGTCAATATTGCTGCGTTTGTTCGTCGAAAAGTGCCCTTTCCATCATCCACAGTACCCTTCCCATCATCCACAGTAACATAACTTGCCACTTCCGGTATTCCGTAGAATATCAGATTGTCTTTCTCATTGCAGTACTCAGGATGTAATAAATTTTCTCTTAGTGATGTTTGTTGTAGAGACATATCCTGGATGACATTGTTGAGCGACGAGTAATTTACCAACTTTCTCTTGTGCTAAGTTAATTGCTTTATTTTGCTCGTCATATTTGCCCCTTAAAAATGAGTTTGTACCTTCTACATCGTTGACGCTTATGATTTAAATCATTTTCTTGTTTTTCCATGCCTCCTTCATGTTCAATTGATTTAACTATAAGTTCAATATTGTAGAGTTTTGTTTTTATACTTGTTAATCCTCCATAATAGAGACGGCCTATGGGGGTGGTAAGTTTAAATCTCAGTTATGGTTGAAGGTGGTGTTCGGCAGCTGGCTAGGTGTGCATTGCCTCGTACCTTGGTACAGTGGGGATTGCATATATTGGCCTTGAAATGGCTGTGTAAAATTCTTACTGGTGTTTATTGTTCTCTGTAGTCTCTGGACAGTCGGTGTATCATATGTTAACACATATATTCCACTTCTTTGGCATTTTATGTCATTCAAACACTCAGTACTTACATGCAAATCGCTCAGGCAGTCAGTCAGTCAAGTCAATTAGTTCTGTTGATATATCATGTCAGCCAAGACTGACTGTCAGGTCAAGTGGTCAAGTCAGTTTCATCGTTCTGTCTGATCAGTGACCTTGCACAAGTTCAAATTGAATGTCTAAATAAGGTAAGTCACTATCCAGATTAAATTGATAAGTCTTTTTCCTATCTATGCCACGCTGCAGAGATAGCTATTTTTAAACGAAGACAAGAAACGTCGCCACGCCAGGTTTTCATTTTACGTTTAGATTAACAACTCTGTGTAATGTGGGTGAAATCCCTTTTTTAGTTGCAAAGTTATGCTCCAGAAACTATCAATTTGTGTGACCTTGACATTTGAGGCAGGACCATGGTTCTTGTGTGCAAAGTTGTGTTTCATTAAAGGGGATTTCTTTTATGCATCTAAATAAGTACCTTTTTTAAGTACTGAAATAAACTCAGGAAGTGGCATTTTTTTATACTTTATACCCTAGGCGTGACCTTGATCTTTAAGGTAGGGTCATGGTTGTTAGACAAGACACTCTGTCATATTAAATGAACACTTGTGTGAAGATATGCTAAGTTTCAAAGCTCTTTCATGGTTGTTGAGAAAAGACAACTGAAACAAACAAAAAAAAAACTCAATGAAAATGCTATGTGAAAAAGCGGCATAACTATAACAAAATACAGACAAGGGTTATGAAACTAATAATAATAAAAATAATTGCTACTGTGATGACTGAGAAAAAAAATTCTAAGTAAAAAGGGGCACAACTTTGGCTAAATAGAGTCAGGGGTTATGAAACTTGTCCTGATAATTGCTACTGTGATGTCTTGCAACTATGTAAAGGTAAAGCAGGTGTAATAGAAAATAAATATAATTTGAAAATTAACACAACGGATGAGTTGTATACTTTAATGTAGACGTGTATGCCAAATTTTAAGAAAATTCTCCATTCAACTTTGAATTTATGAATATTTTGTTTTCTTAATTTGTTATGAAATGTGTCTGCTTTGTTGAAATGAGCAAACTCCAAATATTATGTTATATCCTCTTTAGGATAAGTGTTTTGCCTTTGAGGTGCAACATTACATTTGCTCTACCCAAAGTTTCAAAGCTCTCTGTTGAGCGGATACTCAGAAAAGTAGAAGTTTGACCAAAAAATTCTAAGTGAAAAATGGGCATAACTTTGGCAAAAAAGAGTCAGGGGTAATGAAACTTATTCTGATAATTGCTACTGTGATGTCAGATATACTATGTTCAGTTTCAAAGCTTTACCTTGAACGGTTACTGAGAAAAGACAACTTTGACAAAAAAACTTAATGAAATGTTGACATGCCCGCCCACCGAACGACACACCCCAATCTAACAGCCAAGATTGTCCTAAAGAAAACCTGGTTAAAACACGTGACAACTTTCTTTCTAGATCACGTTATATAGTCATCCGGTTAATCCGCTCTGATGTCGATATTTGTTTTTAGCAAAGATCACTATCGTGCTTATTTATAGATTTGGAAACAATGAACTGTTGGGGGTTTGTTATCGCGTTCAAAACCGTCTTTACTTAGAATAAACTATGAGTTTATGCAAACAATTATGTCCAGATATCATAAAGGAGTGGTAAGATATTGCAACATGCATTGGATATTGGCAATCTTTCGGATACCTCCTTTAAAGCCATAGTTTTAAGTCGAGTTCAGTTAAAAAGTATCAACATAACCACCACACTTATAATCTTCGTCATCATCGTCAGTCATTATCATTGAAACAAAACACAACATTACGTAATGAGCAACGTCATAATCAACAGTTTCCTCTTATTTGCTATCATCATCATAATCACCATTGTCCAAACACCATTCTAAGCAAAACCATGAGCACCCTTATCGTCATCAACAACAATATAACCAACAACATAATTATTATCAACATAACCTACAGCTAACTCGTCATTATCACAATCACTTTTATCATCACCATGATCATTAGCACCAACAACAACAAATTAATCATAATCATCACTATTGCCAACTACAACATAACATCATCATCACAACAACCACTAAAGGTATCACAAAAATCAACATCAGCAACAAGATAATTATCAAAATCACAGACATTATCTTTCTCTTCATTCCCACCTTACCTTAATCATCACTGTCTTCATCATCACATTTCATTTTCATTGCAATAGCCATTATTACAATAATAATCGTCATCATCATCATCAGTAGTAGCAGTAGTAGCAGTAGCAGCAGCGTCATTCGTCATGAGTTTAATCACCAAAATATCCTTATCCCTGTTGTCAACAACAGCAGAAAAGTCGTGATACTTTCTCCGAAAAGCACTATTAACATTATCATCATCTTAAACATCATCATCAGCAACATCACAACCAACAGCATCAGCATCAACATCATAACAAAAAGCGTAATAATAATAATAATAATAATAATAATAATAATAATAATAATAATAATAATAATAATAATAATTATAATAACAATAATAATATTCACTTCATCGCCACCAGCACCAGCACCACCATCACCAATCATCATCGTCATCATCGACATCATCATCACCATCCATCACCTATCATCATACCATGAGCAAATCAACATCTATCTATAAACATAGCATGTTTATCTGTGAGTCACTTTTATTTTGTTCCAACATTATAGAAAGAAACTATTACCATCATAGGCATCTTTGTCCTTCACAAGGTTAATCATTTGCAGCTTCGTCATCTTCATGGCACCATTATCACAATGAGCAAGATTCTACACCTTGGTCTGAAAAAAATCATCATCATCATCATCATCATCATCATCATCATCATCATCATCATCATCATCATCATAGTATGTATGTACATGAAATGTAGACTTCAACCTTTATTACTTATTTGTTATGGTGATACTCATAGATGTGTACTGGGTGTCCCTAACATGGGGGTTATTATGCCCTATGCATTACTGCTAGTGTGTTATTATGCCCCATACGTTACTGACATGGCTTTATTATGCCCGATTCATTACTGCCATGAAGTTATAATGCTTTATACATTGCTGCCATGACATTATTATGTCCCATTCATTACTGACATGAAGTTATTATGCTTTATACATTGCTGCCATGACATTATTATGTCCCATTCATTACTGCCATGGAGTTATTATGTCCTATACATTGCTGTCGTGTCGTTAGTATGCCCTATACATTGCTGTCATGTCGTTAGTATGCCCTATACATTGCTGCCATGACGTTATTACGCCCTATACATTGCTGCCCTGACATTACTATGTCCTATTCATTGCAGCCATGACGTTATTACGCCCTATACATTGCTGCCATGACATTACTATGTCCTGTACATTGCTGCCATGACATTATTATGCCCTATACATTGCTGTCATGTCGTTAGTATGCCCTATACATTGCTGTCCTGACATTACTATGTCCTATACATTGCTGCCATGACGTTATTACGCCCTATACATTGCTGCCCTGACATTAGTATGTCCTATACATTGCTGCCATGACTTTAATATGTCCTATACATTGCTGCCATGACATTATTATGCCCTATACATTGCTGCCATGACATTACTATGTCCTATACATTGCTGCCATGACATTATGTCCTATACATTGCTGTCATGACATTATTATGCCCTATACATTGCTGCCATGACATTACTATGTCCTATACATTGCTGCCATGACATTATTATGCCCTATACATTGCTGCCCTGACATTACTATGTCCTATACATTGCTGCCATGACGTTATTATGCCCTATACATTGCTGCCATGAGATTAGTATGTCCTATACATTGCTGCCATGACATTACTATGTCCTATACATTGCTGCCATAACATTATTATGCCCTATACATTGCTGTCATGTCGTTAGTATGCCCTATACATTGCTGTCCTGACTTTATTATGTCCTATACATTGCTGCCATGACGTTATTACGCCCTATACATTGCTGCCCTGACATTAGTATGTCCTATACATTACTGCCATGACTTTAATATGTCCTATACATTGCTGCCATGACATTATTATGCCCTATACATTGCTGCCATGACATTACTATGTCCTGTACATTGCTGCCATGACATTATGTCCTATACATTGCTGCCATGTCATTATTATGCCCTATACATTGCTGCCCTGACATTACTATGTCCTATACATTGCTGCCATGACGTTATTATGCCCTATACATTGCTGCCATGACATTACTATGCCCTATACATTGCTGCCCTGACATTACTATGTCCTATACATTGCTGAAATGACGTTATTATGTCCTATACATTGCTGCCATGACATTAGTATGTCCTATACAGTGCTGCCATGACATTACAATGTCCTATACAGTGCTGCCATGACATTACTATGTCCTATACATTGCTGTCATGTCGTTATTACGTCCTATACATTGCTGCCATGACATTACTATGCCCTATACATTGCTGCCATGACATTACTATGTCCTATACATTGCTGCCATGACATTAGTATGTCCTATACAGTGCTGCCATGACATTACTATGTCCTATACAGTGCTGTCATGACATTACTATGTCCTATACATTGCTGCCATGACATTACTATGTCCTATACATTAATACCATGACGTAATTATGTTCTTTTCATTGCTGCTATTACGTTATTATGCCACATACATTGCTGCCATGACGTTATTATGCCCTATACATTGCTGCCATTACGTTTTTATGCCCTTTTCATTGCTGTTATGACTTTAATATGTCCTATACATTGCTGTCGTGACTTTATTATGTCCTATACATTGCTGTCATGACGTTATTATGTCCTATACATTGCTGTCATGACGTTATGATGTCCTATACATTGCTGTCATGATTTAATTATGTCCTATACATTGCTGTCATGACTTAATTATGTCCTATACGTTGCTGTCATGACGTTATTATGTCCTATACATTGCTGTCATGACGTTATTATGCCCTATACATTGCTGTCATGACTTTATTATGTCCTATACATTGCTGTTATGACTTTAATATGTCATATACATTGCTGTCGTGACTTTATTATGTCCTATACATTGCTGTCATGACGTTATTATGTCCTATATATTGCTGTCATGACTTTATTATGTCCTATACACTGCTGTCATGATTTAATTATGTCCTATACATTGCTGTCATGACGTTACTATGCCCTATACATTGCTGTCATGACTTAATTATGTCCTATACGTTGCTGTCATGACGTTATTATGTCCTATACATTGCTGTCATGACGTTACTATGCCCTATACATTGCTGTCATGACTTAATTATGTCCTATACGTTGCTGTCATGACATTATTACGTCCTATACATTGCTGTCATGACGTTATTATGTCCTACACGTGGCATTATTAAACCCTATAAATTACCGACATTTAGTTGTAACTAAGACCTTCAAGTTACCAACATGGAGATAATAGGCCGTATGTATTTCCGACATGATTTTGATTTTGTTTGTGTTTGTTGTTTTATGTTTGCTTTCATATTTGTTATTAGCCTCTTTAAATTTCAGACCGAGATTGAATTTGACGTATTACGACATAGTAACATAATGTCTGTAATTTATTTGGCAAAACTAATTAGATAGACGAAATATTATTTCACTAGCCATTCTTATGTTTTTCTGCAAGTGTAATGCCTGGATATAATGATTGTGCGTTGTTTGTGCGTCACGCATTCGCGATGTGGTGAACCTACATAGTAGGCCGGAACTGTTACTATATAAAAGTCGAAAGTAAAAATGTTTCATAGGTACTTTTAACAGTATCAGACTGTTATAATAATACTCGCCATCCGTTTACATAAACTGTTAATTGAAATTTGATATATTGTTTTCTTTCAGTTATATTTTCCTAAATAACTTCAATATTTTTTTAAATAACTCGTCGATAAAAACCAGCAGCATTGGCATGCAGACAGGAAGGAGTTACTTCTAATTTAAATGTTAATCCATGCTTTGTTTAATAAACGAAATCAATTTAATATTCAAGAAGATACTAGAGCAACTGTTTAACGCAACCTCCTCCACAACACGTTTTGCGCAGGTGAGCTTAAAATAAACATCGACAAGTTATTAAAGATTCATAATGGATAAAAAGTTATGATAGATTTGTAACAAAATATCAAACGAAGCGTTGACAATTCGCCTGGTTCACCTGGAGTGGTGCTCATAACTATATATCTTTATTTAAATATACCTGTATCAATCAGGAGGGTAAAAATAAATGGTCTTGATATTATATCACCATTTCCTCTAGCTAACGCTTAAATTAATGTTACTTTTAGAAAGTAAGCAAACTCATATAAACATTTCGGAATCCTTAAATATTAAGCTATACAAAACATTTTTCTCGGGGGTGGTAACCTCCGACCCAACAAATCTCGCTCTCATTTACACTTGACAATTTTCGAAATAGTTAAATTATCTTTTGCATATATATATATTATTGTGTGTTTTAGCCTTACAGTGTACTGTGACATTTATAAGGTATCACTTTATGTAAATTAGTATTTATAATACTGTCTTACCCCTAGCAGCATTTAGTGTTAGGAAAATATCGCAAGGGTTAGTTAAAGCAAACTGACACTTTTTCTGGTTTAGAGGTTATGGGGATTTCACAGACAGAATGACCAAAAGCAAAGATTAAATAGTTTATTATAAATAGATAGAGTTCTATTCGATGTACCAATCATCTAAAACATCTACTTGTTTAAGCTATATTCTGACATCAATTAAATAATTCAAATAGCAATCATTGGTGTCATATTTTAAATGGTTAATCAGCATAAAGGCCCTATTTAGGAAACAATGGTTTATTCACATATAAACAACGCTGCTCTTGAGTTTTCGCCAAAACTTTATTAAATGTATGGAAAATTTATCGCATTTGGTCTCCTATTCACATCAGATCACGTATACGGCATTCTAGAAATCGACATTTTCACAGGACAGCAGTCCCCGGGCCCTTCTAGTAGCAAATGTATGCAATTATATTTTTGCTAAAAGTATTTTGGGCGAAATTCAAGAAGAGTCAGTCAATCGTGAATAGTCGACAACAGAATCGATTGCATTTAGGTTAAGCAAAGCTTAAAACAAAGTTAATAGGTTCTTCACGCTTAATTACCTACAGAAAACACAATCTAACAAGTATACTTTTAAACAGCGTTTTCTCGAATGCATATAACGAGTATATTTATATTTGAAATTAACATGCAGTGTAAATAATAAAATAAACAATATTTGGCCTGACAGTAACAAAAAGTAATTTGAATCATGTACACAATCTATATGTTAAACTATGTCCAGGCCGCTTTAAACCCATTCTTTCTAAAAAAAAACAATAAACACAATAAAACAATTATTGACTATATATACATTGATTATATATACATCTCTATTGACACATTTGTTCAAACTAAAGATAATCGATTAACTATATAATGAAGGTGCAATATTTATTTATTTTAAATTTCATATATCAACATTTTTGCTGATCCGGGAGCGGATTTGGGGTGCGCGCAAAGTACACGAATAAAACTCGTAGAACATATCTAATCGTAGAACATATCTAATAAATACATTACAATTTAAAGACTGGTAAAATTGTATCGAATGTGATCCTGATATACATCAGAACACATATCCGGCATTCTAGAAATCTAATATTTCACGGGAGAGCCTGTCCCGGACCACCCTTATAGCAAATGTGTTCAAAATAACCTTCGAATACATCATTAATGTTATCTTTAAAGGTGGTACCAACAGTTTGCCCACATCAAATTCATGTCACAATACATTAACACTGCTTCGGGGAATCGGGACATAATTTCTGCATAAACTCATACTTTAGTGTAAGTAAAGACGGCTTTGAAGACTGCATATATTGTTAGCACAAATCGTGATAAAACACTGTAAAAGTTCAGTAATTCCAAATCTATAAATAAACACGATGGGATGTCTGCTAAAAAGATATCAATGTCAGAGCTTATTACCCGGATGACCATATGACGTTATCTCAAAAGTAAGTGGTCACGTGGTATTCTTAGTTCAAAGTAGCTATCTCAGCAGCAAGTCTCGGATAGGAAATACCTGCGATGAGAACTGAGGATTTATGTTTCACTGTTCACACTGATCTAAGGTAAATCAATAAGCAGCATTTTGCAGGATCTTTTCAGGTAACAATGACTTGTTTGGTTGAATAAAAGATATTTTGGTCCAAACTGCCGGATACCACCTTGAAGGGTCACCTTATGTCTTCTATATGTAGTATATGCCATTGGCGTGTTAAGAAATCCACCAATCATAAAATGAGGTCGTTTAAAACATTTGAAGAAAGTTCTTGCCCGCCCAGGGTAAAATCCTAGATCCGCACTTGGAATCATGCACAATTTGGGATATGCAATGATAGGTCAAACAGAATTGTTACATAAAAGCAGGTATTCCTGCATAAACATCGATTATGGAATCAAAACAGTTGCCATACACAACAGAAACATGTATTTCTTGCAAATTATCTTGACACAAATGTTACTTGATGTTTAAATGCAATATTATCGAATACACCCCACTCCACTCCGAGATTTTGGAAAACGCACCTACAAACATTCTATAAATGTCTAAGTGGGGTGGGGTATGCCTCTAAACAGCACATAAATGACCGTGTTTATAGTCATAGGTAGAAAATCAATATTTTAACTGTAACAACTGTAGAAATTCTAGCTTTATATACAATTCCGCGTACATAACTTGCCCAAGTCGAAATTGTTTACGCAATTTCTGATCATTATTTTACGATTAACATATCTGAATGCATGATCAATTTCGATTTGACTTATAAACTGGTCACATCTGTTTAGAAGCACTGAACAATACATTTATCTTCTTAATCAACTTGTCACAGATCTACCCAATATGTTACTTTATTTTACAACATTTGTCACTGATATTTGATTTTCTGCAGATAAAACAGTTATGCAGAGTTCTAACTGAACCACACATCTCGTAGTTTTTAATTGTTTGTAAAGTTTATTTATTACAAATAATTTTTACTAACTAGATACTATACATTATATACAAAAATTGACGACTTGCTGGTCACGGCTACAATTGTTTCAACAAAATAACATTGAAAATCTATTGCCGAATGTTTATATAACAACTGCCAGACATATTACATACCACTACATGTGACACGAATGATAACACAATGCATTAAACCAAAATGCCATTAGTATTATGAATGTTATAATTGAAATTCGATAAAATTCTGAAAAAAATCTGACATAAATGCCAAATAATTCAGCATTGCAGTAATGTATTGAAGACGTCGCGTCTTTTTGTTGATTTTGCGGGAAAGCGTATTATCCGCGAGTGATGACGTCATATTGTTATGCTTAATGACGTCATTGTTTTGATGTTGATGTAAAATATACAAACATGGCGAACTGAGATGAAAATATCAAACTGAATTTAAATAAACGTTAATTATAGGAACGTCTGTACAAAATATTTAATGGAAATACAACAATACATCAACTACATACTTATCTGTAACATTTACAGAAGTACAGAGTTTCAAACACATGTTTTAATTTAATTTTATTCCTAAACAAAATGTCGATGGAAGATTGTTTTCCTAAAATGTTGATTTAATTCCACTTTTATAACGAGTCACTAATTCACAAAATGTCACAATCAGCAACAAAAGGAGAAACACAAATGGAAAACAAAATGTCCGGCAATAATTAATATAAACTTTACTTCCATTCCACCACCAGAATCTGATCACTGTTCTCCCCTCCGACATACAAGGAACTCCTGCTCACATCATAACTGAGGCAGAGTGGATACCACGTGATCCCATCTTCCTTGGACAATATCTGACCTACCACGTGACCATCCTCGGTCACTATGACTACGTTCTGTGAGTTCCGTCCGCACACAAACACGTGACCGTGATGGTCAGTGGTCACACCATAGGCACCAGTCAGTCCGAGATCCTGCTCGGAGAGACAGAATATCTGCCTCTCGTCCACGCCGACACATACAAGACCTATCACCCCGTCAGCCACATAGAGTCGGTCGCCGGAACTGTTCACGGCGATGTGTCGGATGTTAGAGAACAGTTCCCAGCCGTCGGTGTCCATGGAGATCTCCCTCAGCTTCCTGCCACTCCTCACGTCGTGTACATACAAGATAGTACCATACCTCTCAGCACAGTACAGCAGTCCGCCATGACAAGCGATCCAGTGGGTCTTATGTCCCAACTTGAGGGTTCGTGTCCTGGTCAGACTGTCTGTGTTGTACACGTGGACTTGGGTAGAACTGAAGACAACCTGGAAATACAGAAAAGTAGACCAGAGTAAAACATTGTAAATGTACAGATTGTGTTGGTGAAAAAATACACGTCAGCGTTCATAGTCGTAAATGATGCAACCTGAAAATAGAGGGAGAGGAAACAGAACATTAATAAAGTCTTCGGCCCGTATACACCAACCATTCTTAAGTAAGAATTGATTAAGTCATGGATTTTAATTCACAATAACGTCAGCGTATAATCAGCTATAAGTTTGAAATGTTTTTATGACAATTTAACTGATACTTTGAGCTTAAAATCCCAGTTAAACTCCATACAAAAGCTTAGTTTTCTTGGTATAAAATGGTGACTTGCTCTCAAGTCGTGAATTGCTTTAAGAAATGCTTGGTGAATACAGGCCTTTATGTCGTGGCACAAGTTCGATCAATTTGTGGTGGAGTAAACATGGCCGGCAGTCATCCACACAACAACCTGCAAATATAGACATGTAACTCAGGTAAACATTAGAATGAAAATTATGTAAACAATGGCTAGAAAAAAAATGGAAATATTTAGTCGTTCATAGTCGGTCAGCTTGCTAGTGCCTCGCCTAAATAAGACAGATACAGTTACGACTCAATAACCCCAAAATACAAATATGTACACTTTGGTTACACTCGCTGTCCTCCTGGCTCTGTTAAGCTTGAGTACCGTGGTGGAAAGTCGTCACTTGTGTCTGAATTGTGGAAACGTAAAAACATGGTAATTTATAGGACTACGAAAAAATATTTGTAACAGTTTCAATAAAAGACAATCAACATTTAGAATAGAGTTTAATGTAGTTACGTCTTGCTTTCTGAATCAATAACGGATGGAATTTACGGTAAACTCACAGCAAATGTGCAAAATGCGTTGTGTCTAGATCTAGCCATCTACATGATACAGAGATCTAAAATCACAGCCATGGTTTTCAAACAATATTTTAACCAAACTTAAGCATAAAGCAATTTAAAAAGGCATATATTAAAAAGCATATTTAGAATATTCAAACTTATACTTAACAAGATATCTTTACACATCTTTCCTCAAGACTTCGCAGAATTCATCTCACTAAGTTCATGAACGCTCAACTTGTTGATTTTTTCAAATATTTATGACGTCATATTTTGTCACGAGACGAATGGAATGTGCACAAAAGTTTGTATGTACACATTTACGCGAGATCATGTGTTCGGCATATTACTTTATGATCAATGTGTGTAATTTCGGAATAAATCAAGCAAATTTTAATTTGTATTACTTGTATCGCACACCACGAGGGATAGTGCGTTTTGTTTACCGTATGTCGTGATGATATATATTACTATAATGCTGGGGCGTAGCTGGGCTTTTGATGTGCCGGGGTGGGGGGTAGGAGACCAAATTAAATAATATCGCGCCTAAAATTGCTTCTTTGTCGAGCAAAGAACCGATGTTAAAGGTGGTATCCGACAGTTTTGACAACATATTTTTATTAAACATCTTAATAAACTATTGTTACCTGAACAGATCACGCAATATGCTGTTAACTGTTGTCCTACACCTGTCTGAAAAGTGTACCGTAATGCCATAGTCGTCATAATAAACATGTATTTCCTATCTGAGCCACGCTGCACAGCTATTTTTAAACCAAGACAACCACGTGACCACCTGTTTTAGCTCATCCACAACATCCGCTGTGATGTCGAAATCCCAATCGTTCATATTTATAGATTGTAAAGAATGAACATTTTAAGTGTTGATTAACGAGTTTTACTGCCCCCAAATTAAGATACTGTTGAAAATTGTCAAAGCTTATACTAAAGTTCTACAGAAATTATGCACAAATACCCCAAACAGAGGTCAAATATTGTTATGTATATAAGATATAGGCAAACTGTCGGATACCACCATTCAGGTTTGAATCTATGTAGATGTTCAATCTGCCGGACTATATCTCAAGTCCGTGAGACAATAATTTAATGTATATACAGTGTAGTAATTTAGGGAGAATTCTAACAATTAGCATTGTAAACCACATGTTTATGTAATTTCTTCATATATAGGCAGTACGAAGTGGTATCGTATTATTATCTCCTATCAATGGAAAAAGGTCTCAAAAATAAAAAAATCAGCACAGGACATGTGGACAATTTGTTTAACACGTAGCCTATTTTCATCCTATTTAATAATATACTGCTATTGTCCTCATGTTGTTTAAACCTTCAATTAATACACTACTCCAAAGCACTCAGATGTTCAATAACAGATTGACATATTGGCGTAGATTGGGCGGAACTGTATACACTGTGTAAGGTTGTCAAACGGGATTACTATTTTCACTTGTTTTTTTTCTGAATTGCCATTTTTAGTAAAAAAATGTTTGATTTTTGCACTCAGTGTGTATGCGTGCGCGCGCGACTGTGCGTGTGTGCCTGCGCGTGTGTCTGTAAATAGAAACCGCCATTTATTATCTCAGTCTCTCCGCTTACCAGGGCCATGCTTCCTTAACCAAAAAGAGCGCTACTATGACAGAATATTGAAAAATATATTCTTTGCAACAGTGACCATGACCAGACGGACACCCATAGCGACCCAAAACTTGCACTACCCATAAGGTATGTATAATATAATATCTCAATCTTGGAAATTAACGCACATCTGCTTCTCACCTGTCTTCCCGAACGCACGCCGAATGACGGAAATCTAATTGTAACGTTGGTTCAAATACGTCACGTGGGGTATGAATATATGACATATTTTGAATATGTTCAGCCAGAACAATCGGTAATCAGACTTGGTCTGTTTACCTGATGATAAATGTTAATTATTCTTATACTATAACGTAAGAACATTTAGTTGCTTTCTCGAATACTTGTTGGTAAAATTTGCCTACGTGTCATGATTTGTCCTATTTTGTGCTGAATATACCACAATCATGACTATAAATGACCACAAGTTCAATCACAGTTCTGGTACCTAAAATAGTTTTTGTTACCATTACAATAAAATCAGGCAATTGCGCGTACAAGTATGCAAACAGTGATTCAAATGTATGGAAGGGGATATCCGCCAATTTTTAATTTCTAATTTGCAAATTGCAACACTGCATATGCTTAAATTTGCTTTTTGTTTGCACAAACAAGTTCGTTTTTATATGTATCTAATTCACATCTCTCGTATACAATTTGGAAATCACAAATCTCAAGTCACAATTATCAAGTCACAAATTTTATGTTCGTTTACAATTAACAAGTTACAAATCTCAAAGTCACAATTTTCAAGTCACAAATTACTAATGTACAAGTTAAGAATTGCCAACATTCAGACGCTAGGTGGCGGTACCACATAAATATAGACGTCACTAAACTAAAAATAAAACGGAATATCATAAGTTTAAAATAGAACGGAATCATAAATGATTCTTCAAATGAGATACAATAGAAAACAGCCAACTTTATTTGGCGTCAAATTGAACAAGTTACCTTTTGCCCAAAGTAGTTATTAATGTGTATATTAAAATTCTGCAAGTAATTTTACCATACAAGTTTTTGTTATCGGACGTTTCCAGAAGAACATACTATGTCATTCGCATACGGATTTGTTTACAATGCATTGGAATTTAACTACATCAACAGGGGTACGCGATGTCGTGAGTATGCATTCCCTAGAGTCAGGTGCCCATGTAGCTCAGTTGCTAGAGCACTTACCTCAAGGCAGGAGGTCTTAGGTTCGACCCCCGCCCTCGGTAATGGGATTTTTCCAGAATTTTAGTGGCATCAGAAAGGGTTCTTCAGAGAACTCTATGAAGCAGGAACAGGCTAGGTACTGGTGGTTGTGTCCAGTTGATGCCTGGCTAAAAATAAGGAAGGTTAAAAGCTCGGGTAGACCAGGTGGTAGAGCATCTGATTACGGTGGAGGTCTTGGGTTCGAACTCAATACAGTGTACCGGTAACAGAATTTTGCAAGGTCGTGTCAGTCCGATTATATCAGGATATATGCATTTAAATGAAAGAGGGTAGAACAATAGAGGTGGGGGGGGGGGGGGGGGGGGCGTGGTAGTGACTGTCAGACCTGAGACATTAAAATATACATAAATAGCATTTGAACCAATTCATACAGTTCATATAGTCATATCATGATCACCAGTTAAATACAGAGTAATAACCCTAAAACAAATAAATAGCACATGTGTCTGATTATGTCGGTAAGAAACTCACAACTTGAAAGTACACACGAACGCGGACCAGTACATTCTAATTATAGATGGACATTCCCTTGTTAGAAGCGCCCGCTTGAGTCCTAATGTTAAAGTGGTGTTATGCAGTGTACATTTTACATTAGAGATTTGAGCCTCTAGATTAGTAACTTGTAAATTAGATTCTAGAAATGTAAAATGTATTCCTGATATTCGCCCCGCAATTTTTAACTTGTAAATTGTATATGCGGGAAATGTGAAATTGTTCAAATGTTATGATGAAATGCGGTACTACTGAATACCGAAAGACACTTGTTTACCGAAAGATACCGAAAGACACTTTGTTTTACCGAAATACACTTAATAAAACGTAATAAAAGCATCTTTTGTTGTTTTCTTTAGTTAATGTGTTGAAATATTAGTACATGAACAAAATGCCAAAGATTCATTGTAATAGAAAAAAGCTTTTGATAGTTATAAGACGTTGTTTACAAATGCCGTGAGAAGTACAAAAACATGATAAATACCACCTAATTGGTACATGACTTTCATTACCGAAATACACTTAATACATTGAAAATAAGCATAATTAGCTGTTTTATTAAGTAAATATGTTGAGAAAAAAGTATATGAATTAAATGCCAAAGATTCATTGTAATTGAAATAAGCTTTTGATAGTTATAAGACATTTTTACAAATGCCACGAGAAGTACACAAACATGACAAATACCATTTAATTGATAACCTGGCTGTGTTAAGTTATTATGTGGTTGTGATCGGTACTGTTAGAACATTGTAAAAAACTTATTGTTAAAAACAATAAACACAACACAACATGCATAAGTATTATGGTATACATGAGATACTATTACTTATGCCTTTTTGTCTGAAGTCATTCTGAAAAACATCAATACAATGTTGTAAAACAATCAAGTACAATTAAGACCATTCAAGATCAAGAAGAAGACAATAAATACATATCATATATACTATAAAACTGTCCACTTACCTTGCCGAAACATACATGTATATGCTATAATACAATTAAAATACATTAATACATTCATATCAAGAATATCTGCGCAGAAAATAACACACCTCACTAAACTAACAAAGGCAGTGAAAAGATAGCATGTTTTTATAAAATGAATACAAACAATACACCACATGATGATAATCTGATGTTAATGTCGGTGCATATTTAATTCGAGGGCCATTCAACTGAACGTCCTATCCGACTATCAATATAGACATCTATTTATATTTGTAAAAAAAACAAACAACAAAAAAAAAACAATTATATACATACATCTAAACATATGTAAACAAATAAGTTTAGTTAAACTGAACCTATAAGCTGATTTTGCACAGAAGGCTCTGTAAGGTTTTCTCAAACTCATATACGCATTAGAACTTTGTCGGTGCATATTTAAAGCGAGGGCCGTTCAGGCTGCTGAGCGTCCTATCCGACTTCCAATGTATGCATGAAATAAATAGAAATATAGCTGACCTATATTCCATTTTTATTGTAATTATATGAAATGGGTATCACTGTTTGTGCTTTTTCAATGGCATTGTCACTGTCCGTACATTTACTTTTCGCTTTCTTTGACCTGGTTTTTTTCCGTCCGTCTGTGCGCGGTGCCACTACAGAAGATTGACCATTTGAGGATGTGACAATCCTATCTGCCTTTATAACAAAAGATCGGTACTTTTTGTACAAATTATTTCTTTGTTGTTCAGTCATAGCAATCCACTGTAATTTTGAAACCTGAAAATGCTGGTGCGAAGCAGCAAGGCGAAATTCCCCAGTAGCCAAAAGTGCACTCCTTAACTCCATGAATTGACCATCCACGAGTTTGTTAGTCAACCTAACGAACTCGGGTAGACTTTTGGTTTCCCAATTTACTGTTTGTTTTAGGACGTGGTTGATGGACTCTGCATTGTTATTAGTCCAACTAGAGCTTATGAAACCAGCTCTCATCGGCTCGTTAACCTTGTATTTTAATAGATCTTTCAGTCGCCGATGAAAGTAAATAACAAATTTGTCGGCCAGATTTGTACAGTACTTTTCTAATTCATCGCACTTGTATTCAAAGCAAATATTGTCAGTTGCTCCAACAATGGCGTCCTGGCCAAAGATTTTGTTCAAAATAACCTTTCTTTCATTTAAACTTACTCCATCATCTGTTAGTTGTTGTCGGACATTTTCTTGTAAATGCCTGGTACACAGAACATGAGTTGAATGAGGAAATTCTGTGATAATGGCTTTTACCATAGCTTTTTCAACATCGGTACTTACCACAAGTTCTGTTACTTCGGTTCCTGACAGTTTTCAGAAGGTGAAAAAATTGGCTAAATGTTTTATAGTCACTATTGTTATGTATGAATATTGGGCCTACAAAAAGGGGTGGTTCTTCTGTTGTTGTTCTGGTAACAGTCAATTGTTTGTAACATGTTACCGTGACATGCATTTTACAAAGCATGAAAGTTTTATCAACCCCTAAAACTGTTTGCCCAGAACAACAAAGATTCTTAATATCTACAATTTACATATTGCAGCTTGTTGTAAATTGTTTTCATCCCCCCTGGACGAGTAACCTCATCATATTTGTCTTTTAGTTTTAAATAAATCTCGGCAGGTTTGCAACTTTCTCTCATGCCCTCAATGTCATTTAACACAAAAGTTGGAGTTCTAAGAAACTCTGTCTGTTTATGAGAAAGCCCATGGGATGCTAGGCCAGGGAATTGACCAATATACTCTACTAGTGCTAGGGTGCTTTCGAGACCCCCCTCCCCAAGCGATGTTACCCTTTTCTTGTACTTTTCATTGGCCTTTAAAGTGGCATAGTACCGGTGAATGACAACATGAAGTGTCTTGCGGTATTCAGTAGGACCCGATGAAATGTGAACATTTTCATGTGGTATATGAAGGTTATGATGTAATTAGATAGAGGTATTTAGCATGCATGGTGTTGCAATTTACAAAATGACATTTGAAGTGACAAATCCGTGTATTGAAAGTTAGAAATAGTAATTAGAATATTGGCGGATATCACCTTCCATACAAATGTACATCTCCTAATTAGCATCAGCTCAGGTGAACTAAAACACATGACATCGTATTTCCTTTCTCAGTATGAACAAACCACTAAGAACTCATAAACAATTCCTTTAGAAAAGGACATTTTCTAATGATCTGTGTTTCTATTTTAGCTATTTAATCACTTTTATTAAATGGGCAATTTTATTTTCTTCTTAATTTATTTGAAAGGCATCTGTACCCGATTAATTATCACAGTGAGAAACATAGCCAATTCAGTGTAAAATGAAGATGGCACTTTTCTCTGTATTTGTTATATTGCTTTTGAGGTAAGAGGGGCCAACTGGCGAAATAGCTCAGGTGATAGAGCGTCGTCTTGCGGTTCAGGAGGTCGCGGGTTCAAACCCCGGCCGGGTCAAATCAAAGACTTTAAAGTTGGTAGTAGTGGTTTCCCTCTTAACGCTCGGGGCTAAGGGGACAGCATTACGCCGGACTCATCGGTGTCAGTATAATGGTCCAACCGGGTTCAGTCCCTGGGAACCTCATAAGTGCCCCTGTGCTATAATGATAGAAATATCGCTGCACAGTATCCGAAAAAATGCTGGCAAATCCCATCCCAAATCCCTAAGAGGGACTTAAATAACCCATTTAATGTTTTGCATTTTGACAATATTTAATCAGATCTTATGGGTTGCCTCAAGTGGGCCTACTGGACCTAGTAACATCACTGGTAGATGACCGACTCTAGGAGGCCCTAGGTTCGATCCCGGGCTGCGACATACCTAAGTCGTTAAAATGGCTGGGGTATAGCTCCCTTGCTAATCTCAAATATAAGGATATATTTATATATATAATTTTGGTTTAGTTTAAAAAAAATTGTTTACAGTCAGTTGGGAAAGTTTTTCCAACTGCCCACTTTCTGGGTAGAACCAGTACTTAGGTACTAAGTACACACAGCACTGTGCAGAAAATAGTCTTGCTGAAGGACTTTCATTGCATGGTCTGTTTGGGGGTTCAAAAGGGATTTGAATGTGGGAGCCTCTGATCCAAAATCCAATGTCTAAACCTGAAGCTTGTTGTGGAGAATGCTGTTATATAAAATAAACTTGACCAGACCTGTCATTACAATAATCATGCACATGCAACTGTTTGCTTATATTTATTTTAATTAAATTTATTTTATTGTAGGAATATCTAGAGTCGATATAATACATGATAGTATACATCCAAACTAAATCACCAAAGAGACACAAAAAGTATACTTACTGCTACCTCTTGTGGACCAATACAGCATACATCTGATGGCTGTCCATCTGTAACACAGAACTTGGACACCTTGCTACTTGATGGGTCTACAAGCTTCAGTCTACTATTATCGAAATCAGCTACCACCAGACTTCCATCACTGAGAGTACAGCAACCAAAGCTGGCACATGTTTTCTTATCCTCTGGTATCTTGACATTGATGTGTTTCTTTTCTGGTCTCACCAGTGGCCTATCTCCCCGTTTCTCCACTGGTCTCTCTACTTGACAGTCTGCTGGACTCCTTACTATTTCCTGTACTGGTATGTCTGATTCACCTCCAACAGCACCCTGTGATCTGATATCTTGTGCCTTTGTGCTGACTTCCTTAACAAGAGAACTGAAACAGCTCAGGGAGTTAAATATCTTCATTTCAGTCTTGAAGTCGAATTGGTGTCCCTTTATTAGTCTGTCTGACTCCTTATAAAGAGCATCAACTTTTGGAGCAATTGTCTGACCCTTCTTTTTAAGGACAAACGTGTTGGCTTTCCACTCTTTTGACTTTGTAATTTTGTCTAAACACTGGTTTATTTCGTCTTTAGTTAAAGCACACGCCTGTCTATGATGTTTGGTGACTGCAAGAAGCTCTTCTTGCTTCCTTTTGATATCCTTCTTACTCTTCTCTTTAAGCTCCTCGATTCGCGACAAGAGTTTCTTTGCATATGCTTCCATATCATTAAGGAAACTGTTTCCATGTTTTGTAATATTAGCCAGATGTTCATCTAATACTTTAATAGCTTTGTTTATACTGTCCAGAGCCGATTTTAACTGTGCAGGGACTGCTTGTAACTCGGGAATAGCATTGAGCTCATCTGAGGATTCCCTGATGTCTTGGGTGTCCTGACACGTCCTGAAAAGAAATGAAAAGGAAATGTCATTGAAGTACATCGCAGCGACCCGACTATGGTCATAATAGTAATGTGGAGCAAAATTCAAGACCCATGTCTGGGCAGAACAGTCGGCACACTGCATGTAAGCTGGAAGACACACATGAAAAACTGGAAGACACACATGAAATAGTTTGCCCATGAGTATAATCATAACCCATCTGGTGAATGGCACAAAATTAGAATACTCTTGTAAAGAAAATATCTAGTTGATAACAGTTTACATTAAAAAAAAGGAAATGCTACCCCCCCCCCCCCCCCCCCCCCGCTGCGAAAAAGACAACTGAAACAAAACACTTTATGAAAATGCTATGTTAAAAAGGGCATAACTTTGACTAAATACAGTCAAGAGTTATGAAATTTGTCCTGATAATTGCTACTGTGATGTCAGACAACTATGCTAAATTGTAGGTTGCCTGACAATCTGCTGTGGATAGGTCTCATGACAACCCTCTGTGGTTAGGTCTCCTGCCAACCCGCTGTGGTTAGGTCTCCTGACAATCTGCTGTGGGTAAGACTCCTGACAACAAGCTGTGGGTAGGTCTCCTGACAACAAGCTGTGGGAATGTTGCCTGACAATAAGCTGTTGGTAGGTTCTCTGACAACAAGCTATGGGTAGGTTTCCTGACACTAAGCTGTTGGTAGGTTCCCTGACAATCTGTGGGTAAGTATCCTAACAACAAGCTGTTGGTAGGTTCCCTGACAATAAGCTGTAGGTAGGTTCTCTGACAATAAGCTGTTGGTAGGTTCCCTGACAACAAGCTATGGGTAGGTTCCCTGACAATAAGCTGTTGGTAGGTTCCTTGACAACAAGCTGTAGGTAGGTTCCCTGACAATAAGCTGTTGGTAGGTTCCCTGACAACAAGCTATGGGTAGGTTCCCTGACAATAAGCTGTTGGTAGGTTCCCTAACAATCTGTGGGTAAGTCTCCTGACAACAAGCTTTGGGTAGGTTGCCTGACAGTAAGAAGTTGGTAGGTTCCCTGACAACAAGCTGTTGGTAGGTTCCCTGAAAATAAGCTGTTAGTACGTTCCCAGAAAACAAGCTGTTGGTAGGTTCCCTGACAATCTGCTGTTGGTAGGTTCCCTGACAACAAGCTGTTGGTAGGTTCCCTGACAATAAGCTGTTACTACGTTCCCAGAAAACAAGCTTTTGGTAGGTTCCCTGACAATCTGCTGTTGGTAGGTTCCCTGAAAACAAGCTGTCGGTAAGTCTCCTGACAACAAGTTGTTGGTAAGTTACCTAACAACAAGCTGTTGGTAGGTTCCCTGACAATAAGCTGTTGGTAGGTTCCCTAACAACAAGCTGTTGGTAGGTTCCCTGACAACAAGATGTTGGTAGGTTCCCTGACAATAAGCTGTTGGAAGGTCCCCTGATAACAAGATATGTGTAGGTTCCCTGACAACAAGCTGTTGGTAGGTTCCCTGACAATCTGCTGTGGGTAAGTCTCCTGACAACAAGCTGTTGGTAGGTTGCCTGACAATAAGCTGTTGGTAGGTTCCCTGACCATAAGCTGTTGGTAGGTTCCCTGGAAACAAGCTATGGGTAGGTTCCCTGACAACAAGCTGTGGGTAAGTCTCCTGACAACAAGCTGTGGGTAAGTCTCCTGACAACAAGCTGTGGGTAGGTTCCCTGACAACAAGCTGTGAGTAAGTTTCTTGACAACAAGATGTGGGTAAATCTCCTGACAACAAGCTGTGGGTAGGTTCCCTGACAACAAGCTATGGGTAGGTTCCCTGACAACAAGCTGTGGGTAAGTCTCCTGACAACAAGCTGTGGGTAGGTTCCCTGACAAGAAGCTGTTGGTAGGTTCCCTGACAAAAAGGTGTGGGTAGGTTCCCTGACAACAAGCTATGGGTAGGTTCCCCGACAATCTGCTATGGGTAGGCTCCCTAACAAACAAGCTGTGGGTAAGTCTCTTGACAACAAGCTGTGGGTAAGTCTCCTGACAACAAGCTGTGGGTAAGTCTCCTGACAACAAGCTGTGAGTAAGTCTCCTGACAACAAGCTATGGATAGGTCTCCTGACAACAAGCTGTTCGTAGGTTCCCTGACAATCTGCTGTGGGCAAGTCTCCTGGCAACAAGCTATGGGTAGGTCTACTGACAACAAGCTGTTAGTAGGTTGCCAGAAAATAAGCTGTTGGTAGGTTCCCTAAAACAAGCTGTGGGTAAGTCTCCTGACAACAAGCTGTTGGTAGGTTCCCTGATAACAAGCTGTGGGTAAGTCTCCTGACAACAAGCAATGGGTAGGTCTCCTGAAAATAAGCTGTTGGTAGGTTGCCTGATAACAAGTTGTTGGTAGGTTCCCTGACAACAAGCTGTTGGTAGGTTCCCTGACAACAAGCTGTTGGTAGGTTCCCTGACAATAAGCTTTTGGAAGGTTCCCTGACAACAAGCTGTTGGTAGGTTCCCTGAAAATAAGCTTTTGGTAGGTTCCCTGACAACAAGCTGTTGGTAGGTTCCCTGACAACAAGCTGTGGATAAGTCTCCTCACAATCAGCTTCTGGTAGGTTCTCTGACAACAAGCTGTTGGTAGGTTCCCTGACAACAAGCTATGGATGGGTTCCCTGACAAACAAGCTGTATGTATGTCTCCTGACAATTTGCTGTGGGTAAGTCTCCTGACAACAATCTGTTGGTAGGTTTCCTGACAACAAGCTATGAGTAGGTTCCCTGACAACAAGCTGTTGGTAGGTTCCCAAACAACAAGCTATGGGTAGGTTTCCTGACAACAAGCTGTTGGTAGGTTCCCTAACAACAAGCTATGGGTATGTCTCCTGACAACCAGCTATAGTTGGTAGGTTCTCTGTGTCTCCTGACAAAAAGCTATGGGTATGTTCCCTGACAACAAGCTATGGGTAGGATCCCTGACAATAAGCTGTTGGTATGTTCCCTGACAACAAGCTATGGGTAGGATCCCTGACAATAAGCTGTACGAAGGTTCCCTGACAACATGCTTGTGGTAGGTTCCCTGACAACAAGCTGTTGGTAGGTTCCCTGACAACAAGTTGTTGGTAGGTTCCCTGACAACAACCTGTGGGTAAGTCTCCTGACAACAAGCTGTGTGTAGGTTCCCTGACAACAAGCTGTGGGTAAGTCTCCTGACAACAAGCTGTTGGTAGGTTCCCTGACAACAAGCTGTTGGTAGGTTCCCTGACAACCAGCTGTGGGTAGGTTATCTGACAATAAACTGTTGGTAGGTCTCCTGACAACAAGATGTTGGTAGGTTCCCTGACAAGAAGCTATTGGTAGGTTCCCTGACAATCTGCTTTGGGTAAGTCTCCTGACAACAAGCTGTTGGTAGGTTCCCTGACAACAAGCTGTTGGTAGGTTCCCTGACATCAAGCTGTTGGTAGGTTCCCTGACAACAAGTTGTGGGTAAGTCTCCTGACAATTTGCTAAGGGTAAGTCTCCTAACAACAAGCTGTTGGTAGGTTCCTTGACAACAAGCTGTTGGTAGGTTCCCTGACAACCAGCTGTGGGTAGGTTCCCTGACAACAAGCTGTGGGTAAGTCTCCTGACAATTTGCTAAGGGTAAGTCTACTGACAACAAGTTGTTGGTAAGTCTCCTGACAACAAGCTGTTGGTAAGTCTCCTGACAACAAGCTGTTGGTAGGTTCCCTAACAACATGTTGTAGATAGGTTCCCTGACAACCAGATATGGGAAACAGTTACCTGCTGTGGGTAGGTATCCTGACAACCCGCTGTGAGTAGGTCTCCTGACAACCCGCTGTGGGTAGGTCTCCTGACAACAAGCTATGGGAAGGTTGCCTGACAATAAGCTGTTGGTAGGTTCCCTGACAACAAGCTATGGGTAGGTTCCCTGACAATAAGCTGTTGGTAGGTTCCCTAACAATCTGTGGGTAAGTCTCCTGACAACAAGCTTTGGGTAGGTTGCCTGACAGTAAGATGTTGGTAGGTTCCCTGACAACAAGCTGTTGGTAGGTTCCCTGAAAATAAGCTGTTAGTACGTTCCCAGAAAACAAGCTGTTGGTAGGTTCCCTGACAATCTGCTGTTGGTAGGTTCCCTGACAACAAGCTGTTGGTAGGTTCCCTGACAATAAGCTGTTAGTACGTTCCCAGAAAACAAGCTTTTGGTAGGTTCCCTGACAATCTGCTGTTGGTAGGTTCCCTGAAAACAAGCTGTCGGGAAGTCTCCTGACAACAAGTTGTTGGTAAGTTCCCTAACAACAAGCTGTTCGTAGGTTCCCTGACAATAAGCTGTTGGTACGTTCGCAGAAAACAAGCTGTTGGTAGGTTCCCTGACAATCTGCTGTTGGTAGGTTCCCTGACAACAAGCTGTTGGTAGGTTCCCTGACAATAAGCTGTTGGTAGGTTCCCTGACAACAAGCTGTTGGTAGGTTCCCTGACAATAAGCTGTTGGTAGGTTCCCTAACAACAAGCTGTTGGTAGGTTGCCTGACAACAAGATGTTGGTAGGTTCCCTGACAATAAGCTGTTGGAAGGTTCCCTGATAACAAGCTATGGGTAGGTTCCCTGACAACAAGCTGTTGGTAGGTTCCCTGACAATCTGCTGTGGGTAAGTCTCCTGACAACAAGCTGTTGGTAGGTTGCCTGACAATAAGCTGTTGGTAGGTTCCCTGACAATAAGCTGTTGGTAGGTTCCCTGACAAGCTGTGGGTAAGTCTCCTGACAACAAGCTGTGGGTAAGTCTCCTGACAACAAGCTGTGGGTAGGTTCCCTGACAACAAGCTGTGAGTAAGTCTCTTGACAACAAGATGTGGGTAAATCTCCTGACAACAAGCTGTGGGTAGGTTCCCTGACAACAAGCTATGGGTAGGTCTACTTACAACCAGTTATGGCTAAGTCATCTGACCCCCTGCTGTTGGTAGATTACTTGCAGGCATTTTTTTTTATTAAAAGTCTTTTAACAAACATGATGCAGGGTCACCCAAAGAACATGCTGTGGTTAGGTCTCCAGACAACCTGCTGTGGGTAGGTTTCCTGATAACAAGCTGTGGGTAGACCTCTTGACAACCCACTGGGGGTTTAATCTCCTGCAACTAGCAGTTGGTAGGTCTCCTGACAACTCGCTGTGGGTAGGTTCCCTAACAACATGTTGTAGATAGGTTCCCTGACAACCAGATATGGGAAACAGTTACCTGCTGTGGGTAGGTATCCTGACAACCCGCTGTGAGTAGGTCTCCTGACAACCCGCTGTGGGTAGGTCTCCTGACAACAAGCTGTGGGAAGGTTGCCTGACAATAAGCTGTTGGTAGGTTCTCTGACAACAAGCTATGGGTAAGTTTCCTGACAATAAGCTGTTGGTAGGTTCCCTGACAATAAGCTGTAGGTAGGTTCTCTGACAATAAGCTGTTGGTAGGTTCCCTGACAACAAGCTATGGGTAGGTTCCCTGACAATAAGCTGTTGGTAGGTTCCTTGACAACAAGCTGTAGGTAGGTTCCCTGACAATAAGCTGTTGGTAGGTTCCCTGACAACAAGCTATGGGTAGGTTCCCTGACAATAAGCTGTTGGTAGGTTCCCTAACAATCTGTGGGTAAGTCTCCTGACAACAAGCTTTGGGTAGGTTGCCTTACAGTAAGATGTTGGTAGGTTCCTTGACAACAAGCTGTTGGTAGGTTCCCTGAAAATAAGCTGTTAGTACGTTCCCAGAAAACAAGCTGTTGGTAGGTTCCCTGACAATCTGCTGTTGGTAGGTTCCCTGACAACAAGCTGTTGGTAGGTTCCCTGACAATAAGCTGTTAGTACGTTCCCAGAAAACAAGCTTTTGGTAGGTTCCCTGACAATCTGCTGTTGGTAGGTTCCCTGAAAACAAGCTGTCGGTAAGTCTCCTGACAACAAGTTGTTGGTAAGTTCCCTAACAACAAGCTGTTGGTAGGTTCCCTGACAATAAGCTGTTGGTACGTTCGCACAAAACAAGCTGTTGGTAGGTTCCCTGACAATCTGCTGTTGGTAGGTTCCCTGACAACAAGCTGTTGGTAGGTTCCCTGACAATCTGCTGTTGGTAGGTTCCCTGAAAACAAGCTGTCGGTAAGTCTCCTGACAACAAGTTGTTGGTAAGTTCCCTAACAACAAGCTGTTGGTAGGTTCCCTGACAATAAGCTGTTGGTACGTTCGCAGAAAACAAGCTGTTGGTAGGTTCCCTGACAATCTGCTGTTGGTAGGTTCCCTGACAACAAGCTGTTGGTAGGTTCCCTGACAATAAGCTGTTGGTAGGTTCCCTGACAACAAGCTGTTGGTAGGTTCCCTGACAATAAGCTGTTGGTAGGTTCCCTAACAACAAGCTGTTGGTAGGTTGCCTGACAACAAGATGTTGGTAGGTTCCCTGACAATAAGCTGTTGGAAGGTTCCCTGATAACAAGCTATGGGTAGGTTCCCTGACAACAAGCTGTTGGTAGGTTCCCTGACAATCTGCTGTGGGTAAGTCTCCTGACAACAAGCTGTTGGTAGGTTGCCTGACAATAAGCTGTAGGTAGGTTCCCTGACAATAAGCTGTTGGTAGGTTCCCTGACAACAAGCTATGGGTAGGTTCCTGACAACAAGCTGTGGGTAAGTCTCCTGACAACAAGCTGTGGATAAGTCTCCTGACAACAAGCTGTGGGTAGGTTCCCTGACAACAAGCTGTGAGTAAGTCTCTTGACAACAAGATGTGGGTAAATCTCCTGACAACAAGCTGTGGGTAGGTTCCCTGACAACAAGCTATGGGTAGGTTCCCTGACAACAAGCTGTGGGTAAGTCTCCTGACAACAAGCTGTGGGTAGGTTTCCTGACAAGAAGCTGTTGAAAGGTTCCCTGACAAAAAGCTGTGGGTGGGTTCCCTGACAACAAGCTGTGGGTAGGTTCCCTGACAACAAGCTATGGGTAGGTTCCCCGACAATCTGCTATGGGTAGGCTCCCTAACAAACAAGCTGTGGGTAAGTCTCTTGACAACAAGCTGTTGGTAAGTCTCCTGACAACAAGCTGTGGGTTAGTCTCCTGACAACAAGCTGTGGGTAAGTCTCCTGACAACAAGCTATGGATAGGTCTCCTGACAACAAGCTGTTCGTAGGTTCCCTGACAATCTGCTGTGGGTAAGTCTCCTGGCAACAAGCTATGGGTAGGTCTCCTGACAACAAGCTGTTAGTAGGTTGCCAGAAAATAAGCTGTTGGTAGGTTCCCTGACAACAAGCTGTTGGTAGGTTCCCTAAAACAAGCTGTGGGTAAGTCTCCTGACAACAAGCAATGGGTAGGTCTCCTGAAAATAAGCTGTTGGTAGGTTGCCTGACAACAAGTTGTTGGAAGGTTCCCTGACAACAAGCTGTTGGTAGGTTCCCTGACAACAAGCTGTTGGTAGGTTCCCTGACAATAAGCTTTTGGTAGGTTCCCTGACAACAAGCTGTTGGTAGGTTCCCTGACAATAAGCTTTTGGTAGGTTCCCTGACAACAAGCTGTTGGTAGGTTCCCTGACAACAAGCTGTGGATAAGTCTCCTCACAATAAGCTTTTGGTAGGTTCCCTGACAACAAGCTGTTGGTAGGTTCCCTGACAACAAGCTATGGATGGGTTCCCTGACAAACAAGCTGTATGTATGTCTCCTGACAATTTGCTGTGGGTAAGTCTCCTGACAACAATCTGTTGGTAGGTTTCCTGACAACAAGCTATGGGTAGGTTCCCTGACAACAAGCTGTTGGTAGGTTCCCAAACAACAAGCTGTTGGTAGGTTCCCTGACAACAAGCTATGGGTATGTCTCCTGACAACCAGCTATAGTTGGTAGGTTCTCTGTGTCTCCTGACAAAAAGCTATGGGTATGTTCCCTGACAACAAGCTATGGGTAGGATCCCTGACAATAAGCTGTTGGTATGTTCCCTGACAACAAGCTATGGGTAGGATCCCTGACAATAAGCTGTACGTAGGTTCCCTGACAACATGCTTGTGGTAGGTTCCCTGACAACAAGCTATTGGTAGATTCCCTGACAACAAGCTGTTGGTAGGTTCCCTGACAACAACCTGTGGGTAAGTCTCCTGACAACAAGCTGTGTGTAGGTTCCCTGACAACAAGCTGTGGGTAAGTCTCCTGACAACAAGCTGTTGGTAGGTTCCCTGACAACAAGCTGTTGGTAGGTTCCCTGACAACAAGTTGTGGGTAAGTCTCCTGACAGCAAGCTGTTGGTAGGTTCCCTGACAACCAGCTGTGGGTAGGTTATCTGACAATAAACTGTTGGTAGGTCTCCTGACAACAAGATGTTGGTAGGTTCCCTGACAAGAAGCTATGGGTAGGTTCCCTGACAATCTGCTGTGGGTAAGTCTCCTGACAACAAGCTGTTGGTAGGTTCCCTGACAACAAGCTGTTGGTAGGTTCCCTGACATCAAGCTGTTGGTAGGTTCCCTGACAACAAGTTGTGGGTAAGTCTCCTGACAATTTGCTAAGGGTAGGTCTCCTAACAATAAGCAGTTGGTAGGTTCCTTGACAACAAGCTGTTGGTAGGTTCCCTGACAACCAGCTGTGGGTAGGTTCCCTGACAACAAGCTGTGGGTAAGTCTCCTGACAATTTGCTAAGGGTAAGTCTACTGACAACAAGCTGTTGGTAAGTCTCCTGACAACAAGCTGTTGGTAAGTCTCCTGACAACAAGCTGTTGGTAGGTTCCCTGACAACAAGCTGTGGGTAAGTCTCCTGACGACAAGCTGTTGGTAGGTTCCCTGACAACAAGCTGTTGGTAGGATCCCTGACAACAAGCTATGGGTAGATCTCCTGAAAACAAGCTATAGTTGGTAGGTTTTCGGACAACAAGCTGTTGGTAGGTTCCATGACTACAAGCTGTTGGTAGGTTCCCTGACAAAAAGCTGTGGCTAAGTCTCCTGACATTAAGCTGTTGGTAGGTTCCCTGACAATCTGCTGTGGGTAAGTCTCTTGACAACAAGCTGTTGGTAGGTTTCCTGACAACAAGCTTTTGGTAGGTTCCCTTACAATCTGCTGTGGGTAAGTCTTCTGACAATATGCTATAGTTGCTAGGTTCCCTGACAATAAGCTGTTGGTAGGTTCCCTGACAACAAGCTATTGGAAGGTTCCCTGACAACAGGCTGTGGGTAAGTCTCCTGACAACAAGTTGTGGGTAAGTCTCCTGACAAAAAGCTATGGGTATGTTCCCTGACAACAAGCTATGGGTAGGTTCCCTGACAATAAGCTGTTGGTAGGTTTCCTGACAACAAGCTGTGGGTAAGTCTCCTGACAACAAGCTGTTGGTAGGTTCCCTGACAACAAGCTGTTGGTAGGTTCCTTGACAACAAGCTGTTGGTAGGTTGCCTGACAACCAGCTGTGGGTAGGTTCCCTGACAACAAGCTGTTAGTAAGTCTCCTGACAATTTGCTAAGGGTAAGTCTCCTGACAACAAGCTGTGGGTAAGTCTCCTGACAATTTGCTAAGGGTAAGTCTCCTGACAACAAGCTGTGGGTAAGTCTCCTGACAATTTGCTAAGGGTAAGTCTCCTGACAACAAGCTGTGGGTAAGTCTCCTGACAACAAGCTGTTGGTAAGTTCCCTTACAACCAGCTGTGGGTAGGTTCCCTGACAACAAGCTCTGGGTAGGTCTCCTGACAACAAGCTGTGGGTAAGTCTCCGGACAATTTGCTAAGGCTAGGTCTCCTGACAACAAGCTGTGGGAAAGTCTCCTGACAACAAGCTGTTGGTAGGCACCCTGACAACAAGCTGTTGGTAAGTTCCTTTACAACCAGCTGTGGGTAGGTCTCCTGACAACAAGCTGTTGGTAGGCTCCCTGACAATAAGCTGTTGGTAAGTTCCTTGACAACCAGCTGTTGGTAGGCTCCCTGACAACAAGCTGTTGGTAAGTTCCTTGACAACCAGCTGTGGGTAGGTCTCCTGACAACAAGCCGTTGGTAGGCTCCCTGACAACAAGCTGTTGGTAAGTTCCTTGACAACCAGCTGTGGGTAGGTCTCCTGACAACAAGCCGTTGGTAGGCTCCCTGACAACAAGCTGTTGGTAAGTTCCTTGACAACCAGCTGTGGGTAGGTCTCCTGACAACAAGCCGTTGGTAGGCTCCCTGACAACAAGCTGTTGGTAAGTTCCTTGACAACCAGCTGTGGGTAGGTCTCCTGACAACAAGCCGTTGGTAGGCTCCCTGACAACAAGCTGTTGGTAAGTTCCTTGACAACCAGCTGTGGGTAGGTCTCCTGACAACAAGCTGTTGGAAGGTCTCCAGACAACAAGCTTTGGGTAGTTTCCCTGACAATCTGCTGTGGGTAAGTCTCCTGACAACAAACTGTTGGTAGGTCTCCTGACAACAAGCTATGGGTAGGTTCCCTGACAACAAGCAGTTGATAGGTTCCCTGACAACAATCTATGGGTAGGTTACCTGACAACAAGCTTTGGGTAGGTTCCCTGACAATCTGCTGTAGGTAAGTCTCCTGACAACAAGCTGTTGGCAGCTCTCCTGACAACAAGCTATGGGTAGGTTTCCTGACAACAAGCTGTGGGTAAGTCTCCTGACAACAAGCTGTTGGTAGGTTCCCTGACAATCTGATGTGGGTAGGTCTCCTGACAACAAGTTATTGGTAGGTTCCCTGACAACAAGCTGTAGGTAAGTCTCCTGACAACAAGCTATGGGTAGGTCTCCTGACAACAAGATGTTGGTAGATTCCCTGTCAACAAGATGTGGGTAAGTCTACTGACAACAAGCTGTTGGTAAGTCTCCTGACAACAAGCTGTTGGTAGGCTCACTGACAACAAGTTGTTGGTAAGTTCCTTGACAACCAGCTGTGGGTAGGTCTCCTGTCAACAAGCTGTTGGTAGGTTCCCTGACAACAAGTTATGGGTAGGTTCCCTGACAAGAAGCTGTTGGTAGGTTCCCTGACAAAAAGCTGTGGGTAGGTTCCCTGACAACAAGCTGTGGATAGGTTCCCTGACAACAAGCTGTGGATAGGTTCCCTGACAATCTGCTGTGGGTAAGTCTCCTGACAACCTGCTGCGGGTAGATGTCCTGACAATAAACTGTGGGTAGGTCTCCTGACAACATGCTGTGGAAAGGTTCCCTGACAACATGCTGTGGGTAAGTTCCCTGAAAACTTGCTGTGGGCAGGTCTCCTGACAATCCGCTGTGGGAAGTCTCCTGACAACTTGCTGTGGGTAGGTCTCCTGACAACAACCTGTGGGTAGATCTCTTGACAACCTGCCATGGGTAGGTCTCCTGACAACCCACTGTGGGTAGGTTTCCTGACAACACACTTTGGGTAGGTCTCCTGACAACCCGCTGTGAGTAGGTTCCCTGACAACCCGCCGTGGGTAGGTCTCCTGACAACCTGCTGTGGGTAGGTCTACTGACAACCTGCTGTGGGTAGGTCTCCTGACAACCTGCTGTGAGTAGGTCTCCTGACAACCTGCTGTGGGTAGGTCTACTTACAACCAGATATGGCTAAGTCATCTGACCACCTGCTGTTGGTAGATTACTTGCAGGCATTTTTTTTTATCAAAATTCTTTTAACAAACATGATACAGGGTCACCCAAAGAACATGCTGTGGGTAGGTCTCCAGACAACCTGCTGTGGTTAGGTTTCCTGATAACAAGCTGTGGGTAGACCTCTTGACAACCCGCTGGGGGTTTAATCTCCTGACAACTAGCAGTTGGTAGGTCTCCTGACAACTCGCTGTGGGTAGTTTCCCTAACAACATGTTGTAGATAGGTTCCCTGACAACCAGATATGGGGAACAGTTACCTGCTGTGGGTAGGTATCCTGACAACCTGCTGTGAGTAGGTCTCCTGCCAACCCGCTGTGGGTAGGTCTCCTGACAACCCGCTGTGGGTAGGTCTCCTGACAACCCGCTGTGGGTAGGTATCCTGACAACCCACTGTGGGTAGGTCTCCTAACAACCTGCTGTGGGAAGGTCTTCTGACAACCTGCTATGGGTTGGTGTCCTGACAACCCGCCGTGGGTATGTCTACTGACAACCTGCTGTGGGTAGGCCTCCTGACAACCCGCTGTGGGTAGGTCTCCTGACAACCCGCTGTGGGTAGGTCTCCTGACAACCCGCTGTGGGTAGGTATCCTGACAACCCACTGTGGGTAGGTCTCCTAACAACCTGCTGTGGGTAGGTCTTCTGACAACCTGCTGTGGGTAGGTGTCCTGACAACACGCCGTGGGTATGTCTACTGACAACTTGCTGTGGGTAGGCCTCTTGACTACCCGCTGTGGGTAGGTCTCCTGACAACCCGCTGTGGGTAGGTCTCCTGACAACCTGCTGAGGGTAGGTTTCCTGACATTGACATATGGGAAAGTCTCCTGACAACACACTGTGTGTATCCTCCCTGACAACATGTCATTGGTAGGTCTCCAGACAACCTGCTGTGGGTAGTTCCCCTGACAACCAGTTATGGTTTGGTCTCCTGACCACCCGCTGTGTTTTGGTTCCCTGACAACAGGCTGTGGGTAGGTTTCCTGACAACATGCTGTGGGTAGGTTTCCTGACAACATGCTGTGGGTAGATTCAATGACATCTCGCTCTGGGTAGGTTCCATGACAGTCAACTATGCATAATTCCCCTGACAACCAGCTATGGGTAGGTCTCCTGACAATACGCTGTGGGTATGTTCCCTGACAACACGCCATGGGTAGGTCTACTTTCAACCAGATATGGGTAAGTCTCCTGACAACCTGATGTGGGTAGTTCCCCTGACAACCTGCTGTGGGTAGGTCTCCTGACAACCAGATATGGGTAAGTCTCCTGACAACCTGCTGTAGGTAGGTCCCCTGACAACCTGCTGTGGGTAGATTCCCTGACAACCTGCTGTGGGTAGGTCCCCTGACAACCTGCTGTGGGTAGATCACCTGACAACCTGCTGTTGGTAGGTCTCCGGATAACCAGCTATGCATATGTCTCCTGACAACATGCTGTGGGTAGATTCCCTGACAACCTGCTGTGGTTAGGTCTCCTGACAACCAGCTATGCGTATGTCTCCTGACAACACGCTGTGGTTAGGTTCTCCGACAACATTCTGTGGGTAGATTCCCTGACAACATGCTGTGGGTAGATTCCCTGACAACCTGCTGTGCGTATGTCTCCAGACAACATGCTGTGGGTAGATTCCCTGACAACCTGCTGTGGTTAGGTCTCCTGACAACAAGCTATGCGTATGTCTCCTGACAACACACTGTGGTTAGGTTCTCTGACAACATTCGGTGGGTAGATTCCCTGACAACCTGCTGTGGGTAGATTCTCTGACAACCTGCTGTGGGTAGGTCCCTTGACAACACGTTGTGGGTAGATTCCTTGACAACCTGCTGTGGTTAGGTCTCCTGACAACCAGCTATGCGTATGTGTCCTGACAACACGCTGTGGTTAGGTTCTCTGACAACATTCTGTGGGTAGATTTCCTGACAACATGCTGTGGGTAGATTCCCTGACAACCTGCTGTGTGTATGTCTCCTGACAACATGCTGTGGGTTGATTCCTTGACAACCTGCTGTGGTTATGTCTCCTGACAACAAGCTATGCGTATGTCTCCTGACAACACGCTGTGGTTAGGTTCTCTGACAACATTATGTGGCTAGATTCCCTGACAACCTGCTGTGGGTAGATTCCCTGACAACCTGCTGTGGGTAGGTTCCCTGACAACCTGCTCTGGGTAGGTTCCCTGACAACCTGCTGTGGGTAGGTTCCCTGACAACCTGCTGTGGGTAGATTCCCTGACAACCTGCTGTGGGTAGAATTCCTGACAACACGCTGTGGGTAGGTTCCCTGACAACACGCTGTGGGTATGTTCCCTGACAACCTGCTGTGGGTAGGTTCCCTGACAACCTGCTGTGGGTAGAATCCCTGACAACACGCTGTGGGTAGGTTCCCTGACAACCTGCTGTGGGTAGGTTCCCTGACAACCTGCTGTGGGTAGATTCCCTGACAACCTGCTGTGGGTAGAATCCCTGACAACCTGCTGTGGGTAGGTCCCCTGACAACATGCTGTGTGTAGATTCCCATAAAACTGAAAGGAGTTATGAAGCAAAAACGGTACATGCAGTACCTGCTTTTATACTGACCCGCGAAATATTATGACAAAAAATGTCGTACAATAGTAAATCCTACGTGATCTAGAATCTACCAACTTCTGTAGATGATGACCATAATACCATCCAGCACAGGGTACTGGTCCAAAAAGGCCGCAAACCAGAAAGGCCCGTACCAAAAAGGCCGCACCAAAAAGGCCGCAAACCTAAAAGGCCGCAAACCTTCAAAGGAGATGGTGAATCTAATGTGTTATAAATCTTAATAAAGTAAATGTTATATGACTCGTACCTAAGCTATCAGTGTATCCGTTTGTTACTTCGCAGACTGCTTATGTGTTATATATATAGTTCTTTTATTTTGTAATTTCTGGTTCAGCACCATGCATATTTACTATGCACTTCTTTGAAAAGCTCCCTTGGCCAGGAAAAAACTCTCCAATTTTATAAGAATCTGTATTGAAGGCCCTGCAGAGCTTTCTGAACAAACTCTGGAAGAGCTCTGTAACACTTTCGTGACACAAAAGCAAGGCAGATTAAGCTTTAATGCAGAAAAAAATTAAATTTCCCAATTGGTTTGATTTGTCGATTCTTTTTTTTCCCCAAATTTGAATATTTACCGCGTCAAAAATTCCCAATTTGGGCTGGGGCCTTTTTCCTCAAAACCCCTGATAAAGCCCTGGGTTAGGTCCCCTGACAACCAGTTATGGTTAGCCGGGCTATTTAGAATGAACTTCCTAGTTCCCTAACATGAATTCGACTTCAGTCTACATTTCAGACGTTGACAATTTCTCAAGAAATCACTAATCCTGTAGGACTGGTACATTATAATTTTCACTTGCCCTTATCAAATACGTACTGGCCCTTATATTTTATATTATTACATCAATAGCTTTTGTATGTTGTTATTTTACTTGACTATTCTAAATGTTGATAAAACCCATTGCTGTTTATTACAACTGGGCAACATGCAGTAACAGCACACCTTTTACTATCGTCCCATCTATACTCCCATCATAAAGAATTCCAACATGCCTGGTCTCATTCAAATAATTTTCTGTCTGACATTTCAAACTGACACTTATGCCATTTATAAATTTCTTACATCCTTGTATATTCCTGTAATTCTTGCCTATGTCAAGCCCATTTTTCCCTGGAGAGCAAACAAACCTTCAAACTTTGAGAATGACACACATTCCTGGGACAGATTCTGAACTTGCTGATTATACTGAGCCCCGGATTTTACGCTCTCTGGAAACAGTAATAGATCCTATGTGTTCTACACATCGTCGATTTGAACAAAAAATATGATTTTTTAATGGCAAACTAGCCATAATAGGTGACTTTTAGACCGATTGAAATTTTTTAAGCTTGAGGGGAATTTTTTTCAGGTAGGGAAGTAGCCGTTAAACGGGTACAGTTGTATAGCAAAAAATAAAAAAAAAAACTGATCGGCTTAGTATTTCGAGAAACCTATTCGCTTGATGCTAGGTCTTCCTTGCCAATGCTCAGCGGGCAAGAGGAATTTTCAACCCTTGTATTTTCAGTTGGGTATCAGCGATCGCTTCATATCAATATGAGCACAAAATCAAGGCCGCAGTAACCAAATGATGCAAAATATCATCAACAATGGATATATATCCTTGTTTGTTTCGTTTTTATCTTACTTTAATAGCCCCTCCCTGACAAAAATTAAGCCTAGTAATTCCCCTATAAATGATAATTCCCCTCCAATAAAATTCAATGTATCCATGCTGAAATGAAGAAATTATATGCACTGATATGTATCAGTGACTTCAGTAGCACATTGAGTGAACTGTACTATGATGATCTAGTTGAGGTGTTCAAGAAGACAAATAGAGAAATGGCCTTGTAATATACAAGATGTATGAAAGCAAATAAAAAAAAAAACATGCACAATTTTCCCCTTTTCAATAAATCACAGTAAAATGCTCCCCTTCCCATTTCTCAAAGGCCCCTGGCCAATACCCTTTTTCTAGAAAAAAACTCTGGTATCATGGTACAGTATTGATGTCACTCAGTATCATAATATACTGATGTACCAAACCGCACTAATGTGGTATAAATAAGATCGGCTCACAATTTACGACCGATTATTCAGCTTATAAATTGTAGTATGATCAGGGAATGAACCTTGAGGTTATTCTTAAATAATTGCATTTTGTTTTAGGTGGTCTTCAACAGTTTGCATATTTTTGTTCTCTCAGGCTACCAAATAAATTATTGTTACCTGAAAAGATCCCACAATATGGTATTCATTGGTCCTATATATCCAAGTGTCACGGTTAAAACATAAAGGATAAAGCCCTGATTGTCATTTCAAAAATGTATTTCCTGCTTTTTTAAACTAAAAAAAACACTTGTGACGTGACCACTTACTTTTGAGGTCATGTTAACCTGATCACCTTGGTTACCAGTTCTGACATTTATTATGCTGAACCCCCATCGTCCTTAAATATAGATTTTGAAAGTATGGCTATGTAGATTGATATATTACACAATTTGTATTGTCTAACAATTAGGTCATGTTTCAAACAGCATTTGCTTAAAGTAAGTTTATGCTGCAACTAGGCACAAATTTCCCAGAACAGGGTTAAGATGTTTCCTCATGTATAAGATACAGGCAAACTGTCTGATACAACCTTTCAGGTAAGAAAACTGACCTGTGATCCAGGAAGCGACATTTTCTACACAGCAGTTCATCGTGCCGGCGACAGAACAACGTTATTAATTCGACAGGATGTTTCCCACATTTCTCAGTCAGCACATCTTTGTTGTCTCCTTGTCCTTTCACTACATTGTGGTTTACATTCCAATCATTATGAGATCCTAAGCAAGATGTACACATATGTGTATTGCAGTCATAGCAGTAATAAACTGCAATCTGGTCTTTTTTCTTCTTGGCACAATTGGAACACTTAGCATCTTTATATTCATCCGACCACTTCTCTGCATCAATTGCAGTTGCCATATTTACTACCTGGCACAAGATATCAAACGAAATGTACAATAAAGTCTGTGCTGCAAGAACAAGAAGTATGTCCTGCTGGGTATGTGACTATTCAACCCAATGACTATTCGAACTCAGCTGAAAAAAAATTAAGGCGACAAGTCGACCACAATAAAGTTAAATGACTTCATATTGTTTAATATATTTCTGTTGTAAAAGATATGTTATTTGACTATATTATGATAACAGATATATCTAGATAAGGATTCAATGTTTCTTTTTCATTTATTCCATCTTTATTGATAATATTTTATACCTTATATAAATTATTAAACAACAAAACATTTATAACAATATGAACAAATTTAACTTTGTATAAAATCTTAATTTGAGAATCATTTTAAGTGTGTTGTTTAATTAGAATTGAATTATGTTTCATGGAGTGTAATAATGAAGTATTCATTGCTAAAATTCAGTTAAGTGGAACAAAAGAATAATTATTGGACACAATTGTTCAATTAAAGTATTTTCTAGTGTAAAATAATAACAATAAGTATTGTTGGTTGTAATTGACAGGTTTCCGCAACTGTTGCACGATTAGATAATGATTGTTTAAGCTCTTTTATACAGCTGACTGAATAATAAGACAATCACAACTGATGCTAACCTTTAGATTGTATGTCCAGGAGGTAGTAGAATTCAATCCAATCAAAACCCACGGGCTATGGTTAAAATATGTGTAAACATACTGAAATGACAAATATACAGGTCTGTTTACAAGGGTCTTTATGTAAGAGCTTGTTGTTAACATGCAAACCACATGCAGATATCTAGAAAAAGTGCTGTTTCAGGTTAAATTAACAATGTAACGAGTAATAAGACTATGAAACCAAGCTGTTAGAGATAGCTTCCATGTAATGTCATAGGCACTGATGACAGTTTAAGGCAACCATCTTTTAAGGCAGAAGCTGATTTTATTTTTCAGTTTTAATTTACTAAATTTTATATCAAATTAAACAGATTTTAAGAAGTTTCTTTGTTTATTGGGTTTATCGTCCCACCAACAGTTTTTCAGTTATCTGGAGACGGTGTTCACTTGAAGCAGATATAGTGCTGCCTTCACTGTGTAAAGCATGCCATTAACGGCTGGCATGATACCACATCAACAGTCACATTATCCTGACACCCGGCCAACCAGTCGTGGAACTACCCTTATATTTGCTTGAGCGTTAGCAAGGGAGCTATACCACTACCATTTTTAACGACTTTGGTATGTCGCGACCCGGGATCGAACCCGGGGCCTCCCGTACCTGAAGCCGACGCTCTACCGATTGCGCTACCAGGTCCGGTGATTTTTAGAAGTATTTTAAATATCAAAATGATAAATTATGATAGTTTAAACAGTAAAAAAGTACAATCAAAAAGGATACACTGTTCATTAACATGAACACAAATTATTGACAGAAAATGCAGCATTGCGTTTCTCGGCAAATGTTGTAATTGTACGAAACAAATTGGGTACGAAAACTGCAAATTGAGTACGAAAACAGCCGACAGAAAATTTCGTTTTTCATGAAAATTTAAGTCTAGTCATAAAAAACAATGATTGCATACGATTCATTAAATAAATTTTAGGCGAAAATTTCATCTTTACTAAAATAAAACCAGATATTTAACCAAATTTTAGCTCGATTCCATTTTTTTTTCGGGGACGAAGTAACTCTTACTAACTCAGTAACTGTGCAATTTCGCATGAACGAGTTACATCCCTTGCAGCTACAAACCACTTGTCTATTCCGCAACAAAAATCTATATGTTTACGTGAGAAAAGACTCCAAGGTTTGCATTTGTTTATAAAAATAATTGCTTTTCCTCTTAAATAACAATAGTTTTACCAGGGTTTAAGGCCTATGACGTACAAAATTCAGAAACTGACTTTTTGGAAACTATTCTTTCTACCCTCTGTCGGTCTTTTCGAGATCTAAAACGTCATAAACATCAACTTTGACCTTTTTCTACACATAAATTAACATATTTACATTCTGAGTGCTTGGATTTAATCGCAGAACAACGTAATGTAAAGAGGGGGTAATGAGGTCAGATTGTCACTGATTTTCCAAAATTATCTCCCCTGCGCAGCCTGGTGCGCGGTTGTTGCTAAGCAAAGATGGCTGCCAAGATACGGGATCTTTACTAATGTGGAAACTATCTATAGGAAAGAAATTAAGCTGATCGCTGCCACGACTTGAAGTACATTAAAAAGATCAAAAGATGTAAAGCGTTTGTTATCTTATTTCCCAATAAAGAACATATTGACTTGGCTTGGACCACTAGTGGATCCTGCAACAACCCAGAAGAATTTGCACCTATATTACCGACAAGCCACCCAAAGTCCAGATGAAACACTCGATCTGGCCGAAAATGCTGGCTCCTAGAAGGTCACTTTGAACTATTCTAACACAATCACAGACACTCGATGTTACTTCAACGTATTTATGTTAAAGTTCCGGCGAAGGAATAATATATAATTAAATAACACTACTAGGCTGATTAATCCAACATTTTTGTTTAAAACCCGGAAGTGGCTGCCTCGTTCGCGAATGACTATTCGCCACTAAATTCAAGCTGGCAAGCAGCAAGCAACAAGCATTAACTCAGGGTGGCCGAAGAAATATTAGAGCAGCCGACATTAAGAAAGGTGTGTATAACATGCGTTTTCAACGCAAACTAATTACATCGATAAAAAAAAATGTATTATTTAAAAGTACCAAACGTTTCAATAAAAAAAAAAAATTATATTTTAATTAAACTTATTTAAATCCAGCGTTTCTTTGCGTAATATATAATTTAAAAAAAAAACAACACGTTTTTAGTATTACATTATTAAAAGTATATAATATTATACTCTAATCTAAATTATAACAGATAACTTAAATTCTACTTAAATGTTGCAAAAAATACTGTTGTAAAGTGATGATTTCCAAGGGATATACTACAATTCAATGATACCCCAACGGTGAGTGAAACGCTGATAGAGGGGCATAATTGAAAACATATCTATATTAGATTTAAAATCTGTTTAATATCTGTATCACTTACAGGAAATTAATGTGACGCTATGAACTACATATCGTTACAATAAATACAAACTGGTTTTATTTAAAAATTAAACATCAATACTCTAGCAAGGGGATTACATAAATAAAAATGGTAATTAATATATAGGCCATAAACTGTTAAATAATGTAAAAATGAGCTAAAATGTGTATACTTTACAAATTTATTCGAATTAAAAAAATCTTAATACTCAATTAAAAGCGCATGTTTAAAAAGTAAAAATGTTGCCCTAACATAAATGTACAACATCAATACGAAAGCTTTGGAATGGCATCAATAAATATGTATTCTAAGGCGCCAATTAAAATGGAATACATAAACTTATCGTAAAAGTCAGGTATATTTGAATGATTATTGTGTCACTCGCGAGGAATGTGACGCAATTATCTATACATGTTTGCAAACAACATTAAAATAGCTAATGAAAAAACGCAGCAACAATACCCAAGCTAGGGGTTGACATAGAGTAATAGCCGGTCAACAACAGACGTCAGTAACAGTAAAGTCACGGAAAATTACACTGAAAATAGGATATAATGACAGACACTTGTGCCTTGTACAGGGAATGTGACGCAATAAACTATACATATTTGTTAAAGGGGAATACAGACTTTATGAAATATGCAACAAGGATACCCTAGCTTGGGGAGGACATAACGAAATCTGAAATCAAAAAAGACGCCCAAGTCAGTAAATTCATAGCAAACTAGCCTGGAAGCCGAATATATATTTATATTGTCGGGACACAGTGTCTCTTACAGGGAATGTGACGCAATGAACGATATATGTTTATACACAAGACGAATCGAACTAGCAGAAAAATACAAAACAAATATTCTAGCTAGGGGATGACATGAAGAAATACCTGATCGAAGAATGACGTCATAGACAGCTAAAATAACGAAAACTAAGCTAACACGTGTAGATTTGACATCAATCTGTGGATTAAAAAAGGGAATGTGACACAACACACAATACATTTTATCAACACGACATGTTGCCATAATGGAAAAGGGCAACAACAACACTCTAGCTTGGGGATGACATAAGCATATGTCTGATTGAAAACAGACGTCAATTAAGATGAAGAAAAAGAAAGTTATCATAAACGTCCGGTATATTTTAATGGTCCCTGTGTCCCATACAAGGAATGTGACGCAATTATCTATACATGTTTGCAAACAGCATTAAAATAGCTAATGAAAAAACGCAGCAACAATACCCAAGCTAGGGGTTGACATAGAGTAATAGCCGGTCAACAACAGACGTCAGTAACAGTAAAGTCACAGAAAATTACACTGAAAATAGGATATAATTGACAGACCCTTGTGCCTTGTACAGGGAATGTGACGCAATGATTTGACATCAATCTGTGGATTCAAAAAGGGAATGTGACACAAAACACAATACATGTTTATCAACACGACATGGTGCCATAATGGAAAATGGGATTATGGGATTAAGTGCTCAACTAAAGACGTCGGTGACAGTTAAAAATCTATGGTAAAAGCCGGAAACAGCTGACAGTACCTCGTGTTTCTCACAGCAAATATGAAGCAATGAACTACATTGTATATATGTTAATAGAGAAGAAATATAATCCTAATGAATGTGCCGAACAATATCCTAGCTTGCGGAAGACAAAAGTAAGCTCTTCAATAAAAACAGTATGAAAGACGGGCATATTTTGATTGAGTGAAATAAAGTCATTAACAATACAATTGACCTAAAAGAAAACAATAACAATTAAACTCTTGCTTGGGTATAACTTAAGTAAATATGCGATCGAGTATTGACATCAGAGACAGGAATGTTATGGAAAAGGGCAACAGCAATATCTACCTTGAGGATGAAAGGCAAGTCCATGATCGAATACAATGGTCATATAGAACACAAATACTGGAAGCAACATTTAAAAAAAGTTTATTTGAAAGGCCTCTGCGTCCCAAACATGGGACGTGACGCAAAACTATCTATGTAAACAAAATGTAATTACCTTAACAGAAAAATGCAGGACCAAAACCCTAGCTAGGGGTTGACAAGTGACAAAATGGTCCACATCAAACGTAAAAGACAAAACTTCACAGAAAATTAAATTAAAATCATGGTATATTTAACATAATTATGTTTGACATAATTATGTTTTTTTGACCAGGAATGTGACGCAATAGACAGTATTTGTGTATAAAGTTTATATTATAAACATGTTGGTTTAATGGAAAAATACAACAACACAGATTGGGGGCGACAAAAGCGTCTGACTCAATATTGATGTAAAATCATTAAAATAATATTAACCAAGAAAGCTTGTGATGTTCGTGATGAAATCACCGTGAAGTGGGTTGAAAGATGCGACATTGAGAATGGGACCAAGAGAAAGAAGTGCACAGACCTCCAGAAATCACGTGAACAATGATGGAAGACCTGGCTTTGCCCATTTAAAGTAGGATGCCGTGGATTCCCGCCCAATCCGTGTGGGATTGTTGGAAAGGACAGGAAATATTCAGCCTACAGCCTTGGACCTGGCAGCTAACACGACATCCACCTGGGTATGGAGCAAATGAGATCAAGAGAGCTGGAGGCCTTTTACTGAGGGGTAATGTCCGATCATCACTACCAATCTGCCATCCAGGCCAGCGGAGAGTCTTGGGCACGAAGTATCGAAGCTCTCCGGATAGTTCTCAGCTCAAGACCTCAGTAAATGGCAGTGACCATGTATCCTTCATCATTTGTCTGTAATGTCTATCTTCGATCGAATATGTCTTCATGTCATCCTCAAGCTATTTATATTTACTCTTGTGAGACAGAGAGTTCCGCCAATACAAATATACCCGACTTCCAGACTAATTTTCAGTAAAATGCAGTGACCACTGTGTTCTTCATTATTACCGGGCTTTTCTATGATATTACTGAGTTTGATGTCTATGCATACTTGTTTATGTCTTCCCCAAGTTAGGGTTTACTTGTTGCAGATTTTCATAAGGACCATTTTTTTTCTTAACACATATGTATAGGTTATTGTGTCACATCCGCTGTTAGAGGCATAAGGGTCTGTAAATAGTAACATATTTTAGTGTAATTTTCTGTGATTTTACTTTCTCTCTCTCTCTCTCTTTCTCTCTCTCTCTCTCTCTCTCTCTGTATATATATATATATATATATATATATATATATATATATATATATATATATATATATATATATATATATATATATATATATATATATATATATATATATATATATATATATAGTAAATAGCGTTACATTCCTTATGAATAATACAGAGACCATTCAAATGTATAGGATTTTTTACTGTAGCTTTCTCAGTCGCAGTAGTAATTTAAGTCCTCTGAGCGGACATTTGCTTATTTCATACCATGTGTTGTTTCAATTTCCATTACGGCAACCTTCAGTTTTAATAAACATATATTGTTTGTTGTGTCACATTCCCTTTTCAACTCACAGAATGGAAATACACATTTTAGCTAATTTTTCCGTTATCTGTCCATAACGCCTATTTTCCACCGAATTTCTCTTCAAATCAACTCCTAAAATATAATTGATGTTGCATTTTTCATTTATAAACATACATCGCTCATTCCATAACATTCCCTGTAAGTGACACTGAGTACCGTCAGAATTACCTTACCCGTCTTCCATACTAATTTATGTGATTTTATTGAGTTTGACGATTTTTGATTGCATATCCTTTTTGCACATTTTCATAAGGGTTATGTTGTCCTCTCAATAAATATGTATAGTTTGTTGCGTCACGTTCCTTGTGAATGACACAGAGACCATTCATTTATATATCGGATATTTTACGGTATCTTTATGTGCATTAACTGTAATTGACGTCTGTTTTTTGATCGGCAATTTGCTTAAGTCATTATCAAGCTAGAGTTGTATTGTTTGCCTTTTCCATTACGGCAACATGTAGTTTTTATAAACTTATACTGTTTCATGTGTCATATTCCCTTTCTTACTCAAATAATGCTATCAAGGATGCACATTTGAGTTTAGTTTCCTATTATTTTAGGTATCTATGACATCTATGTATGATAAAATATTTCCTCATGACATCTCCTAGCTACATTGTTGTGTATAAACATATTACGTTCACTGCGTCACATGCCCTGTAAGTGATACTTAGTACCGTCAATAAAACACATCTGGTTTCCAGGCTAAATTTCTCTGATTTTACCGACATTGACGTCTTTCTATTATTGCATATTTCGTCATGTCATCCCCAAGCTAGGGTATCATTTATGCATATTTTTCAGGGACATATTTACCTTAGAAATAGGTATCGTTTAATGCGCAAAGTTCCCTGTAGGAGGCACAAGGGTAGTCAATTATATTATGTTTATTGTAAATTTCTTTAATTTTACTGTTGCTGACGTCTGTTGCTGACCGTCTTGTGCTTTATCCCAACAGTTAGCTTGGGTATTGTTGCTGTATTTGTACATTAGCTATTTTAATTTCATTTGCAAACATATAGTAAAATGTGTCACATTTCTTGTGAGTGACGCCAAGGGCACCTGACTTTTACAGAAATTCTTGACGTCTGTCATCGATCGGAGATTTGCTTATGACATCCCAAAGCCAGTGTGTTGTTGTTACCCTTTTCCAATACGGCAACATGTCGTATTGATAAATATGCATTCCCTTTTTTAAATCCGCATAATCCGGTCAGATGTAAACATGTGAACTTAGTTTTCCGTCATTTTAGTTGTTAATGACGTCTATGTTCAATGGAGTATTTCTTCATATCATTTCCTGTGTAGAATATGTATGGTGCATTTTTCTATCAGTTCCATTCGTCTTGTGTATAAACGTATATCGTTCACTGCGTCACATTCCTTGTAAGAGACACAGAATCTCATAATATCAACATACCCGGCTTCGGGCCAAGTCATTGCGATTTTACTGACTTTTACGTCTTTGTTGATTGCATATTTCGTGATCTAATCCCATAGCTAGGGTATCCTTGCTGCATAATTTCATGAGGACTACTTGTTCATCTAATAAACACGTATAGTTTATTGCGTCACATTCCCTGTACGATGCACAATAGTCTGCCAGTTATATCGTTTTTAGTGTAATTTTGTATGATATTACTGTTACAGACGTCTGTTGTTGACCGGCTATTACCCTATGCCATACCCAAGCTTGGGTAATATTGATGTGTTTTTGATTACCTATTTTATATTTGTTAACATACATATGTAGTTGGTTGCGTCACATTCCTTGTGAGTGACACAGGGACAAAAGCAGACGTTTACGGTAACTTTCTGTCTTTTCATTTTAATTGACGTCTGTTTTCGATCGGAGATATGCTTATGTCATCCCCAAGCTAGAGTGTTGTTGTTGCCCTTTTCCATTTTGGCAACATGTCGTGTTGATAAACATATATTGTGTGCTGTGTCACATTCCCTTTGTTTAATCTACAGATTTATGACAAATCTACACATGTTTGCTTAGTTTTCCATTATTTTAGCTGTCTATGACGTCATTCTTCGATCGAGTATTTCTTCATGTCATACCCTAGCTAGTATATTTATTTTGTATTTTTTTCTGCTAGTTTTATTCGTCTTGTATATAAAGATATAACTTTATTGCGTCACATTCCCTGTAAGAGGCACTGTGTCCCGGCAATATAAACATACTAGGCTTCCAGGCTAATTTGCTATTATTTACTGACTTGGACGTCTTTTTTGATTGCAGATTTCGTTGTGTCCTCCCCAAGCTAGGGTATCCTTGTTGCATATTTTCATAAAGTATATGTTTCCTTTTAACAAATATGTATAGTTTATTGCGTCACATTACCTGTATAAGGCACAAGGGTCTGTCAATTATATCCTTTTTTCAGTGTAATTTTCTGTGACTTTACTGTTACTGACGTCTGTTGTTGACCGGCTATTACTCTATGTCAACCCCTAGCTTGGGTATTGTTGCTGCGTTTTTTCATTAGCTATTTTAATGTTGTTTAGAAACTTGTGTAGATAATTGCGTCACATTCCTCGCGAGTGACACAATGATCATTCAAATATACCTGACTTTTACGATAAGTTTATGTATTCCATTTTAATTGGCGCCTTAGAATACATATCTATTGATGCCATTCCAAAGCTTTCGTATTGATGTTGTACATTTATGTTAGGGCAACATTTTTTACTTTTTAAACATGCGCTTTAAATTGAGTATTAAGATTTTTTTAATTCGAATAAATTTGTAAAGTAGATCTATACACATTTTAGCTTTTTTTTACATCATTTAACTGTTTATGGCCTATATATTAATTACCATTTTTATTTATGTAATCCCCTAGCTAGGGTATTGATGTTTAATTTTTAAATAAGATCAATTTGTATTCATTGTAACGATATGTAGTTCATAGCGTCACATGAATTCCCTGTAAGTGATACAGATATTAAACAGATTTTAAATCTAATATAGATATGTTTTAAATTATGCCCCTCTATCAGCGTTTCACTCACCGTTGAGGTATCATTGAATTGTAGTATATCCCTTGGAAATCACCACTTTACAAAAGTATTTTTTGCAACATTTAAGTAGAATTTAAGTTATCTGTTATAATTTAGATTAGAGTATAATATTATATACTTTTAATAATGTAATACTAAAAAAGTGTTGTTGTTTTTTTTAAATTATATATTACGCAAAGAAATGCTGGATTTAAATAAGTTTTAATTAAAATATAAATTTATTTTTTTATTTATACGTTTGGTACTTTTAAATAATACATTTTTTATCGATGTAATTAGTTCGCGTTGAAAACGCATGTTATACACACCTTTCTTAATGTCGGCTGCTCTAATATTTCTTCGGCTACCCTGAGTTAATGCTTGTTGTTGTTTCTGTTTTCTTCTTACTTATTTTCAAATGTCTTCTGCTCGTCTTCTGTTTGAATGTACACTACTCGTACTAAAGCATTACGATAGACTTAGTGAAATTTGAAGAATTTGGATTCAGTTTCGCCACGTAAAATGTGCGCCTAACTTAAATAGTGCTAACTGTTTAAGTTTGCTTATTTTGTGAAAAGTAAAATGCAATTTAAACAGACAATTCTGACATTCACTTTGTTATGTACAGCAGTACACCAGCGTTTAAGGGTACGCTAGTCAGGTTATGGGTTGTTTACTGTGTGGTTTTGATGACGTAGCATTCGCGTAACTGCTAGAAAGAAAAGTGGTCGTGCCAGAAAGTTCATTTTTTTATTTTTTACTGGGTTTCGAGAGTGTTCTGGGTTTCGTGAATTTTCTAGAAATTATTTGGGTATATATAAAGGCGTGTATGCCGATTAAAAGGGAGTTTGGATAAAGAGTTTGGATAAAAGTTTGCTATAGAGTTTGGACATATAGTTTGGAAATACTTGCAGCTTCTATATTAAATCTTTCTGTGTTGGAACTTACGTGGACTTACTATATTTTACAGTGATATAAATATTAAAGTGTTAAATTTGGAATTATATCATTCGATTCGTGTTCTACCTTTGGATTATTTCAACTGTGCTTCGAGGACATTCAACCTAAAACTCTTCAGGATTATTCGATAATTTCGATAATTAATGGGACTATTAAAGGGACAAACTGTAAGCTACCATTTATTTTGATTTCTGAAACTTTGTCTGATTTATTTGTTTTGCTGTATAACGCCATAGATTTAATTGTTAATTAAAATAAAACATTATTGTACTAGTGTGTTGCTGGCTTGTTCTTTCTGTTACACCATTTCGTCGTTTAGTAAACGTGCCATTATATATAATAATCTTAAATAGCGACAGCTGTCGTAACAACTTGTATCGAACAAATGCAACTTTTTCGAAATGTCATCATCAAAGAACGTTCTCTGTAGTCGTAGCCCAGCAGGCACCTTTGTATTATACATCAACTCAAGCTTTTCCCTTGGGAGGGGGGGGGGGGTAGGGGTGGAGGGGGTGGAGGTGGTAGGGGTGGTGTGTGAGGGTAGGGATAGAGGTGATGGTGGGGGTTGGTGGTGTGTGTGTGCGCGCGCGTGTGTATGTGTGAATTGGATGTGTCAAATGAGTTTGTATTGCTTGGTAGGCCAGGAAATATTTCCATGAGCATTTGCGCCCGAGTTTATGACAGATACATAGTAACATTTTTACTTTACTCTATTACATAGAAAGCCATTCTTTTCTTATTTCGATATCATTGATTAGACGGGATACTGGCTTCAAATAAGTGCGGACATTAATTGAAATAAACTCTAGACATCATGCACAGATTGCAATTGTGCCCCACGTTTCCAATGCCGCTCAAATAGTTGTTCTGTCATATTGTAAATTGACGCACATATTGGTCTTTGAAGGTAATGAAAACTATATGGACTGGTGATCTAGACTTCGTCTAATAATGTGTTCAATCTAAAGTCCCACGTTAGTTCATGCACAAGTAAAATGGACAAAATACTACTGATGATGGCAGTTAAAAAGCTTAAGAAAATGCAGGTTCACTTAAAGGGAGACAAATCATTTAATCAAATGATAATTTTGACATGATTATCTACCATATTTAGACATTTTTATTATTATTATTAATATTATTTTTATTATTATTATTATTATTATTACTACTACTACTACTACTACTACTACTACTACTACTACTACTACTACTACTACTACTACTGCTGCTGCTGCTTCTACTACTATCATCATCATCATTATTCGATTTTAGGGCAATATATTTTGAACTGGTATGAATGAATCGTAAATATATGGCTGTAATACATTATTATAAAACAGCTGTTTTGAATGTCGTCAGATAGGGTTCCAGATCTTAATAAGTACTCTGTTTTCCCTTTTTTAATAGCCCACGTTGCATATCCACTATTATTAAAATATAAGCACGACGTTGATTGCTGCTGAAAAAGTTATCGACTGAAGGGCGGATTAATATCATTACGTAAGGGATCACGTGGGTGTCTTAGGTTAAACATAGCTAACTATGCAGCGTGGCTATGGTAGAACATTTCTCTTTGCAATGACAAGTGGGGTGTTATGTTTCACTGTTTACATTTGATATCAATCAAACAGATGTTGCTTGATCATTTTTGGTACCAGTATCTTAACTGCTTGAAGTAGAAATTAAAATTGGTCCGAAATGTCGGATACCAGCTGTAACTTGGCAAGTACATTACAATTTCCTTCTATTTGTATACAATAAACTGATTTTTGCAGACGAATTATTCTATACAAATTGTAACAATGTTGTGTTAACATTAAAATATAGACCTTCATGATAAGTAAAGTAGAATAAATGTATACATCCTCGGACCGACATCAAATAAAAATATTTTAACGTTGAATAAATGTGTACACAAACATCAAAGTTAAAATTAGTTTAACGTTGAAGTTTAATTTTTGTTTAACTGCTGATTCAATTTTGTTGTGCCAACTGTAGTAATTATACCTACTGTTGAGCATTGATTCAATGTTATGACAAAGTTGCTTAGCTTTTGCTCGATCATCAGTAGAACGATGTGCCGTAATATTGGTGAACACAATCACAATCAAAGATTGAAGTTTCTCACTTACTACATAAAGCGATATGAACATCTTACAGAAACAGTAGTAGTAGAACATATAATCTTTATTTTTCTGTGTTATCTAACAGGGGTAAAGTTATTGAAATTGTATTCCTAGTTATAGGAAATTACCAGTTTACATGAAAATGGTGTTGTTTTCCTGTTAAGTAAAAAGGCGAAGGCAAGAAACAAAATCGCGATATCATCAGTTAAATCACAGTCGGATTAAAAATTAAAATTAAAGAGAAATAGGTACATGTAAGATGAATTGACTATGATTGGTCACTAAAAGATGTGTTTCAAAATAATCCTGTAGATAAAATATACGGTCATCAAGTTCACCATAGACATAGTATGTTAAAAATAATTCTATATCTGTCATATAATATGCAAAACTAATTTTAGAACATAATTAAAAATGATTTGAATATAATGAATACCACTCAAAATCCATGAATACATAATTTTCATGGTGGCGACTAGAAGTATAGCATTGGCTGCGCCCAGTGCCACAGTCGAAGTAAACAAGCCATAGCGGTGTACTGAAATCTTCATCGGATTATGAAATGACCAATGAAAGATCATTACCAGAAACGCAAAGAGTGAACTTATTATCCCACGGGCGATGAATGGAGTGTAACGGAATGGATCGGTCGTGGGTGTCCGATGATGATCCGCAAGCTGTCTATATATTTAATGTAGATGCATAGTATTACACAAACATGAACACACAACTGACTAAAGAAACATGTCGCAGTTATTTCAAGTAATAAGAAATAACATACATACATAAATTAATTATACTTGATAAACCATTGAATCTTATTTACCTATTAATATTATATCAGTTTGTATTTTATATAGAAGACTATATGCTCTATAAAATAAACAATATTATGTCACTGATTTCATTTTTGACCAGGCATGACCTTGTTTTGGACTATTATGTTTTTATTTATTTTAACACAATCATCATTCAAAACTTATCCACTGGCATTGTTTAGAGAATTAAATATAATATATCACAGCTTTATAACAGCTTAATCGCGAATGAGACATGACACGTGTACTTACTACAACTTCTTGTGGACCAATGCAGCAAACATCCCATGGCCAGCCATTTGTATCACAGGACTTGGTTACTGTGCCACATGACGGGTCTACTAGCTTTAGTCTGCTGTTGTTGTAATCTGCTATCACCAGGCAACCGTCACTAAGGCTACAACAGCCATAGATAACACATCCTTTGTCATCTTCTGGTATACGGACTTTAATATTGTTAACTTGTGTATTCCTTAAAAGTGCTTTTTCCCCGGATGGTTTCTCTCCTGGTCTCCTTACTGTCTCCTCTACTCGTTTGTTTTTTGTATCTTTCTTGGTTTCTCTCCTTGACTGTTTCCATTTCTCCCTATAGCCGCTTGCATTGGACTATATACTACACCTCCAACAGTACTAACCGAACTCGTGTCCGTTGTTTTAGTAGAGACATCTATAACGAGGGAATGAGAGCTGTTGAGGGAGGTTATTATTTTCATGTCGGCCATAAAGTTGGACTGACGTCCTTCTATACAACTGTTTGACTCTTCATGAAGAGCATCAACCCTTTTCGTTATTGCCTTAGCCTTATTCATAAAGATAAACAGATTGGCTTTCAACTGGTTTGGTTTGTTAATAGCATTTAAACATCGGCTGATTTCATCTTTAGCTAAAACATACTCCTGTCGATATCTTTTGGTATTGGAAATAAGCTGGTCCTGTTTACTCTTGATGTCACTCTTTCGTTTCTTTTCCCCACTTCCACTGTTTTGTATAGACTCTACATCGTTATCCAGTGCTTCAATTGCTTTCTGTATATTATTCAGTTCAGATTGCAATTGTGCAGTGACAGCTTGTACATCTGTGTCAGCACTAAGCTGTCTGGTGGTTTCCTTGATGTGTTTGACGTCTTTGCATGTTCTGAAATAAAGTGGTGGAATGCATCAGTGGGGTTTTCCAATTTATAACCCGCGTCATAAAAATGATTTATTGAAACATATATGTAATATTTTTGGTTTTACCAACTTTATAAAACCATAGTAATATATTTCTGTCTCAACAGCTTCATTAAAGCCACATGAGGCATGCTTGTGTTTAGGGATTTGTTTGTAAAAACAAACATTGTAAGTCAAATGTTGAAAAAAGCCACTTGAAGCAAAATTATGAGAGGTGTTATGGGCTACGGTCAAACTATATCGTTGGTGCTGTAGAAAACGATTTGTATTAATGTATCAATGTGTATCGACCTAGAGAGAATATTTTAATATGCATCATATACAACATTAATATTCTGAAGACTTAGCTATTCTATCATTGGCACAATAGCCAGCCACATTTAAAACAGGACCGGTCGCTTAAAATTAGTTTCTTTTCTTTCCAAAGGATTACACTCTTGTTCTGGTTAAATGATTCATTCCAAATATGTATAATATTTGCATCAAATTAGTCCTGCTTATGGAAACTGTCCCTTTTGAAACGTCTGTGTTTTATCCTATTTTGACAACTGTCACGTATGCCGATAAAAAGTACAAACGTATCATAATATTAAATAAGAGTGCCAAAGTGCCACAAAATACGCCCGTCGAAAATTTTAGTACATGATTGAACAGTTTGAACAGTTTGACAGAGACTGCATGATTAGAAAAAATACCATGTTTATCGTCAATGTACAAATGTGCTAAGTTATGTTAAGATAGCTGACCTGTGATCCTGGCGGCGACATTGAATGCACATCAATTCTTTGTGCTGAAGACAGAACAGTGTTATTAACTCCTCCTTATGGTTCTCACATTTTTCTGTAAGCTCACTTTCGTCGCCTCTATTTCCTTGCACTACGACGTGACCTTGAATCAATGCATTATGAATATCCAAACAAGCCTTACACAAATGTTTCTCACAGTCGTAGCAATAATGATCCGCAGTCTGGTCTTTGTTGTTATAGGTACATGGGAAACATCTGGCGTCAATATATTTATCTGAATCTGGCCCCTCGTTATAGTGACTTGCAGTCGCCATATTGTCTGATCCGTTGATTTTCACATGTAAACATGTACAGTAAAACCTCAACAAAATGCACCTGTTAGCAGCAACAATCTCTCAGCAGCAACACTTCTATTACCCAAAATATTAATTGAACTTAACCTCTGGGCAGCACCGTCTCTGAGTAAAGGTAAAAGATCATTCAATTATGTCCCTGAAGGCTGTGATGATCTCTGCTGAACACCGCCTGTGACCTATTTGGGTAATATCTCAATTTTGTGTTTACTGGTAAGGAATCATGGTTGACTGTTTTATTATAGTTGCTTATCCAGTGTCCATTTGAAATGTAACCAGTTAGGTGTAACAATCAACGGATAACCTTGTTATAAAAAGGTGCTAAATAGAAGGATAGATATCAGTTTATTTGTAAGTGTGACCAATGATAATGTTTATTAAATTCACACAAAAATATTCATGAGTTCGTAAGAAGTGAAGTGTCAGTGACTACTCTGTATCTGCAGCTTACTGGTCGACTTTATGGTAACTAAATGTTGAGGCATGTATCTCCATTCATATTGTTGTTTCTCAGCATCCATTTACTTAGCAAATTTATTTAAGAACTGTTTTATATAAGATCTTTTGTAAGATTCAACTTATCACATCTTCCCTAGAGCAGATTGAAGTAATATTTAACTGAATTATAATAAGATATGATAAGAAAATGAAACGTTGTTATAAACAGAACTGTAATTCTTTAAGTCTGTCGATGGCCTTGGCTTTATAGTCATGTGACACGATTGCAATATGACAACTTGTCACATTTACATTTACCCTGTTTGCCTTTGTGTAGAGGTAGATTAGATTTATATATCTGTGGAATTTTTTATAGGACCTTTTCTTCTTCACCTATTGAACTAGGATTGGCTGATTGCGTTACAATGGCCTGACGTCCTGACAGAATGTAATTCTGCGGGAGTCCAGTTCATCGATGACAATAGCCTGTTAGCTGTTAGAAACAAGATATAGATTTATAGCTGTTTAATTTACAATAAATGTTTTGGTTCGATTCCTTCATAAAACAGGACATGTTGTTGACTAAAATATATTGCTATTTCGATCAAGTGTACATCGTGTTCATTGGTTTAACTGTACAGTCCTCATCTATAACTGCAAAATACAAAGCAACCTACTGACATTTATCTTAAAATGGAATACAGTAGCAATATAACTGAAATCCGGTTGTTTCATTGATGGTTTGTTGCATATTTCTATGAGCAAACGTGAAATAAATCATTAAAGATGTAAATTCAGTATGCCAATATTCTTACAAATATTACCGGATATATAATTACATTCATCATATTCTGATCCAGAATGTTTTATATTAAGACTCAGTACAGTTGTCAAATATGTTGCTATTCAAACTGCCATGATAGTATAAAACACCACCGACCAAATGTATGCATTGCTAGGTACATATCAATTTGTTAAAATAAACCGTTCCGTTTTAAGATAACAACCCGTTTTATAATTCTATGTGTAAGTTATATTGTGTATATTAAACTAGTTATTGTAAAAGATATAGAAAGTGAACACAAAATATATTGACAATCATTCTAGAATATATATAAATGCGTGCTTTCTAAGCAGGTTGTTTGTTATATACAAAGTTGATGGACACAGTACAAAAGCAGTTTCATAATTCAGAAAGACTCAGGTTTACCAAGTTGAAACTAAACATATCAACTTAAAACTACTTACTGATACATCAAGTAGCATAAAAACGAGTCAACCACTGTACTCAGTTGTTCATGCCTTTTATCGAAGCAACTATGGATCAAAGATGCAGTGAATGCAAGATTTATAAGGTATTTTTAATGGTTATACTATATATAAAATGACTATAATAAATTCACGGCAATACATTCAAATGAGGAGTCTGACGGATACAGGCTTGCAATTTGACTAGATGTATAAGATTATAAAATGCTCATAACAATATTTGACGTTCAATCATATAAACCAGAGATCCCCATGTTCTAAAGTTTTAACTCATGCCATTGAAATCCTGTACATATAATGCTGTTATCATTATATAAGAGAGAATAGTTTACAAGTACAAATCAATACTTTTCTTTGTCAGACTGCTGAACGTAATGCATTTCAAACCTTTAGAAATATTGCTCTTTAAGACTGTGGTATGTTGAATATGCCATTCATTTATTCAAGAGGTTTGTGATTTACCCACTGATTAGATCGCTGACAAGCGAATTCAATCGCCCGTAAGACATTTGACACCCAAACCTGTCCAAATTGAATGGCAAACTAAGTACCAAAGCCTTGTTTTTTTTAACGTTAATCAATATTTATATTATCTTAACGTTTCGAATATAAGTCATGTGACCATCTAGTATGTTACAGGTCTGTTTAACATGTGTTAGTGCGTATGTTCCGAACTAGCTAACAACAAAATGAATTATTATTATGTTATTCCTTCATATTAATTATCTAATTGTTCTTAATTTAGAAGAAACACGATGTATTTAATGTCTGTACATTTTAGTATAATTAACGCTTAACACGCTGATTTTTTTTATGCATTTTTTGTATTTGTATTTTGGGTTTTACGGCACACAGACACTAGATAGTTCAGACGGTGCCAAATACAGTTTAATGTGAATTGACTATAAATTGAAATATGTAAGTAGACATAAAGGTCTCTGAGGTTAAAATGTTATAAAATTTATATAAAAAAAGGTTGGCTTATTAAATAGCATACTCATTTATAAAGTTAAATAACAAACCGTTAAAAATATAACTTGTTAAGAATGCCTATCTCGTATAGGAAGCAAACCAGCTTTGAATCGGATACTGTCTTAAATAGATCGTACATCTTACTGACATTAACATACTTGGACCGAATATGGTCTGTGTCAATACATTTTATTAAAATATGGCTAACAGTCAGTGGTTCCTGGCAAGGAACGCATTCAGGTCGAACTTCTCTTTTTCAAAGGTATGAATAAGTTATTGTAGTATGTCCAATGCGAAAGCGGATAAGAGCTACGTCCTCCCGTCTGTTTCCTCTACAAATAGAGGTATAGTTACCTTGGGTTTAATTGTGTGTTCTTTAGTATAACAAGTAATGCCCCTACTTGTTTGCATTGCGGTTAAACTTTTTTTTTATTTGCTCATCAAAACCGGCGTAGTGACTTATGGATAATTTATACATAACAAAATGTAATAATGTTTAACAAGTAATTTTGTTGGAAAAATGGTTACTATAAAAATGATAAAGTGTTGTTCTTATTGGAATACAGTATGATAATAGTAATGGAGAATACATCCAAGCATAGGTCACTCAGATGTAAAATTGACATAGAAAAAATAAGGGAAATTAGGCAATTACTGAAAATAGAGCTAACTCAACAGTTGAATTTAATGAATTAACAGAGCTCGAACCTTGCGCGTCCTAATGGGTATCTTAAAAAAAATACGCAATTAAAAGAAACCTCCAGGAAGTGCGACGTTGGAGCGCTTCACAAACCAGGTTTAAGCACACCAGTTGGCCCTTTTGCCGATTGACCGTTCCAAGGCGGTAACTGATGCTTTTACTTTTTGTGTGTTATGTCTCGTCTCTGTGTTTTTTTATCACATTTACATTTACCTTGTTTGCCTTGGTATGCAGGTAGGTAAAATTTAAATATCTGTGAACATTTTGATAGGACCTTTTCTTATTTACCTATTTATATTTTTTTATTTAACACACCAAATGATAAAAACATCCTTAGATTTTACAAATGTGGGGATAAAAATTTTTTCAGAACAGCTACATACAATTAAAAACTATCGCAATTGAACTTTTAATGATAACGAAGCAGATACACATGCCAATTTTTAAGTGTTCAGATCCTTTTGTCCCATTGTACAATTATTAACGATTAAACTGATGACGCATATGCTTAGATCTGATTGCCAGACCGGTGATCGGTTGTATTTTGTAAGGTAAGTATTAACAAAGGTGTTTTGACCTTAGATTTGAAAACTTGTTAGAGTGTTACAACATATTCGTGTCCTCTATAAACACGTATAATTATATCTACATACATTGAATGTTGATCCAACATGATTAAGTAATGTTTCAAATTAAGACCCAGTACATTGTTTAAATCTGTTGCGATTAAAATTGTATACACAGTGTAATCCCTCCATCGAATTAAACATGTGAATATAATACATATCGTTATCTTAAAATACCTTTTCAGCCCAAATCAAAATAACAACCCGTTTCATAATATTAGTTGTACGTTTTGTATGTGCGTGTTCCTTGTATACATAATCATTAACATCATGCAGGGCGCCACTTGGACATATTTACCAATTTGGCACTCAAGCAATCACCTGAGAATTGTTGGTACATAACGGATCGCAAGTAAGGATTTAACTCCGTTATTTACATTCACACCTCGTGTATTAAGAACGATTAACCAGATGATGCTGTTAATTGTGTCGTGTATTAAGAACGCTTGATCAGATGATGCTGTAAATTATGTCGTGTATTAAGAACGCTTGATCAGATGATGTTGTAAATTATGTCGTGTATTAAGAACGCTTAATCAGATGATGCTGTAAATTATGGGATTACAGTTTAGCATTGTTATTGTTCCAACATACGGCGATATATTTCATGCACATACGGACATACCAGAAGACTAACGAGAGGAAAAAAAATATTGCCGGAGTTATTTCTAACCAATTAACAGAATACATCAACCTGGTGGTAATCTCTTGGTTATAACCCTTAAAATGGATTCAACAACATGGACTGGTTGGATGCCTGCATTTCAGTGGTATGAGCATAATAGATATAAGCATAACCAAGCGCTTAATGCAAGTGTATTTAATGAGACGACCCATTTAGAATGTTTTAATGCAGGCACTTGCCGTCAGATATTTAACGAATAAAACCTATATACTTTTTAAGGTTTTATCTGACAGTTTGCCTATATCAAATACATATAATATCATCGAATCACTCTATTGATGAATAGTTTTTGTACAAACGCATACTTTAGTCTTAAGAAATACAATTGTAAACACAAACTGAATTGTTAGACTGAATTAATTTCGAAAAAATCAACCTGAAGGTGTATTTTTTTCCAAAAGTATAAAACAATTCCTTAGTGTTTTCTGATAAAAATAAATATGACGTCAGAGCGGATAACCCGGATGACTATAGAACGTGATATCAAAAATAAATGGTCACGTGGTCTGCTAAGCTTGAAAATATCCCTGCTGCGTGGTTCGGATAGGAAGTGCCTGTTTGCCTTGACGAGTGGGGATTTATGCTTGACTGTTCACACAGATCTATATCAATGAATAACATACTGCAGGACCTTTGCAGGTAACAATGACTTATTTGGATATTTGAAAAAAAGAATAAATGGCAACGTCCTATGAGCCTTGCAACATATACCAAAATTTTAAATGTACAAGACAATGGTATTCACATGTAAGCCAAATGTAAGAGTAAAAACAAAACATGTGATGAGTCATTAACAAAACAACAACAACAACAACATGAAACCCTACAGTTACCGCCTTGGAACGTACAGTCGGCAATACGAACGGACTAGGGTGCTTAAATCGGTTTTACAGAGCTATAACCTCGCATTTACTGATGGGTTTATGCGAGAATGAAAAGAAAAAACTTTTTGAATAAATTCTGAGGTCATAAAATAAAACAAAGTAGTTCCACAGTTCAAGACAAGTATATCAACACTAAGGAAGTAATTTCGACATCTACAAAATATTTAGAATTGTGGTGGTTACTAATTGGGCAGGATCTTAACTTGAAAATTACACACCGTTATGGAGACCCTCCACTTTAAGTGAAGACAGCGTTTATTTCTACAAAAGCAGATCCGTGGGCCAACTATTAAGGGTTCTATTCAATGTGTTCCATTGAAAGAACCGCTGACGCATAATGCTAACATATCATATTGTCTGGTTGGTGAACGATTATATTTTACGGGGTTAGTATTAACAAAGATGTTATGACCTGAGATTTGAAAACTTGTCAGAGTAATACAATGAACGTTGGTAGCCAGGTTTTAATCTGAAGGTATTTGTGTGTGTGCTAGGATTTGTATCGTATCATAAAACCCAAACGTTAAGAGACGTTAAGATTTGTTGTTGACTCTTGAATGGCTACGATTTAAACTGCTTCTTATTTTATCAGCACGTAAGCTTTCATGTCTTGCTATGAATCATATTCCATTTAAAGCCTTAAAGAAGTTTGGTTTTACATTACTTGAAAGTGCTATTTATGTCATGTTTAATAATTGACATATAACCAACTTTTCCTTAATTATGTTTTGTGAATATTGCAGTCTGCTGTATATAATTTATGTTTAAGAGTAGTAATAATACAATAGTTTTATTAAAGCATGCGATTGAAAATTGGAATAACCTGAATGCGCTGACATATCATACTTATCTGAAGCAATTTCTGTAAGATAAAAAAATAAATCACTGCAGGTGATTGTGAATAGAGATATAAGTGCCGGTAACATACCATCAATATTATTTTCTCATAAAAATACGTATCTTCACAATCCATCACGGTATAATTGTGACATGAGACACGCACGCGTAGAATCGCGGCTGATAATTAAATTGTTCGTACTTAATCAATTGTTTACAGCAAAGAAATAGTATATATTGTACTAGGGCTGCCACGATACGCTTGAAGTGTACCACAATATATTGTGATATAAACAGAGCGTATTGCAATACGTACCACAATAAATTGCCATATATGATCATACTATAATATGAGGCTGTTTCGCTTAATGTGATGAGCAAAATGAACAAAGAAATTGCCTTCGTTAAATATAAACGTGCTTTATAATAGGTAAACACAGATACAGGAAGGTAATATGACTATAACTATCAAGATGGCCTGGTACAGTCAAACATATTAAACATACGTATTAACATATTACCTGCAACATTTATGACATTGTAGTGATGTTCCTTCCACTGAGTTTTGGTCACGATGATTAACCTGTGTATGTAGGCTGGTTGTATCTACAACGTATTTCACAGGCGCATTGCATCCAACACCTTCAACATTTTTTTCTGTGTTGATCTGTTCACTTTCAGCATGAAATTAGGGGCCCAAAACTTCACTGTATGCCATTGAATTCAGCATTGTTTCGAAAGGATCAATCGGCTCTAGCATGTTGTTTACAAGTGGCAACGGCCCCGAACAATTATATTGCAATAGGTAATAATAATGCTGTATGTATTCTGGATCCGGCTTCATTTGTCACCAGTTCGAGTATTTTGGCATCCTCGGGCAGCTTCTAATAACTCTACACATACTACATGAGGAAAATAATAAACAGGAACTCTTGACGACCTACGATGTAGTCAGTATTTATTTATTCCATGATACATTGTTAAAATCCTGTGCACCCGTGTCGAGGGGTAGTGGTGCAGACTTGCCACACCTCTGACCTATTTGTATCTTCATCTCAGCGTGTGGGTCCCAAATCCGACGAATCGAAGGCCTTTTAGAAGCTCTTCCAGCTGACATGCCGTCGCCGTAGCTTTAACCTTGAAATGTATCTGTGATCTTCCTCAAACAAAATAGTTTGAATATGTATAATTGTTTCCCAGCGATGTTTTAAAATCACGATTTTATACGATCCTAATCCTGTATATATTCATACTTCTTAATTTTATTTCTGTTTAACTTTGTTTTATTTATGGTGGTAGCATTGCCAACATTTATAATGTAATTAAATGGTGTTATAATTCCATTCTTATATAACAGAACCAGAGATGTTGAAGGATTATGGGACATTGACCGCATTAGGAGTGGGAAGAGCAAGATTGAAGGGCAGAAGTTGGCATGGAATTAATATTTTCACTTTGTTTAATATTGGAACTATGTGTCCCGGTCACAAGAAGGAGCAATGCTATTGAAATTGTAGTTGTGTTAACAAGTATTTAAATAATATGTACTACGTATTCTATATAAAGTATTTAATCATTTTCTACGATTGTTGATAAAAGACTGTGTCGTTTTAAAATAAATATATTTTATTACTACATCAATTAAATGCCTCTTAAAATAATTAACTCCATCCGTATTTAGAGAACCAGTACACCATTCGCCTACCTACATGTGTCTGCTACCCACTTTGTACCATTTACTTTGGCAGATTCCATGCGTCTACACGTCACTGCCAGTCTGACTGACGATGAGCATTTCGAACAGTTTGTCATTGTAATATGATATATCATGATTGATAAGTTTGTTGTTCAAATTCGATTACTAACACATTGCAATCCGATAACCATTGTTAGTCTTCAGTTGCTGCCTTTACTGTGATGACTTTAAGACCTCAAATGTCACACTAAGTCACTTAATCACGAGACCGTGATAGTGGGATTCTCATACTCCGTCACATTGTGAAATATTGCTGATATAGTTATAATACCATAAACACCCATTAACGGTACCACACATGAAATATGTATGTTTTTAATATTTATATGTGATTCTTAGTCACCATTTCTTAACTTTAAAGCAATACTGTTTACTTACAGTGTATGTTTAAATGATCAATTTAATACATCGACTTTAATGTACATTACGTATACTTGTATTTAAGATTTTTGAAGGATACATCTGTCGTTGTTTTGAATATGATTAGAAACAACATTGACAATAACTTTATCCGGACCAAGGGAATGCAAATCTATATCTCTATATACGTCTTTTTTTAGCTATGTCTTAGTTATTCATAACAGATTTCCTTTAATATGGCTCTGATGTATAGTCAGCCCTGCACTGGAAACGGATAGAAAATGCTAATTTTCAATGTTTACACTTAGTCTATGTAACGATGGCTAATCATATTCTAATGACAGTGACCAATCAGCTTACATTGAATTGGATCAATTTATATCAATATCATTGGCAACATATTGCAAATACCAATACTATTCATAGTTAGAAATACACATCTTAGATCAATAGTGTTCTACCTTTTTTATCTTAGATGCCAATGGGATTGAGTAACAGCAGCATGATATGTTGTTGTCATACCGGCAAATTATCTCATAGCTTGGAATTATATAGGTTTCATATTACAGAGATAAAATACGAAAACAAAATAACACGAGTTTAAGTGCAGTTGCGAGATAATGTACTTGCACAAAAATTCCCTTCATCGCGTTTCTATGTAAATTGAATAGCAAATAGTTTTTTTTTTTTGTTTTTTTTTTATAATATGGCATAGAGTATAGAGTATTAGTTAGTTCGATGCACATAATATTTATATAGGGGTAGTGATAAATTACAATATATCTAATCGTATTTTTCAAGGTTTTCGGCAATTTCGTTGTAGAGACCATGAATCGCAGATTTATGTCAATAATAGCATATTAGGCACCTCAACTACCACTTGTTATGTTCTCAAATGTCTATACATGGACTGTATTGTTCCAATATTCATCTAATACAGTCAACACATTGCTAATTCACCTTGATTTAATATTGTTTAAGCATACGTTAACCAAAATCTAAAACATTGATAACTTATTGTTTTATTATAAGATTACATAATGACACGCGGGGAAGAGGTAAATAAGAAAAAATCCTATAAAAATTTCTACTGATATTTAAATTTGAATAAGACCAAGCATATTTATCTGTGAGACTAATACAACGATGAAAAGCAATTGTGATAAGTAATTGCATGTTTGTAGGACTAACTCATTGGACTTTAATAATAGTTTCTTTATTATTTCATTGCTACACCATTCTTGGAAATGGACCTAATAGCCACAAATCTATATTTTTGTTGGTATACTTGCCTGTCTTTTCATAGATATCAAAACTGTTGAACGATGTCCATATTTCTGTGGAGAGGTTGATCCCATTCTTATTTTATGTCTTATATTGAATGAAGTTATTTATTTGTTAGCAGTTTAGATAATTGTTACCAATATTTAAAATGTGTTGTTCTTTATTTGTTATAGACTGGTTAATACACGGTAAATGTTATTTTATGTGTTTTCTATTTGACTTGTTTACCCCAACTGAGCTGATGTTATAGATTGGTTAATACACGGCAAATGTTATTTTATGTGTTTTGTATTTGACTTGTTTACCTCATCTGAGCATTTGTTTAGTTGGAGCTACTGTGATTCCCAGCCGTCGGCGTCATGCATCCGTCAACATTTTCACACGACATCTCCCCAATTACCGCTAGGTCAAATTGAGCCATACTTACTCAGGCAGGGAGGGGGCGAGCATTATTTCTTTACGCGGCCGTATACTTTCGGAACCTTCCGCACATGTGCGGAAAAGAACCTTGACAAGAAGAGAATCCCGGTACGTGGTTCGGTCATCTTTCATCGTTAAATAGCCATGGTAGCCATAGGATGAGCAGAAAGTTGCGGATCCAACTTTTAAACCTTCAGCCAGTAGGTTGTCATTGCATCTGTAGCTAGTATTTTAGTTATAGATAAAGTATTTAGTCAGCTTGCAGTATGTGGTTAGGAAGGCCCATATCATTACAACCATAGTTTATATCTGTGAACCTCCTCTTCCTGAAAAACGAATCTGCTCCCTGTCTGTAAATATTGCTACGAATGAATCGCGGAATATAGCAATTATCGAAGCCATAAAGTTTTAAACTGTGTGTTATAGTTTGTCGTTTTTGAATATTAAAATGTTAGCCCGTCAGTAATGTGAAGATGATAACTGTATCTTTATTATCGTTATTGAAGTTAGTTCGATTGGGACTGCCAATAGTATAGTTTTAGGTAACGTTACATATACTTGAGTGGTTTTTTTTCCAGATCTATTAGTTGTTTTACACATCAAAAGTAATATGGTTGCTTACCTATTAATATTAGCGTATGTGATTTAGCTATAGCGGTATGTGGTTCAAAGTTTGCACAGGAACCGTGTGATTGTTTTCTTTGTTCTAGAAGTTTAAACAAAGATATTACTATCAATGCATGGGGCTATTAAAGGGAGGTAAATCGTGCGTGCTATCATGCATTTGATAATGGAGTAATCGGACGTGGTACGCCATGAAACATGTATATCTATACACAATGATTTTGAAAGTCTCATCCAAAAGGAAACTAACACATCGTTTCCTATTCAAATACTATTTCTTTAAGTTGTAACAATTTTATATGCAGATTCTGTAATTATCTTAGATAGTTTCTTCGAATGTTTTAGAGAGAAACAATAACTGTTCATCTGTATAGGTATTACGATGGTGCGAAATATAATGTAAGCTTTCTTCTCCAAACGGCATTTATTTGCTGCTACTGATCATGATGATAACGTTGATGTTAATGATGATGACAAGGAATATGACGATAACAATGATGTTAAATGATGACAAACAAGAAGACGAATAAGAAGAAGAATAAGAAAAGAAGAAGAAAAAGATGGATTTGCTACAAATTGTGATGATGTAGAGTGAGGCAGAATTCATTTATACTATTGATGCTGATGATATCATTGTGATGATGATAATGTGACGATGTGATGGTGGTGGTGATGATGATGGTGATGATGATGATGATGACGATGATATTGCTGACGAAGGCGATGCTTTTGCTGCTGCTGATGATGATAATGATGTTGACGTAGGTGATGTTGATGATGATGATGATGATGATGATGATGATGATGATGATGATGATGATGATGATGATGACGATGATGATGATGATGATGATGATGATGATGATGATGATGATGATGATGATGATGATGATGATGATGATGATGATGATGATGATGAAAGCGATGATGATAATGATGGTGATGATGATTATGATTATGATTATAAGGAGGAGTAGGAATATTATAAAGATTATGATGATGCTGGTTGTGATGATGATGATGGTGATGATGATGATGGTGATGATGGTGTTGGTGAAGGTGATGATAAGGAGGAGGATGATGATGCTGGTGTTGACACAATGTAAGACACTATTGCTCGAAAATTTCTTGTTCAACGTAGGACAAAATTACAATGTGAATATTTTGTTACATGTAATATACAGAGACAAACTGTCAGATACAACCTTAAGTAAATAAAAACATTATGGTATATTATAATTGTATATTCCAAAATAAGGTTTAAAGCAAAGAAAATATAAAAAAAATAGATATGTGCCATAGAAAACGTGTCTGTAAGTTGGCCACTTTTAACGGTCCCTTTAAAGCCATAAAAATATATTTGTTGGGTTCTTGTAAACTTTTATCTATTTAAGTGGTATTTACAATATTTCCATTTACATGTACGTACGTAAATACTGTCTATTAAAGTTAGAGGAGACACTTTATTTCAGGCTGAAAGATGAAAGCCTATTAAAGATGGTATCTGACAGTTTGGATGTTAATGTAGTAGATATCATATATCAGGCTGAAAGATGGAAGCTTATTAAAGATGGTACCCTGACAGTTTGGATGTTAATGTAGTAGATATCATATATCAGGCTGAAAGATGAAAGCTTATTAAAGATGGTATCTGACAGTTTGGATGTTAATGTAGTAGATATCATATATCAGGCTGAAAGATGAATTCTTATTAAAGATGGTATCTGACAGTTTAGATGTTAATGTAGTAGATATCATATATCTGGCTGAAAGATAAAAGCTTATTAAAGATGGTATCTGACAGTTTGGATGTTAATGTAGTAGATATCATATATCGGGCTGAAAGATGAAAGCTTATTAAAGATGGTATCTGACAGTTTGGATGTTAATGTAGTAGATATCGTATATCAGGCTGAAAGATAAAAGCTTATTAAAGATGGTATCTGACAGTTTGGATGTTAATGTAGTAGATATCATATATCTGGCTGAAAGATGAAAGCTTATTAAAGATGGTATCTGACAGTTTGGATGTTAATGTAGTAGATATCATATATCAGGCTGAAAGATGAAATCTTATTTAAGATGGTATCTGACAGTTTGGATGTTAATGTAGTAGATATCATATATCTGCCTGAAAGATGAAAGCTTATTAAAGATAATATATGACAGTTTGGATGTTAATGTAGTAGATATCATATATCTATCTGAAAGATGAAAGTTTATTTAAGATGGTATCTGACAGTTTGGTTGTTAATGTAGTAGATATCATATATCAGGCTGAAAGATGAAATCTTATTAAAGATGGTATCTGACAGTTTGGATGTTAATGTAGTAGATATCATATATCTGGCTGAAAGATGAAAGTTTATTTAAGATGGTATCTGACAGTTTGGATGTTAATGTAGTAGATATCATATATCAGGCTTAAAGATGAAAGCTTATTAAAGATGGTATCTGACAGTTTGGATGTTAATGTAGTAGATATCATATATCAGGCTTAAAGATGAAAGCTTATTAAAGATGGTATCTGACAGTTTGGATGTTAATGTAGTAGATATCATATATCAGGCTGAAAGATGAAAGCTTATTAAAGATGGTATCTGACAGTTTGGATGTTAATGTAGTAGATATCATATATCAGGCTGTAAGATGAAAGCTTATTAAAGATGGTATCTGACAGTTTGGATGTTAATGTAGTAGATATCATATATCTGCCTGAAAGATGAAAGCTTATTAAAGATGGTATCTGACAGTTTGAATGTTAATGTAGTAGATATCATATATCAGGCTGAAAGATGAAAGCTTATTAAAGATGGTATCTGACAGTTTGGATGTTAATGTAGTAGATATCATATATCTGCCTGAAAGATGAAAGCTTATTAAAGATGGTATCTGACAGTTTGAATGTTAATGTAGTAGATATCATATATCAGGTTGAAAGATGAAAGATTATTAAAGATGGCATCTGACAGTTTGGATGTTAATGTAGTAGATATTATATATCTGCCTGAAAGATGAAAGCTTATTAAAGATGGTATCTGACAGTTTGGATGTTAATGTAGTAGATATCATATATCTGCCTGAAAGATGAAAGCTTATTAAAGATGGTATCTGACAGTTTGAATGTTAATGTAGTAGATATCATATATCAGGTTGAAAGATGAAAGATTATTAAAGATGGTATCTGACAGTTTGAATGTTAATGTAGTAGATATCATATATCTGGCTGAAAGATGAAAGATTATTAAAGATGGCATCTGACAGTTTGGATGTTAATGTAGTAGATATCATATATCAGGCTGAAAGATGAAAGCTTATTAAAGATGGTATCTGACAGTTTGGATGTTAATGTAGTAGATATCATATATCAGGCTGAAAGATGAATTCTTATTAAAGATGGTATCTGACAGTTTGGATGTTAATGTAGTAGATATTATATATCTGGCTGAAAGATGAAAGTTTATTTAAGATGGTATCTGACAGTTTGGATGTTAATGTAGTAGATATCATATATCAGGCTTAAAGATGAAAGTTTATTTAAGATGGTATCTGACAGTTTGGATGTTTATGTAGTAGATATCATATATCTGGCTGAAAGATGAAAGTTTATTAAAGATGGTATCTGACAGTTTGAATGTTAATGTAGTAGATATCATATATCAGGTTGAAAGATGAAAGCTTATTAAAGATGGTATCTGAAAGTTTGAATGTTAATGTAGTAGATATCATATATCAGGTTGAAAGATGAAAGATTATTAAAGATGGTATCTGACAGTTTGAATGTTAATGTAGTAGATATCATATATCTGGCTGAAAGATGAAAGATTATTAAAGATGGCATCTGACAGTTTGGATGTTAATGTAGTAGATATCATATATCAGGCTGAAAGATGAAAGCTTATTAAAGATGGTATCTGACAGTTTGGATGTTAATGTAGTAGATATCATATATCAGGCTGAAAGATGAATTCTTATTAAAGATGGTATCTGACAGTTTGGATGTTAATGTAGTAGATATTATATATCTGGCTGAAAGATGAAAGTTTATTTAAGATGGTATCTGACAGTTTGGATGTTAATGTAGTAGATATCATATATCAGGCTTAAAGATGAAAGTTTATTTAAGATGGTATCTGACAGTTTGGATGTTTATGTAGTAGATATCATATATCTGGCTGAAAGATGAAAGTTTATTTAAGATGGTATCTGACAGTTTGGATGTTAATGTAGTAGATATCATATATCAGGCGGAAAGATGAAAGCTTATTAAAGATGGTATCTGACAGTTTGGATGTTAATGTTGTAGTTGATATCATATATCAGGCGGAAAGATGAAAGCTTATTAAAGATGGCATCTGACAGTTTGGATGTTAATGTTGTAGTAGATATCATATATCAGGCGGAAAGATGAAAGCTTATTAAAGATGGTATCTGACAGTTTGGATGTTAATGTAGTAGATATCATATATCTAGCTGAAAGATGAAAGTTTATTTAAGATGGTATCTGACAGTTTGGATGTTAATGTAGTAGATATCATATATCAGGCTGAAAGATGAAAGTTTATTTAAGATGGTATCTGACAGTTTGGATGTTTATGTAGTAGATATCATATATCTGGCTGAAAGATGAAAGTTTATTTAAGATGGTATCTGACAGTTTGGATGTTAATGTAGTAGATATCATATATCAGGCGGAAAGATGAAAGCTTATTAAAGATGGCATCTGACAGTTTGGATGTTAATGTTGTAGTAGATATCATATATCAGGCGGAAAGATGAAAGCTTATTAAAGATGGCATCTGACAGTTTGGATGTTAATGTTGTAGTAGATATCATATATCAGGCGGAAAGATGAAAGCTTATTAAAGATGGCATCTGACAGTTTGGATGTTAATGCTGTAGTAAATACAATATATCAGGTTAAAACATGAAATAATATTTAACATAGTATCCGACATTTTGGATGTTAATTTTGTAGTTTGGATCCCCTTTCTTTCATAAGCAAGCAAATACAATATTGTCACTGGAAACTATCCCGCGAAATGCAGTTTATTGATGTCCTACATTCGATGGAAAAGTAAAGCATAGCAACCCACTTGTCATTACACAAGGTATTTCCTATCCGAGCCACGCTGCACAGTAAGCTCCTTCAAAACTAAGAAAACCACGTGACGATTTACTTTTGAGATACCCTGACATGATCTTATCTGGCCCCGTTATCTATAAATTTCATTCGTGCTTAATGTGTACTGTCGAAAACTAGCGGTAAGATTACTGACAACCTTAACTTATTTTAAGGTATAATTTTCGTTGTTGTGTATATAAGATCTAGGCAACCTGTCGGCTCCAATACTGGATGCAGAATTTTGTCTGGTTAATGTTTGGGTTTGGATGTTTGTATTTTTCTCATTACCTCTCCAGTCTTTTACTTCATATTTTATCCCACACACAACACAGAAATAGAAAATACAATAGTGTTGTTATAATAGTACATATCATGTTTATATAATATTTTAACCACTATCATTTTATCCGTGTTTAGTTATAGACAACACGGTAGTGAAGGAAAGAGAGATAAGGTTGACAGCTTTCCTTTTTGGTGACAATTACACAAGTTTCCTCTCGTTCTAAGTAAGATAGAAGTGCTTTACATTTTTATAACTGTAAATGACCTTTTATTTACCTGTTTTCAAATATTAAATTTATTTTAGGACAGAATCTTTCTTTGGAAGTAGGATTTTGCGTTTGTTTGTAAGATGCTGGGTGTAAAAGGACATACCCGATTGGTACCTCACCGTCCGTTGCCCTGTTGGTGCCCCACTTATCCGAAGCTGTGAAGAGGCTTGACATAAGTCAATGTGGTCTTATAGTAATAAATGGGTAAGGTCTGATTGTCTGACAACACGCCTACTTATGAATATTTATACACGGTGTTCTAACAACAAGTAAAGTCTGATAATTCCGATAACCACATTGTCTTGCATGTAAGTGTCATTCCGTATTCATTACGATTTCGCGTAAAATTAGCTTTAACATATATATTTGTATGGATTGAAAATGCGTAAGGTCCGATGGTCTGATGACCACGCCTCGTTATGTATATTGATACAGGGTCGTTCATAAACACATACTGTTTAATCATTCCACCAACAACTATTAGATACCCTACTATTATTATAACGTTATATTTATTAAGCACAACAGTACAACCACAACTGAATAACTTTGAGATCAATGTAAAAACATCCATCTATTGTTATACTTTTAATCTAGGTATAGAGGCTACATCTACCGTGCTGTTAACCTACAGATTATGATCATACGGGGGGTGGGGGGGGACACAGGCCTGTCCATACATCTATAAAAATACTAAATAAACATATTTTATAATTCGCATATAACAATAAATCTCTCCTTCTCCTTATAAGCTAAAGTATTTGAGTAATATTCTTACTCTATAGACAATGGAAGATATCCTTTGTAATTGTCAAACACGGGTATACATATCTCCTTTGCCTTCTTTCTCTCGATCGTTTGCTTTGTAAAGCTTTATCTCTTATAACTCTCTTTCTATGGTGCATGTAGATGAATAAAAAAGAAAATAAAAATTGGCACTCAACGGGACCACAGAAATAAATACCGGTCCCATCATCCACATGTTAACCAGTCTCTCCTATATATATAAACTGACCAAACGTAGTTTGGAAACTTAGGACAGGCCTGAAACATCTTATAATTGGGACTGTACATAACTAACTGTACATAATATCTATTATTTAAATTATTGATATTTTAACAAGACATAATCTTAACTGGTCCTTAAAAGATGCAATAAGCACTTATGTTTTAACTTTTATTTTAAACAACAACATTTCTTGGATTTTAAATTGTTTCGTTTATCTTCATGTGATGTCCCCAACACCTATACATTTAATCTAGAAACATATTGCAAATTCACAGTTACGCAACAACCACCCTTAAATTTTAAATTCTAAATTTTAATTACCTTCATGGCAATAGGCAACCCTCACGCCATTAATACAAATTAACTGTGATATTTGATTTTAAACTTCTATATATTAATGCTCGCCCTATAACAATAGTTTGGGCGAGGGTAAATAAAACCAAGTATTGATTAATCATTCCACCAAAAGCTATTTAAATCAGTCCTTTACATTTAGTGATGTTGCGTTAAATTTGTCTCGATTAAGTGTTCTGAGTCTTTAGTGTCTATAAATACATGTAATTCCAAATTGTTTAAACTCAACATAAAACAAACCACATAACGTACTTACTTGTATGAGATACGATACTCCCGATGGCTACGCCTCTTAATACACATTAGTCTGATAAGCCCATCAACACGTGATGTTTGATGTTTAATGCCATTAACACATGTAGTTTGACAAGCCCATCAACATGTAATGTTCGATGTTTAATTTCATCAACACACGCAGTCTGATAAGCCCAGCTGTTGTAGGCAAATGATTGCTACCAACAGGAATGTGTAGAAAAGATAAATGAATCGTCACCATCGTATACATACAAACATTTGTGTTCATTTGGCTTTAAGTCATACCTCCATAATGTTGTTATTACTAAATTCAGAACTGCACTTAAACAATTGAGAGTCTCTTCACAAAGATTACATATAGAGACGGGACGTTACCACAAACCTTTTTCTCTATCATTTTAAGAAAGATTATGCGAAATATGCTGTATTAGAAGATGAATATCATTTTTCTGCTTGAGTGTTCAGTTTATGACACTTTAGGAAAGCAATATATCAAACAATTATGTTACAAACACCCCTGTATGATGACGTTTACTGAAAATGCAACAATCGGAAACAACATAGTAAAAGTCATAGCTGGCTACATATACAAAGCTTTTGAATTAAGGAAACTATTTAACATTTGTTTCATAACTACAGGTTTCGTTTTCCTAACTCCACGCTAAAAATACCTCGATAACATTAATGTGCCTACATGAAAGAAAAATCTGTGTTTCTTTCCATTTCGTAAAACTGTCAGAATATTTAGAATCTGTTAAAAAATAACATAATATCCTTCCTAGACGAATATAGTTTTTGTGTTCATATAAACAAATTTTAAACAAAATGATTATATCCCAAGCAATGAATATGATACGTTCTTTTGGACTAAAAGGAAAAACATTCAATATACTATTTACATTATTTGCATAAGTCTGTTATTAAAACATATTTTATTATGTTTAACTAACTAACTTAATCAAGTTGATTTTTTTATGTTAAACTACAAGCAATATGATTTCATTATGTTAAACTACAAGCACTTTGATTTCATTATGTTAAACTACAAGCAATATGATTTCATTATGTTAAACTACAAGCACTTTGATTTCATTATGTTAAACTACAAGCAATATGATTGTATTATGATAAATTACAAGCAATATGATTTTGTTATGTTCAACTACAAGCAATATAATACCTACCTAGACATCCCTCCCTACCTACCTACCTAGATCTGTAGTCCGTCCGTCCGTCCGTCCGTCCAATCGTATATCTATCCATGTATCAGTCCGTCCATCCATCCATTCTTCCATCCATCCATTCATCTGTTCGTCCATCCATCCGTCCGTCCGCCCGTCCATGTTTCCATCAATCCATTCATCCATCAATCCATCCATCCATTTATCTATGTGGTAATTATTCAATCCATTTTTCTACGTATTTCATAGTTGCTATAAATATCGCTCATACGACTGCACATGTTGATGTTTAATGACCATCAAACATTACGAAATGTATTTGTTGTTGTTGCTAGGTCATAGAACCTTATGTGCTCATAGGCTTCACCCACTGCCTAAGTTGTTGTTTATGGACATTTGACTCTTACTTGCTGGTGGGTTTATCAGACAGCATGTTTTGATGTTTATTAAACATCGAACCTTAAGTGTTCATAAGCGTATCAGACTGCATGTTTTTAATGTTTATTAAACATCGGACCCGACTTGTTCATAAGCTTATCAGACTGCACTTTTTAAAGTTTATTAAGCATCGAACCTTACGTGTTTATGAGCTTAACAGACTGCATGTGTTTATGTTTATTAAACGTCGGACCTTATGCTTTGGTGGGTTTATCAGGCTTCATATGTTAACTACTGTGTGGCCATCGTTAATATCGTTCCTCGTATAAGTTTACGTTTTGTAGTTTCTTTCATCTTGATTTATATAAATACTTGTTTGTGACAGAATATAGATATTTTTAATGAGGTGTGGTTATCAGACTTGCGTATTTATAGCAGCAGATCGCACGTACTTATACTTTAACGCAAACTTAATGCGAAATCGTCATAAACACGTAATGGTAAATAGGGATCTAGTAAACAGATGTAAGGAAGTGTTGATATAGGAATTATCAGATCTTACGTATTTTATTAGACCGAGCGTAAGTATTCATAAGGAGGCGTGGTCATCACGCTATCGGACCGTACGTATTTATATATATCAGGCCGCACTAGTTTATCTGAAGACCCCACCGAAATATCACACAGTGTCACCGGAAGTAGCAAGAGTGCAAACAATCTGTTGTGTTTTGGATTATATTCTTGCCAGAAATGTCGGATTTAGGATGATTTCAGGGTAGTAATTGTTTCTTAGTTATATATTTCGTTCGGGTAATTAAGCCCCACAGTTGTGGGTTTGTTTGCTCTCGTTTTATTGTGTATAAAATGCTTGAAAACAAAACCCAAATTGTTATTTTCGCTATCTTTTTATCTACAACAGAAACAAGTACACTACTGAGGTAATGTTTGCTTTGCTTTATGGTATATATTTACCGGTATATGTGACAGCCAATGTTTGACACTGTGGGCAACCCGATGCCGCCGCTGTGATGGGTAAGTTAGGAGATGGGCCCTGGACAAGAGTCTGTTGAGAATTTTGAAGAATGGATTCCTGTGCGAGTATGTTTGGGTTTTTCAGTCTATGCGAGAGAAACTCTACCAACTTCCATCTGCCCTTACTTACAAACTGCATGGAGAGGCAATGTGGCGGGCCGAGTAGCCCAGCTTGTTGCTAAAATGGCTTTAATTTTAAGATAGCAGTTAACATTTAACTGAAAACAAGTATACTACATGTTTTGGGGTGAACTTGGCACCGAAATAATACAGTTAATATATAAATATGCATAGACCATGATAAAAGGTTGTACGGAGACAAGTTCTCCTGATTTTGCCCCGACCCAAGCTCAAGCCTCTCGGGCCACGGCCGGCGGCCGAACCAGACAAACCATGCTAGATCGTAATTGAATGCATGTATGACGCTTTCTCATATTTTCGGGTTTTCTCATAAATTCGTGACGTCATAAAATATATGGAATGCGCGCTCGTGCGATCTATAAGATTGTCCGAAATACTACTCAACTTTGACAAGAACGCAAATACTACTTATTCGACCAAAAACATGCGGTCTAAGCAGGTAAATATTGTCCAATGTTCAATTTTATTATAAATAATCTTGATTATCATTAAAAAAAATCTTATTATGTTGAGAATGTTCTTTTGATCCAGACAATAGTGCTAAATTCATGACCCGATTCACACCTAACGTTGTAAATAGTCGTAGCTAATTTATTGCTGGAAAAATAAGTCACGTGATTTCCAACTGCAACACCTGCCATCCAATCAAAAGTCACGAATTTATGAGAAAGCGTCTGCTCGATTTAGAAGACCGGTGTCTACTCAGAAAAGTAAGATAAGCAATGTATAAAACTTTTTTTTTCATGTTTTTTTCTATAGTACATTTTTCAGCATGGTTTCTTGTGATGATAACTATTGAGAAACGATAAATAGAATAAACATGTCGGCACGGTTAATTTTATGTGATAAACCCCCTGAAAATATGAACGAATAGCATATATGTGATGAACTTATTCTCTTAAACTTTAATTAACTTATATTCACATATTACTATATTTAAAAGGAGTCTGCGAAGTCAAGTCTTCCTGACTTACCCGGCCCAAGCCCGAGCCTCTCAGACATGGGGCTGATCCTGACAGGCTGGGCTAGGCTCCAGAGTAATAACCCGGGGAAACCTCTAAATTTAGTATATTTGATATGCAAGACAGATATACCTTAGTAAGTAATAATTTATTATTAATATCAAAGCATTAATATATTTATGGTTATTAAGATATGTTGATTCTATTTCCTTTGGGTATATAGATAGTTTAGTCTGTTTGTACTTTAATTTTTGATGAAAAGATTACTTTGAGTTTATCCATTGTTATTGTTTAAATCACAATCACATATACTTTTAATGTTTGGATCATTTTTGTATCTTAAATGTGTTAATTTACCAAAAGATAATACTAGTATACAAAATAGAAATTGCAGTCGACTGGTAAAGTGAGCATTGGTCCATGCAGGTGCAGTTCCTAGGTGAATTATCAGTTCGATTCTGATGTGGACCTGTCCACTTGCAAGCCTGTTGACTACATTTATTGTTTTTATTAATTAGAATCCCTCTCTCTAGGGCACCCATCTGTTCCAATCTGATTAGATGTTACAATTGCTAAATCATGCCGAGCATGTCACATTTTTAGTATAGTCAGTAAGTGCTCGAAAGACAGGATTTTGTATTATTTATGGGGAAATAGTTAATTTTGTAGATTTACTGGAAGACTGTTCTTAAAAAAACATCTTAAGTAATTGCTTCTGTCCAGTGAACTCGGAACTTCAGCAGAAAATGTGACTCATCATTGATAGTATTACAGGTAGTACAGGTAGGATTTAAGTTTGGTATATATTGTCCTGTACTACCAGGTAGTAAAGTTTTTGTTTTACTCAGCCTAGTGATACATTTGTCTGGTCTAAACTTATCCAAATACATAAAGTGTAGATCAATTGTGGGTAAGGGTCTACCATTATTAAGTATGGTATTTTCTGTTGATGTTTTCTTGCCCCATGTCTGTAAAATATGTTTTGCTGATAGAATATATTTCAGATGGGGATAGACCGAGATGTTGAGTCACATCTGATAGATTGAGGCATATTTAAATGTTATTTAAGAGATCGGGTCTAGATCTGCTATTGTAAATTTAATTGATATTAGTAAAGCCAAAGTGTCAGGAAGAATATCAGATTTGTTTGCGTTTTGTCTTAGTTTCCAGCATAAAGCTTGCATTATGGCGTTTAATTCTACATTAAAGCTTGAAATCTTATCAGTAATTCTATCAATAAGCTTAAAATCTTTACTAGGGATGACAAAGGCAGAGGCCACAATGCCCGTGAGTTGATTTTTCTTCCATCTGTATATATGTTTAAACAGTCTGAATAGTTTGTATGATAATTGTATCTTTCCCAGTGGCAGTATTACTCCTTGTTGGGATAACTTGTTTTAATTCCAAAAGAGAGGAACTACTAATTAAAATTAACATATTCTCACCTGGTTTTTGCTGTAACTTTCTTTGTTCTGATTCGTATTTGACCTGAAAGTTAATTTTAGTTTATTACATTGTTTTTCTTTATTCGAATCACAGGAGAAATTGTTATGGTGGGAAACAAGCATATCTTCTTTTTCCCTGGTAGTAACTGCAGATGTCTGGTTGTTTTGAAGAAAAGGTATGGAGCTTATTAAATTTCCACGAATTCTGAGAATGTTAAGCCCAAAGTCTGTACTCTTAGCATATTAATATTGACTGAATTGCAAATTCCAATTTGCAGTTTTGGCTTGTTAAACTACGTCACTAGCACTTCTCTTTGCTTCCATATATAAATCGTAGTTGTTTGCCCTATGAATACACTGTTGCCATGGAGTTATTATGTACTATACATTAATGCCAATGTGTTATTATGTCCCATACATTGCTGTCATGCTGCTATTATGTCCTATACATTGCTGCCATGATGTTATTTTGTCCCATACATTGATGCCTTTGCATTATGAACTATACATTGCTGCCATGATGATATTATGTCCTATACATTGCTGCCATGATGTCATTATGTCCCAGTACATTGATGCCATGATATTATTATGTCCCATTTATTGCTGCCATTGTGTTATGCACTATACATTGCTGCCATGATGCTATTATGTCATAGACACTGCTGCCATGGCGTTATATGTCCAATATATTGCTGCCATGACATTATGCCCTATATACTGCTGCAATGGAGTCCAAACTTACTGACGTTATTATGACCTATGCATTGCTGTCATGACGTAATTATGCTCTATGCTTTGATGCCATGACGTTATTATGCCCTACACATTGCTGTCATGACGTTATTATGTCCTATAAAAGCTGCCATGACGTTATTATGCCCTATACATTGCTGTCATGAAGTTATTATGCCCTATACATTGTTGTCATGAAGTTATTATGCCCTATACATTGCTGTCATGAAGTTGTTATGTCATATACATTGCTGTCATGACGTTATTATGCCCTATACATTGCTGTCATGAAGTAATTATGCCCTATACATTGCTGTCATGACGTTATTATGTCATATACATTGCTGTCATGACGTTATTATGCCCTATACATTGCTGTCATGAAGTTATTATGTCATATACATTGCTGTCATGAAGTTATTATGCCCTATACATTGCTGTCATGACGTTATTATGTCATATACATTGCTGTCATGACGTTATTATGCCCTATACATTGCTGTCATGACGTTATTATGCCCTATACATTGCTGTCATGATGATATTATGCCCTATTAATTGCTTTCATGAAGTGATTATGCCCTATACATTGCTTTAATGAAGTTATTATGTCCTATACATTGCCGTCTTGATGTTATTATGCCCTATACATTGCTGTCATGACCTTATTATGCCCTGTTCATTGCTGTCCTGGCAAAATTATGCCCTATACATTGCTGTCATGGCATAATTATGCCCTATACATTGCCGTCTTGATGTTATTATGTCCTATACATTGCTGTCACGGCATAATTATGTCCTATACATTGCCGTCTTGATGTTATTATGCCCTATACATTGCTGTCATGATCTTATTATGCCCTGTTCATTTCTGTCATGGCGTAATTATGCCCTATACATTGCTGTCATGATGTTATTATGCCCTATACATTGCTGTCATGATCTTATTATGCCCTGTTCATTTCTGTCATGGCGTAATTATGCCCTATACATTGCTTGCTGTCATGGTGGTACTATGTTATATACATTGCTGTCATGACCTAATTATGTTCTAAACATTGCTGTCATGACGTGATTATGTCTTATACATTGCTGTCACGACGTTATTATGCCCTATACATTGCTTTCATGAAGTTATTATGCCCAATACATTGCTGTCATGACGTTATTATAACTTATACATTGCTGTCATGACGTTATTATGCCCTATACATTGCTGTCATGACGTTATTATGATTTATACATTGCTGTCATGACGTTATTATGCCCTATACATTGCTGTCGTGACGTTATTATGACCTATACATTGCTGTCATGACGTAATTATGCCCTATACATTGATGTCATGACGTAATTATGCCCTATACATTGCTGTCCTGACATTATTATGCCCTATACATTGCTGTCATGACGTTATTATTTCCTATACATTGTTGTCATGATGTTATTATGCCCTATACATGGCTGTCGTTACGTTGTTATGTCCTATACATTGCTTTTATGACGTTATTATATCCTATACATTGCTGTCATGACGTTATTATGTCCTATACATTGCTGCCATGGCGTTATTATATCATATACATTGCTGCCTTGTCGTTATTATGCCCTATACCTTGCTGCCATGTCGTTATTATGTCCTATAAATTGCTGTCATGACATTATTATGCCCTGTACATTGCTGTCATGACTTTATTATGCCCTATACATTGCTGTCATGACGTTATTATGTCCTATACATGGCATTATTAAACCCTATAAATTACCGACATTTAAATGTAACTAAGACCTTCAAGTTACCAACGTGGAGATAATAGGCTGTATGTATTTCCGACATGATTTTGATTTTGTTTGTGTGTGTTGTTTTGTGTTTGCTTTCATATTTGTTTTTAGCCTCTTTAAATTTCAGACCGAGATTGAATTTGACGTATTACGACATATTAACTAAATGTCTGTAATTTATTCGGGAAAAATAGATAAACGAATATTATTTCACTGGCCATTCTTATGTTGTTCTGCAAGTGTAATGCCTGGATAAAATGATTGTGCATCGTATGTGCGTCACGCGTTCGCGATGTGGCGAACCTACATAGTAGGCCGGAACTGTTACTATATAAAAGTCGAAGGTAAAAATGTTTCATAGGTACTTTTTAAACAGTATCAGACTGTTATAATAATACTCGCCACACGTTTACATAAACTGTTAATTGAAATTTGATATATTGTTTTCTTTCAGTTATATTTTCGTAAAAACTTCAATATTTTGATAAATAACTCGTCGATAGAAACCAGCAGCATTGGCATGCAGACAGAAATGAGTTCCTTCTAATTCAAATTCAAGTGTATTTTAAATGTTAATCCATGCTTTGTTTAATAAACGAAATCACTTTAATATTCAAGAAGATACTAGAGCAACTGTTTAACGCAACCTCCTCCACAGCACGTTTTGCGCAGGTGAGCTTAAAATAAAAATCGACAAATTATTAAAGATTCATAATGGAAAAAAGTAATAATAGATTTGTAACAAAATATCAAACGAAGCGTTGACAATTCGACTGGTTCACCTGGAGTGGTGCTCATAACTATATCTTTATTTAAATATACCTGTATCAATCAGGAGGGTAAGAATAAATGGTCTTGATATTAAATCACAATTTCCTCTAGCTAACGCTTAAATTAATGTTACTTATAAAGATAGCAAACTCATATAAACATTTTGGAATCCTTAAATATTAAGCTATACAAAACATTACTCTCGGGGGTGGAAACCTCCGACCCAACAAATCTCGCTCCCATTTACACTTGACAATTTTCGAAATAGTTAAATTATCTTTTGCATTTATATATTATTGTGTGTTTTAGCCTTACAGTGTAATGTGACATTTATAAGGCATCACTTTATGTAAATTAGTATTTATAATACTGTCTTACCCCTAGCAGCATTTAGTGTTAGGAAAATATCGCTAGGGTTAGTTAAAGCAAACTGACACTTTTTCTGGTTTGGAGGTTATGGGGATTTCACAGACAGAATGACCAAAAGCAAAGATTAAATAGTTTATTATAAATAGATAGAGTTCTATTCGATGTACTAATCATCTAAAACATCTACTAGTTTAAGCTATATTCTAACATCAATTAAATAATTCAAATAGCAATCATTGGTGTCATATTTTAAATGGTTAATCAGCATAAAGGCCCTATTTAGGAAACTGGTTTATTCACATATAAACAACGCTGCTCTTGAGTTTTCGCCAAAACTTTATTAAATGTATGGAAGATTTATCGCATTTGGTCCTCTATTCACGTCAGATCACGTATGCGGCATTCTAGAAATCGACATTTTCACAGGATAGCAGTCCCCGGGCCCTTCTAGTAGCTAATGTATGCAATTATATTTTTGCTAAAAGTATTTTGGGCGAAATTCAAGAAAAGAGTCAGTCATTTATGAATAGTCGACAACAGAATCGATTGCATTTAGGTTAAGCAAAGCTTAAAACAAAGTTAATAGCGTTCTTCACGCTTAATTACCCACCGAAAACACAATGTAACAAGTATACTTTTAAACAGCGTTTTTTCGAATGCATATCACGAGTATATTTATATTTGAAATTAACATTCAGTGTAAATAATAAAATAAACAGTATTTGGCCTGACAGTAACAAAAAGTAGTTTGAATCATGTACACAATCTATATGTTAAACTATGTGCAGGCCGCTTTAAACCCATTCTTTCTAAAAAAAACAATAAACACAAGAAAACAATTATTGACTATATATACATTGATTATATATACAACTCTATTGACAAATTTGTTCATACTAAAGATAATCGATTAACTATATAATGAAGGTGCAATATTTATTTATTTTAAATTTCATATATCAACATTTTTGCTGATCCGGGAGCGGATTTAGGGTGCGCGCAAAGTACACGAATAAAACTCGTAGAACATATCTAATCGTAGAACATATCTAATCGTAGAACATATCTTATAAATACATTACAATTTAAAGACTGGTAAAATTGTATCGAATGTGATCCTGATTTACATCAGAACACATATCCGGCATTCTAGAAATCCAATATTTCACGGGAAAGCCTGTCCCGGACCACCCTTATAGCAAATGTGTTCAAAACAACCTTCGAATACATCATTAATGTTATCTTTAAAGGTGGTACCCACAGTTTGCCTACATCAAATTCATGTCACAATACATTAACACTGCTTCGGGGAATCGGGACATAATTTCTGCATAAACTCATACTTTAGTGTAAGTAAAGACGGCTTTGAAGACTGCATATATTGTTAGCACAAATCGTGATAAAACACTGTAACGGTTCAGTAATTCCAAATCTATAAATAAACACGATGGGATTTCTGCTAAAAAAGATATCACTGTCAGAGATTATTGCCCGGATGACCATATGACGTTATCTCAAAAGTAAGTGGTCACGTGGTATTCTTAGTTCAAAGTAGCTATCTCAGCAGCAAGTCTCGGATAGGAAATACCTGCGATGAGAACTGAGGATTTATGTTTCACTGTTCACACTGATCTAAGGTAAATCAATAAGCAGCATTTTGCAGGATCTTTTCAGGTAACAATGATTTGTTTGGTCATTTGAGAAAAATATTTTGGTCCAAACTGCCGGATACCACCTTGAACGGTCATCTTATGTCTTCTATATGTAGTATATGCCATTGGCGTGTTAATAAATCCACAAATCATAAAATGATGTCGTTTAAACATTTGAAGTAAGTTCTCGCCCGCCCAGGGTAAAATCCTAGATCCGCACTTGGAATCATGCACAATTTGGGATATGCAATGATAGGTAAAACAGACTTGTTACATAAAAGCAGGTATTCCTGCATAAACATCGATTATGGAATCAAAACAGTTGCCATACACAACAGAAACATGTATTTCTTGCAAATTATCTTGACACAAATGTTACTTGATGTTTAAATGCAATATTATTGAATACACCCCACTCCACTCCGAGATTTTGGAAAACGCACCTACAAACATTATATAAATGTCTAAGTGGGGTGGGATATGCCTCTAAACAGCACATAAATGACCGTGTTTATGCTCATATGTAGAAAATCATTATTTTAACTGTAACAACTGTAAAAATTCTAGCTTTATATACAATTCCGCGTACATAACTTGCCCTAGTCGAAATTGTTTATGTAATTTCTGATCGTTATTTTACGATTAACATATCTGAATGCATGATCAATTTCGATTTGACTTATAAACTGGTCATATCTCTTTAGGAGCACTGAACAATACATTTATCTTCTTAATCAACTTGTCACAGATCTACACAATATGTTACTTTATTTTACAACATTGGTCACTGATATCTGATTTTCTGCAGATAAAACAGTTATGCAGAGTTCTAACTAAACCACACATCTCGTAGTTGTTAATTGTTTGTAAAGTTAATTTATAACAAATATTTTATACTAACTAGATACTATACATTATATACTAAAATTGACACTTTGTAAGTTTAGTTAAAAAATCATTTTTTCTCCATGAAGGCGAAGATTTATTTGACATGCCAAGACAATATGGTAATAAAAACATGTTAAAATTGACGACTTGATGGTCACGGCTACAATTGTTTCAACAAAATAACTTTGAAAATCTATTGCCGAATGTTTATATAACACCTGCTGGACATACACATACCACTACATGTGACACGAATGATAACACAATGCATTAAACCAAAATGTCAGTAGTATTCATAATGTTTTAATTGAAAATTGATAAAATTCTGGAAAAAAAATCTGATATAAATGCCAAATAATTCAGCATTGCAGTAATGTATTGTCTTTTTGTTGATTTTGCGGGAAAACGTATTATCCGCGTGTGATGACGTCATATTGTTGTGCTTAATGACGTCATTGTTTTGATGTTGATGTAAAATATACAAACATGGCGAACTGAGATGAAAACATCAAATTGAATTTAAATAAACTTTAATTATAGGAACGTTTGTACAAAATATTTAATGGAAATACAACAATACATCAACTACATACTTATCTGTAACATTTACAGAAGTACAGAGTTTTAAACACACGTTTTAATTTCATTTTATTCCTAAACAAAATGTCGATGGAAGATAATTTTGCTTAAATGTTGATTTAATTCCACTTTTATAACGAGTCACTATTTCACAAAATGTCGCAATAAGCAACAAAAGGAGAAACACAAATGGAAAACAAAATGTCTGGCAATAATTAATATAAACTTTACTTCCATTCCATCATCAGAAGCTGATCACTGTTCCCACCGACATACAAGGAACTCCTGCTCACATCATAACTGAGGCAGTATGGCAACCCGATCCCATCTTCCATGGACAATATCTGACCTACCACGTGACCATCCTCCGTCACCTTGACTACGTTCTGTGACCAATATCCGCAGACAAACACGTGACCGTGATGGTCAGTGGTCACACCATAGGCACCAGACAGTCCGAGATCCTGATGGGAGAGGCAGAATATCTCCCTCCCGTCCGTGCCGACACATACAAGACCTCTCTCCCAGTTAGTCACATAGAGTCGGTCGCCGGAACTGTTCACGGCGATGTGTTTGGTGTCAGAGAACAGTTTCCGGCCGTCGGTGTCCTTGGAGATCTCCCTCAGCTTCCTGCCACTACTCACGTCGTGTACATATAAGATGGTACCCGGCCACTCAGCAGTACAGTACAGCAGTCCGCCATGACAAGCGATCCTGTCGGTCACATGTCCCAACTCGACGGTCCGTGTCCTGGTCAGACTGACCGTGTTGTACACGCGGACTTTGGTAGAATTGAAGGCAACATGGAAATACAGAAATGTAGACCAGAGTAAAACATTGTAAATGTACAGATTGTGTTGGTTACAAAATACACACCTATATTCATAATCCTTAATTATGATACTACCTGAAAATAAGTGTAGGGTAAAGAAAGAGTTCATGTCGTGTGGGAAGTTCTGTCAGTTTGTTTATGGTGGACTAAACATGACCGACAAAACAAACATCCATCACAACTACCTGAAAAGTCTGAAGTTGTTGGCACAAAATATCCAAAGGTATTGACACATTTTTACAAGGAAGAAAATGCTGGCCTTGAGGTTACTGACTTAGCCAAACTGTGTGATGCTACTTTTTCATCAATATCTGCCACACCAGACCAATGTAAAAACTTGGAACTGGCAACAAGAAGCCAATCAAAGAGCGGCCTATGGCATAGGTATAGGCAAGGTCGAGTAACAGCATCAAAAGTATTCAACATTCTGCATACCAAACAGGATAGCCCTGCAGACTCACTTGTTAATGAAATTGTGTATGGGAAAACATTTAAAAGTGCAGCTACAAGCTGGGGTTTGCAAAATGAGCCAATTGCAATAGACAAGTACATTAAAATTAATTCCTTGAAACACACAAACCTAAAATTTCAGGAATGTGGGTTTTTCCTGAGTAGTGAAATGCCATATTTTGGCGCCACACCCGATGGAATTGTAGAATGCGACTGCTGTGGTCGTGGTTGTGTGGAGGTAAAATGTCCATTCACATTTATGCCATGCCATATAATGGACAAGCATTACTGCCTGAACCACCACTTCGGCAAAGAGTGTGACAATCAGTTGAAGTTTGACCATAGGTACTTTGTCCAGGTACAAGCACAGATGGCTGTGTGTGACTTATCGTACTGTGATTTTGTTGTATATACAACTGTTGGTGTACATATTGAACGAATTTATTTTGATTTGAATTACTTTAATTCTATGAAACAGAAAATTACAACATTCTTTTGCTCAAAAATTCTGCCTGAATTGTTGACACATTCTCGAAAGGCTCAGAACTGTATTGCCCAAAAAAAAGTTAAATAATGCTGTGGTTATCTTTATAATGACATCCAGCTGAAACAATAGTCTAGAACCACATGTGCAACACTGGAAATCTTGGGCCATATTAAGCCCTTCATTTTAAACCCAAGCGTTGACAACTACAATAAAAGTGACCCCTTTGTTAAACTTGAGGTGGCATGCAACAGTTTTTGTTTTCATAAATCCAAATATATGTTTACATAAAAGATTGAATGTTTTTCCTATATGTCCTTCATGTATGTCAAGAGTAAAGCATAACACAAAATCTGTCATTAGAAACTAGATTTTCATATACTAGCCATGCTGCTCAGTTAGCTTTTTTAAGAATAGAAAACTACATGACCTTTTACTTATGTTATTGCAAGCTATGACATCATTTTCATTTTGGAAACAATCCCCATTATGCTTATTGTAGATGTAAAAATGAATGAACATTTCTTGTAATCTTTTCATGATTTGTATAGAAAAAGAAAACGTTCTTGTTTAGAGCAAAGAATTTATGCCAAAATTCAAGGTATTTAAAGGTATTTAAAGGTATTGTTATATTGTTAATTACATACATTCAATATTGGTCAAAATGTTGGAAACCACATTTAATACAAGCTTATTTTTAAGTTGACTCATCAGTTTGTGTTTATATTTGCAGAAAATGTATTTTGTGATAAATTATGTATATAATATTAATGATTAAAAAAATGTTTAACTAGCTATTCTTTTGTGATTCTTTAAGGCAACACCCTTTCAAAATCTATGGTAGTAAATGCCACATTAATTATAAATTATCCTCTAGGATGTTATGATAGACATTGATTACATGATTATTAACAAGATTCACTAAAATCGACATTTTGATATATAAAAAACATGTAACGAGTCATTCCATGGCAAAATAATTTTATTTACATAATGAGGTGAAATATATCCATAATAATAAACATCATACAACAAACACTGTACAGTATAAATATATCCATAACAATAAACATCATACAACACACATTGTACAGTAAAAATATATATCTAATGTTTTAATTGGACTGCAGTTTTATTATGCAAATTCAGAACTAGGATACCTTAGACTGTTTGACAGTTGTCTTAAACCATTTGAATATCATCACAACTGCTGCATTTGTTCATATAAATAGATTGCAGACTGCATCGATATATCTACCATGCATAGTATTGTGATATGTCATATAATATTTTACAATGAATAAATATAATGCAAGTACCAATTTTAAAACAAAATGATTAAAAGTAAAAAAGTTGATAACAAACAGCTTTTCCTCCATCTTGACCTGAATTTGGGACAGAGTGACCTCCATTTGGATTAAGCATTGTCAACAACTACAACAAAACAGTGTTGGGCGGTAAATACCACCCCGGTATTTACCGGTGGTATTTACCGGCCTGGAAAATACTCCCAAAAGTGGCAAATACTGGCAAATACTACAAAGATGAGGTTTTTTGCCTTAAAATACTACATAAATCTCAATTTAGTTGACAGTTATTAATGTATAATCATAATAATTAATTCAATTACTGACATTTTATTTAAACATCATATCAGGTGATCATTATAAGCACATATGCCTATAGGGACATTTATGAAATCTTCGTCGCAGAAATTACAAGAGCTTAAGCCTTGATGTTTAGTATAATCATCCTTGGATGGAACTGTATTAATAGCTTTCAAAGCATTTGATCTGTCAACGCACATGGCCGCCCGCCACGGTTGTGACTATTTTCCATATATGGTAATGATATCGATGTCAGAGCAAATAACCCGGATAATGACATTAATGTGATCTCCAACAAGCGATCTCCTTACTTTAAAATAGCTAATTGTAGCGTAGCTAAGATAGGAAATAGATGTTGGTTTTGCACATATAGATTTAGGACACCAATAAAGGCATTTCGTTCGATCTGTTTAGGCAAGAGTTATTGATTTGTTTGTACAAAACAGGTAAAAGTTACGCATGTGAAACACCGGCAAACTATTATATAAATAAACTGCGCTTACACTAAACCACACCACTAGTAAACCCCAATCATAAACAACGCAATGTTGAGAGAAACACTGGAACAATGAAGCGTAGCAGGAGCGAGCTGAGCGATTAAATTATTCATTTTTTTTATTCCTGCTATTGTCACCCTTCTCCATCCCTTCTTTTTTCTCATCTTCCTCCTATTGTTTCTGTTTTCTTCTTACTTATTTTCAATTGTCTTCTGGTCGTCTTCTGTTTGAATGTACACTTCTCTTACTGAAGCATTATGATAGACTTAGTGAAAATTGAACAATTTGGATTAAGTTTCGCCACGTAAACTGTGCGCCCAACTTAAATAGTGGTAAGTGTTTACGTTAGCTGTTTTGTGAAAGGTAAAATGCAATTTAAACATACACTTCTATTATTAAATTTTATCAAACAAATGCAACTTTTCCAAAATGTCATCATCAAAGAACGTTCTCTGTATTGGTAGCCCAGCAGTCACCCTAGGAAAAATCATTAACTCGAGTTTCTTTTCTTTTTTTTCTTTTTTTTTTTGGGGGGGGGGGTTAAGGGTGGAAGGGGGGTAGGGGTGGTGTGTGGGGGTAGCGGTAGAGGGGGGTTAGGTTGGTGGGGGGTAGTGGTGGAGGGGGTAGGAGTAGTGGGGGGTAGGGTTAGAGTTGATGGTGGTGGTGGTGGTGTATGTATGTGTGTGCGTATTCGTGTGCTTGAGTTTGCTTGGTAGGCCAGGTTATATTTCCATTAATTCATATCATTAGATAAAGGATCACGTGGATGTCTAAGGTTAAACATTGCTTTCTAGTCAGCGTGGCCATGGTAGAACATGTCTGATTGTAATGACAAGTGGGGTGTTATGTTTCACTTTTTACATTTGACATCAATAAAACGCATGTTGCTTGATCATTTCCGGTACCAATATTTTAACTGGCTAAGTAGAAATTCAAATTGATCCGAAATATCGGATACCAGCTGCAATTTGGCAAGGACGTTACAATTTCCTTCGATTTTTTAAGCAATAAACTGCCATTAGTCGAATTATTCTATACAAGTTGTAACAATGTTGTGTTAACATTAAAATATACACCTGCATGATAAGTAAAGTAGAATAAATGTATACATCCTCGGACCAACATCAAATAAAAAATAGTTAAACGTTTAAGTTTAATTTTGTTCAACTGCTGATTCAATTTTGGTGTGTCAACTGTGATAATTATACCTACTGTTGAGCGTTGATTCAATGTTATGACAAAGTTGCTTAGAATTTGCGCGATCATCAGTTGAACGATGTGCCGGAAGATTGGTGAACACAATCACAATCAAAGATTGAAGTTTCTCACTTACTACATAAAGCGATCTCAACATGTTACAGAAACAGGAATGGTAGAACATCTTATCTTTATTTTTCTGTGTTATCTAACAGGGGTAAAGCAATTAAAATTGTATTCATAGGGAATTATCGGTTTACACGTATATCCGCAAAAAGAAATGCAAACACATGGAAATGGTGTTGTTTTCCTGTTAAGTAAAAGAGCGAAGACAGGAAACAAAATCGCGATATCATCAGGTAAGTCACTGTCGGATTAAAGAATCATTTAAATAGAAATTGATACCTTTAAAATGAGTTCTCTATGATTGGTCACTGATAGATGTGTTTCAAAATAATCCCGTAGATAAAATATACGGTCATCAAGTTCATCATAGACATATTATGTTTATCGTGTTAAAATTAATTCTTTATCTCAAATATAATATGCAAAACTAATTTTAAAACATAATTAAAAATTGAGTTGAATATAATGAAAAACAGTCCGCAAGTATCGTCGCATAGCCACGCTCTACAATTCCGTTTTACTTCATTCGTCGACCGTGGGTTTATTGGTAAATTTGCTGTCGTCTTATCGAACTGAACGGAACAAGAATTGGCCAGAATAACACTGCTTTTAAAATCCATAAATCCATACGCTTCATGGTGGAGACTAGAAGTATAGCAATGGCTGCGCCCTGTGCCACAGTCGGGCCATATCACTGGACTAAAATCTTCATCTGATTATGAAGCGACCAATGAAATATCATTACCAGAAACGGCAAAAGTGAACTTAATATCCCACGGGCAATTAATGGAGAGTAACGCAATGGATCGGTCGTGGATGTCACATGATGGTCCGCATGCTGTGTATATTTATTATTTATTTTTATTTAATGTCACCGATTTCAGTTCTGACCAGACATGTGCTTGTTTTGGACAATTATGTTTGTAATGTACATTTTAACACAATCATCATTCAAAACTTATCAACTGGCATTGTTTAGAGACTTTAATATATTTCAAGTATATTATTGTTGGAATATCTTGTTATTGTAAACCCGCACAAGTTTATTTTAATCACATGTCTTACTAACCCATAATACATTAAATGAAATTACAGGGTTTTGTAGAATGTGGTTTGTGACAAAATAAAAAACAAATAGACACGCGCGTGTTAATACTTAGCATAATATAATATATTACAGATTAATCGTGATTGAGACATGACACGTATACTTACTGCAACTTCTTGTGAACCAATGCAGCAGATATCGCATGGCCCGCCATTTGTATAACAGGACTTGGTTACTGTGCCACTTGACGGGTCTACACGCTTCAGTCTGCTGTTGCTGTTATCTGCTATCAGCAGGCACCCATCACTAAGGGGACAACAACCATAGATATCACACTTGTCATCTTCTCGTATACGGACGTTAATATTGTTAACTTGTGTATTTCTTGAAGGTGCTTTTTCCCCTGATGGTTCCTCTCCAGGTCTCTTTACTGTCTCATCTACTCGTTTGTTTACTGGTATCTCTACTGGACTTTCTTGTTTCTCTCTTGATCTCCCTCCTCGACTGTTTCCATTGCTCCCTATAGCCACTTGCATTGGACTATCTACTACACCTCCAACAGTATTAACCGAACTCGTGTCCGTTGTTTTTGTGATGACATCTATAACGAGGGAATGAGAGCAGTTGAGGGAGTTCATTATTTTCATGTCGGCCATAAAGTTGAACTGACGTCGTTCTATCCAGCTGTTTGACTCGTTATGAAGAGCATCAGCCTTTTTCGTCATTGCCTCAGCCTTATTCTTAAGAATAAACAGATTGGCTTTCAACTGGTTTGGTTTGTGAATAGCATCTAAACATCGGCTGATCTCATTTGCAGCTAAAACATACTGTTGTCGATATCTTTTGGTATTGGAAATAAGCTGGTCCTGTTTACTCTTTATGTCACTCTTTCCTTTCTCTCTCATTTCCTTTATTCGTGACAACAGTTTCTCTGCGTAGTCTTCAAGATCCTTCAAGAAACCACTTCCCTTGTTTTGTATAGACGCTACATCGTTATCCAGTGATTCTATTGCTTTCTGTTTATTATTCAGCTCAGATTGCAATTGTGCAGTGACAATTTGTACATCTGTGTCAGCACCAAGCTGTCTGGTGTTTTCCTGGATGTGTTTGACGTCTTTGCATGTTCTGAAATACAGTGGTGGAGTACATCAGTAGGTTTTCCAATTCATAAGCCTGGTCATTAAACTGAATTTATGAAACCTATATATGTAATATTATAGGTTTTACCAACTTTACAAGACAAAAGTAATATATTACTGTCATAAACGCTTCATTAAATACAACATGTATCTACCTAGAGCGAATATTTTAATACGTATCGTATATATAAAATCAACTTTTAATAACAGTAATAAAACCAATCTAACACCGAAGTTAAACCTTATTTACTGATACCGACCACAAGTAAAGGCCATGTTTATATAACGGCATAACTTTCGTTAAAAAATCAGGTAGGCTATGAGATCTTTCGTGTGTATTCGCAACGAGTGTAAAGTTTTAGCGTTAGTTAAATAAGACATGCTAATTTTAAATACGCATTTAAAAATAACGTAAATATACATTGAAATAAAACGTGCCTATTTTGCAACATATACGTGCACAAAATATAATTTAATGACTGTTCCAAAATCGATTTATGTTATAAAATTGGTCTATAAAGTGAATACATATAATTATGCCACTTGACGAGAAATCAGATAAACGCTTGATTCCAATAAATCGAATAGCGGTTGAATGCACATTCCAATTTAGTGAATACAGTAATCACAAACCAAATATTTTCTGTTTATCCTTTGTGAAAATATAATGGTTATATTCATAATTGCAATGTTCGCATCTTTGTTATGGGAATTAACAAACACGGTCCCTAATATGTGTGGACTGCATAATCAGCAGCCAATGGCACGTTTTCAATAACATCTTGAAGATAGAAGGCACAGGCTTTCGAAGGTAAACAAGTGGCAACAGTGAACGATGTCTTATAGTTTTAATAGCGCATTACCCTCCATTGGCAAAATAGTGCGGTACTAAGGCATAATCTTTTAAAGATAAATTCATTGTTAGTGAAATAAAAAAGACCAATAAACGTTTACATCATAGTAAATAAAGAGGGCTTTTTGCTGTCACAAAAACAAAAATGGTGGCCCTTTAGAAAATGAACCGGCTTTTAGACTGGGTTTAGAGGTAAATTATTACGAGCTCAGTAATTATCGTACAAAGACAATTATAACTAGATATATGACTAATGTATTTTTCTCTAATGAAACACAGTGAGTTAATAATCGTAAATAAAATTTGCTGTAACTAAAAACAAAATATGCTCATTAAAATGGTACTCCAATACTGACTTCATGGTTGTTGCTTATTCTGGTTGATTTTTTTATTTTTCTGGGAATTTATGTTTGCAAATAAGCGGAATTAATTGTATTTATATTTCGCACCGACAATTGATATCTAAGTATTAAACGCATGGAAAATGATAGAACCTATAATTAACGCCAGCTTTGTCGAGGATGTATTTTATCTTAGAATAGGAATATAAAGCAATAGAAAAGCAACACATATTACGGTTAGATATAATGAAATGCAACCGACTTTGTCTGTTTAGTTGTCTTGATGAACATTTATGTTAACTACGTTTGGATCCACATAACAGACAACATTAATGTTCTGCAGACCTAACTATTTGACCATTGGCACAACTGCCTACCACTTTTAAAACAGAACATTCCCCTTAAAATTAGTGTGTTTTTTTCTTTCCAAAGGATTACACTCTTGTTTTGGTTAAAGGATTCATTCCAAATATCTATGATATTTGTATCAAATTAGTCCTGCTTATAGAAACTGTCCCTTTTAAAACGGCCGTGTTTTTATCCTCTTTTGACAACTGTCACGTATGCCGATAAAAAGTACAAACATATCATAATATTAAACAAGAGTGCCAAAGAGCCACAAAATACGCCCGTCAAAAATTTTGGTAAATGGTTGAAAATTTTGACAGAGAGATGTGTAAAGCCTTAATGCCTGCATGATTAGAAAACATACCCTGTTTATCGTAAATGTACACATGTGCTAAGTTCTGCTAAATTAACTAACCTGTGATCCTGGCGGCGACATTGAATGCACATCAATTCTTTGTGCTGAAGACAGAACAGAGTTATTAACTCGTCTTCATGCACACCACATTTCTCGGTAAGCCCATCCGTGTCGTTTCCTTGCACTATGATGTGATCTTTAATCAATGAATTGTGAGTGCCTAAACAAGTCTTACACAAATGTTTCTCACAGTCGTAACAATAATGATCCGCAATTTGGTCTTTGTTTTTGTCGGCACATAGGGAACATTTAGCATCAATATATTCATCTGACCCCTTGTTATAATAACTTGCTGTCGCCATATTGTCTGGTCTGTTGTTTTTCACATGTAAATATGCACAGTAAATCCTCAACAAACGGCACCTCTGATCATAAACAATATCTTAGCAGCAACACTTTTATTACCCATAAATTTCACGCACATTTAACCTCTGAGCAGCACCGTCTCTGAGTAAAGTTAAAAGGTCATTCAAATATGTCCCTTAAGGTTGTGATGACATCTGCTGAGCACCACCTGGGGTCTTTTGCTTTGACTGGTAAGGAATGGAAAAGGTATGGAATGGTTGACTAATTAAATATAGGTGCTCATCCAGTGTCCATTTGAAATGTAAACAGTTAGATGTGAATAACACCAGATAATCTTGTTACAAAGAAGACCTTAAAAGAAAGAAAAGCATCATTTTATAGGTATATGTTATTAATGATAATATTTATTAAATTCACACACAAATATTGCTGATTATGTAAGGTGTGAAGCATGTCAGTGCCTACTCTTTATCTGCAGCTTACTGATCGAATTTATGGTAACTAAATGTTGAGGCATGTATCTGTATTCAATGTTGTTATTGCTAAGCTTAGGGAATTTAGACATTATATAAAATTCTACTAAAAAGGAAATGTACTGTGAATGTTTGTTTTTATTTTTTCAAAAGTTAACTACGTTATGAATATATGAAATACTAGACATTTGTTATAATCTAAAGATCCATAAAATAATGTTTATGTATGGTATTTTAACCTCTGCACAGCAACACCTTTCTGTAGTATATGCCTCCACCAAATGTTGCTGTTGAGATATTTACCTGTATAATTCTCTTTTTTTTTCTTACGTCTTATTGTAATCAACATAAGAAACCCATTAGTTTAATGTCCGCATTACGCGCATCGTCTAATTGTCTTCGAATTCAAAATAAAACATCGCCTTATTTCCAGTAAACACAACCACTTAATCACTAGTGCACGTATTTTAATTTGAAATAACTGCCTTGATTTAATATGCACAACACTCGTAATAAATAATGGACAATTGATCCCTTACGTGCACCTTTAAGTGTTTACACCTTGTATACAGGTAGCCAATCATGGACTGGGATGTCGTCTCTAGAATACATCAAAACACAAGATCAAAACACACAACATGGTTAAAAGTATTAACCCCCTTAAACAATTCACACGACATTGTTAAAAGAAATAACCCTCTTAACAATTCTTAAGATAGCAACATAATGATATCGTAAGGCCATTATTTCGATGAAAGAATTATATATGTTATTCTTGTTGTTGTTGCTGTTGTTGTTATGATGAACATTATTTTGATGTTTCTATTATGTAAGCATTATTATTATTAGTGGCCTTGATAGATTACTCGGTAGAACACGCGCTCTGACAGCGAAGGATGAGCACTTTTCTCTCTATGCTATTACACATGTTTATTTGACACATAATGCATAGTTCTTCGATGACACCTGTCAGAATCTGCTGGTTATTGCTTGGATGTGATAAACATATTCATGTTAACACGTTTTTATCTTGGGAGTCTTGCCTTTAAGGTGGAAGGGTTTACATTCGCAATGGAGTAGACCACTGCGGTGAATAATTATTTCTATCCAGGGGACCAATTGAGCGGTTGTTTTCAATAGAGCTGACGAGGTAAACAATAAATAAAGAAGACCAAACTTCGAGTGGGTATATTTTGACAAAGGTAATTTCTGAAAGCATTGAAACATGTCAAAGTGGTACAAGCCGCTGACTGCGCTATTCAATTATATTGATTATGTCACTTCACTAAAAAATTGCCTCATTTATTTCATATAAACGTAAAAATCCCTACCATCCTTCTGTATGGCGTATTTATGAATTGAGTTTCATTACATAACCTAACGATGTTCCGCATCAAAGTATGTTAGGATATAAGCATAAAGACTTCGTATTAAATCTTAACGTTAGTTTCATGATTAAAAGCGCAAGCACTTATTTATCATTTATGCTTTAAAATATTTTAAGAAAAATTGCCATACTTATTTAATAAATACGAATTTACATAAAATATTGTAATAAATATTTTGTATACAAGCCTGTAAACATACTAGCGCTAGTATGGTTTCAATTGTTAATTCTATGTGAGATTTTTTGCGTATTTACTATGATATACTTCCATTTCATAAATTAAGGCCTGTCATTTTAACAGTGTTGATATTTAATTTTGATATAACCATAATATAACCAAAAGTACACGACTTTGTTGAATAATGGGTTATCATATTATGTTATCACTGCGACCAACCAATAAATTCTAGATATTTGAAGACATTTGTTTAAGTATCACATGTGCCCTACAGCAGATTGAAGTAATATTTAACTGAATTATAATAAGATATGATAAGATAATGAAGCGTTGTAATAAACAGAAATGTCTGTTGATGGTCTGGACTATATAGTCATGTGATACGATTGCAATATGACAACTTGTCACATTTACATTTACCCTGTTTGCCTTTGTGTAGAGGTAGATTAGATTTATATATCTGTGGAAATTTTGATAAGACCTTTTCTTATTTACCTATTGAACTAGGATTGGCTGATTGCGATGCAATTGCTTGACGTCCTGACAGAATGTAATTATGCGGGAGTCCAGTTCATCAAAGTAAATAGTCTGTTAGCTGTTAGAAACAAGATATAGATTACTAGCTGTTTAATTTACAATAAATGTTTTGGTTCTATTCCTTCATAAAACAGGAAATGTTGTTGACTAGAATATATTGCTTTTTCGATCAAGTGTAAATCATGTTCATTGGTTTAACTGTACAGTCCTCATCTATAACTGCAAAATACAAAGCAAGCTACTGGCATTTATCTTAAAATGGAATACAGTAGCAATATAACTGAAATCCGGTTGTTTCATTGATGGTTTGTTGCATATTTTGATATGAGCAAACGTGAAATAAATCATTAAAGATGTTAATTCAGTATGCCAATATTCTTACAAATATTACCGCATATATAATTACATTCGTCATATTCTGATCCAGAATGTTTTATATTAAGACTCAGTACAGTTGTCAAATATGTTGTTATTCAAACTGCCATGATAGTATAAAACACCACCGACCAAATGTATGCATTGCTAGGTACATATCGATTTGTTAAAATAAACCGTTCCGTTTTAAAATAACAACCCGTTTTATAATTCTATGTGTAAGTTATATTGTGTATATTAAACTAGTTATTGTAAAAGATATAGAAAGTGAACACAAAATATATTGACAATCATTCTAGAATATATATAATTGCGTGCTTTCTAAGCAGGTTGTTTGTTATATACAAAGTTGATGGACACAGTACAAAAGCAGTTTCATGTAAAATTGACATAGAAAAAATAAGGGAAATTAGGCAATTACTGAAAATAGAGCTAACTCAACAGTTGAATTTAATGAATTAACAGAGCTCGAACCTTGCGCGTCCTAATGGGTATCTTAAAAAAATACGCAATTAAAAGAAACCTCCAGGAAGTGCGACGTTGGAGCGCTCCACAAACCAAGTTTAAGCACACCAGTTGGTCCTTTTGCCAATTGACCGTTCCAATGCGGTAACTGATGGTTTTTCTTTTTGTGTGTTATGTCTCGTCTCTGTGTTTTTTGGTCACATTTACATTTACCTTGTTTGCCTTGGTCTGCAGGTAGGTAAAATTTAAATATCTGTGAACATTTTGATAGGACCTTTTCTTATTTACCTATTTATATTTTTTTATTTAACACACCAAATGATAAAACATCCTTAGATTTTACAAATGTGGGGATACATTTTTTTTTCAGAACAGCTACATACAATTAAAAACTATCGCAATTGAACTTTTAATAATAACGAAGCAGATACACATGCCAATTTTTAAGTGTTCAGATCCTTTTGTCCCATTGTACAGTTATTAACGATTAAACTGATGACGCATATGCTTAGATCAGATTGCCAGATCGGTGATCGGTTGTATTTTGTAGGGTTAGTATTAACAAAGGTGTTTTGACCTTAGATTTGAAAACTTGTTAGAGTGTTACAACATATTCGTGTCCTCTATAAACACGTATAATTATATTTACATACATTGAATATTGATCCAACATGATTAAGTAATGTTTCAAATTAAGACCCAGTACATTGTTTAAATCTGTTGCGATTAAAATTGTATACACTGTGTAATCCCTCCATCGAATTAAACATGTGAATATAATACATGTCGTTTTCTTAAAATACCTTTCAGCCCAAATCAAAATAACAACCCGTTTCATAATATTAGTTGTACGTTTTGTATGTGCGTGTTCCTTGTATACATAATCATTAACATCATGCAGGGCGCCACTTGGACATATTTACCAATTTGGCACTCAAGCAATCACCTGAGAATTGTTGGTACATAACGGATCGCAAGTAAGGATTTAACTCCGTTATTTACATTCACACCTCGTGTATTAAGAACGATTAACCAGATGATGCTGTTAATTGTGTCGTGTATTAAGAACGCTTGATCAGATGCTGCTGTAAATTATGTCGTGTATTAAGAACGCTTGATGAAATGATGCTGTAAATTATGTCGTGCATTAAGAAAGCTTGACCAGATGATGCTGTAAATTATGTCGTGTATTAAGAACGCATGATCAGATAATGCAGTTAATTGTGTCGTGTATTAAGAACGCTTGATCAGATGATACTGTAAATTATGTCGTGTATTAAGAACGTTGATCAGATAATGCTGTAAATTATGACGTGTATTAAGAACGCTTAATCAGATGTTGCTGTAAATTATGACGTGTATTAAGAACGCTTGATCAGATGATACTGTAAATTATGTCGTGCATTAAGAAAGCTTGACCAGATGATGCTGTAAATTATGTCGTGTATTAAGAACGCATGATCAGATAATGCAGTTAATTGTGTCGTGTATTAAGAACGCTTGATCAGATGATACTGTAAGTTATGTCGTGTATTAAGAACGCTTGATGAAATGATGCTGTAAATTATGTCGTGCATTAAGAAAGCTTGACCAGATGATGCTGCAAATTATGTCGTGTATAAAGAACGCATGATCAGATAATGCAGTTAATTGTGTCGTGTATTAAGAACGCTTGATCAGATGATACTGTAAATTATGTCGTGTATTAAGAACGTTGATCAGATAATGCTGTAAATTATGACGTGTATTAAGAACGCTTAATCAGATGTTGCTGTAAATTATGACGTGTATTAAGAACGCTTGATCAGATGATACTGTAAGTTATGTCGTGTATTAAGAACGCTTAATCAGATGTTGCTGTAAATTATGACGTGTATTAAGAACGCTTGATCAGATGATACTGTAAATTATGGGATTACAGTTTAGCATTGTTATTGTTCCAACATACGGCGATATATTTCATGCACATACGGACATACCAGAAGACTAACGAGAGGAAAAATGCAATAATAAATTATTGCCGGAGTTATTTCTAACCAATTAACAGAATACATCAACCTGGTGGTAATCTCTTGGTTATAACCCTTAAAATGGATTCAACAACATTGACTGGTTGGATGCCTGCATTTCAGTGGTATGAGCATAATAGATATAAGCATAACCAAGCGCTTAATGCAAGTGTATTTAATGAGACGACCCATTTAGAATGTTTTAGTGCAGGCACTTGCCGTCAGATATTTAACGAATAAAACATATATACTTTTTAAGGTTTTATCTGACAGTTTGCCTATATCAAATACATATAATATCATCGAATCACTCTATTGATGAATAGTTTTTGTACAAACGCATACTTTAGTCTTAAGAAATACAATTGTAAACACAAACTGAATTGTTAGACTGAATTAATTTCGAAAAAATCAACCTGAAGGTGTATTTTTTCCAAAAGTATAAAACAATTCCTTAGTGTTTTCTGATAAAATAAATATGACGTCAGAGCGGATAACCCGGATGACTATAGAACGTGATATCAAAAACAAATGGTCACGTGGTCTGCTAAGCTTGAAAATATCCCTGCTGCGTGGTTCGGATAGGAAGTGCCTGTTTGCCTTGACGAGTGGGGATTTATGTTTGACTGTTCACACAGATCTATATCAATGAATAACATACTGCAGGACCTTTGCAGGTAACAATGACTTATTTGGATATTTGAAAAAAAGAATAAATGGCAACGTCCTATGAGCCTTGCAACATATACCAAAATTTGAAATGTACAGGACAATGGTATTCACATGTAAGCCAAATGTAAGAGTAAAAACAAAATATGTGATGAGTCATTAACAAAACAACAACAACAATAACATGAAACCCTACAGTTACCGCCTTGGAACGTACAGTCGGCAATACGAACGGACTAGGGTGCTTAAATCGGTTTTACAGAGCTATAACCTCGCATTTACTGATGGGTTTATGCGAGAATGAATAGAAAAAACTATTTGAATAAATTCTGAGGTCATAAAATAAAACAAAGTAGTTCCACAGTTCAAGACAAGTATATCAACACTAAGACAGTAATTTCGACATCTACAAAATATTGAGAATTGTGGTGGTTACTAATTGGGCAGGATCTTAACTTGAAAATTACACACCGTTAGCGAGTCACTCCCCTTTAAGTTAAGACAGCGTTTATTTATAAAAAAAAGCAGATCCATGGGCCAACTAAGTGTTCTATTGAATGTTTTCCATTGAAAGAACCGCTGACGCATAATGCTAACATATCATATGCCTGATCGATGAACGGTTGTATTTTACGGGGATAGTATTAACAAAGATGTTATGACCTGAAATTTGAAAACTTGTCAGAGTTATACACTAAACGTTGGTAGTCAGGTTTCAATCTGTAGGTACTTGTGTGTGTGAAAGGATTTGTATCGTATCATAAAACCCAAACGTTAAGAGACGTTAAGATTTGTTGTTGACTCTTGAATGGCTACGATTTAAACTGCTTCTTATTTTATCAGCACGTAAGCTTTCATGTGTTGCTATGAATCATATTCCATTTAAAGCCTTAAAGAAGTTTGGTTTTACATTACTTGAAAGTGCTATTTATATCATGTTTAATAATTGACATATAACCAACTTTTCCTTAATTATGTTTTGTGAATATTGCAGTCTGCTGTATATAATTTATGTTTAAGAGTAGTAATAATACAATGGTTTTATTAAAGCATGCGATTGAAAATTGGAATAACCTGAATGTGCTGACATATCATACTTATCTGAAGCAATTTCTGTAAGATAAACAAATAAATCACTGCAGGTGATTGTGAATAGAGATATAAGTGCCGGTAACATACCATCAATATTATTTTCTCATAAAAATACGTATCTTCACAATCCATCACGGTATAATTGTGACATGAGACACGCACGCGTAGAATCGCGGCTGATAATTAAATTGTTCCTACTTAATCAATTGTTTACAGCAAAGAAATAGTATATATTGTACTAGGGCTGCCACGATACGCTTGAAGTGTACCACAATATAGTGTGATACAAAAATAGCGTATTGCAATACGTACCACAATAAATTGCCATATCTGATCATACTATAATATGAGGCTATTTCGCTTAATGTGATGAGCTAAATGAACAAAGAAATTACATGTGTTAAATATAAACGTGCTTTATAATAGGTAAACAAAGATACAGGAAGGTAATATGACTATAACTATCAAGATGGCCTGGTACAGTCAAACATATTAAACATACGTATTAACATATTACCTGCAACATTTATGACATTGTAGTGATGTTCCTTCCACTGAGTTTTGGTCACGATGATTAACCTGTGTATGTAGGCTGGTTGTATCTACAATGTATTTCACAGGCGCATTGCATCCAACACCTTCAACATTTTTTTCTGTGTTGATCTGTTCACTTTCAGCTTGAAATTAGGGGCCCGAAACTTCACTGTATGCCATTGAATTCAGCATTGTTTCGAAAGGATCAATCGGCTCTAGCATGTTGTTTACAAGTGGCAACGGTCCCGTCCTATTATATTGCAATAGGTAATAATAATGTTGTATGAATTCTGGATCCGGCTTCATTTGTCACCAGATCGAGCATCATCGGACAGCTTCTAATATAACCCTACACATACTACATGAGAAAAATAATAAACAGGAACTCTTGACGACCTACGACGTAGTCAATATTATTTCTTTATTCCATGATACAATGTTAAAATTCTGTGCACCCGTGTCGAGGGGTAGTGGTGCAGTCTTGCCACACCTCTGACCTCTTTGTATCTGTATCTCAGCGTGTGGGTCCCAACTCCGACGAGACGAAGGCCTTTTAGAAGCTCTTCCAGTTGACATGCCGTCGCAGTAGCTTTAACCTTGAAATGTATCTGTGATCTTCCTCAAACAAAATAGTTTGAATATGTATAATTATTTCCCAGCGATGTTTTAAAATCACGATTTTATACGATCCTAATCCTGTATATATTCATACTTCTTCATTTTATTTCTGTTTAACTTTGTTTTATTTATGGTGGTAGCATTGCCAACATTAAATTGTAATTAAATGGTGTTATAATTCCATTCTTATATAACAGAACCAGAGATGTTGAAGGATTACAGGACATTGAAGATTGAAGGGCAGAAGTTGGCATGGGATAAATATTTTCACTTTGTTTAATATTGGAACTATGTGTCCCGGTCACAAGAAGGAGCAATGCTATTGAAATTGTAGTTGTGTTAACAAGTATTTAAATAATATGTACTACGTATTCTATATAAAGTATTTTATCATTTTCTACGATTGTTGATAAAAGATTGTGTCGTTTTAAAATAAATATATTTTATTACTACATCAATTAAATGCCTCTTAAAATAATTAACTCCATCCGTACTTAGAGAACCAGTACACCATTCGCCTACCTACATGTGTCTGCTACCCACTTTGTACCATTTACTTCGGCAGATTCCATGCGTCTACACTTCACTGCCAGTCTGACTGACGATGAGCATTTCGAACAGTTTGTCATTGTAATATGATATATCATGATTGATAAGTTTGTTTATTCGACTTTAACAATTGTTCGAATTCGATTACTAACACATTGCAATCCGATAACCATTGTTAGTCTTCAGTTACTGCCTTTACTGTGATGACTTTAAGACCTCAAATGTCACACTAAGTCACTTAATCACGAGACCGTGATAGTGGGATTATCATACTCCGTCACATTGTGAAATATTGCTGATATAGTTATAATACCATAAACACCCATTAACGGTACCACACATGAAATTATGTATGCTTTTAATATTTATATGTGATTCTTAGTCACCATTTCTTAACTTTAAAGCAATACTGTTTATTTACAGTGTATGTTTAAATGATCAATTTAATACATCGACTTTAATGTACATTACGTATACTTGTATTTAAGATTTTTGAAGGATACATCTGTCGTTGTTTTGAATATGATTAGAAACAACATTGACAATAACTTTATCCGGACCAAGGGAATGCAAATCTATATCTCTATATACGTCTTGTTTTAGCTATGTCTTAGTTATTCATAACAGATTTCCTTTAATATGGCTTTGATGTATAGTCAGCCCTGCACTGGAAACGGATAGGAAATGCTAATTTTCATTGTTTACACTTAGTCTATGTAACGATGGCTAGTCATATTTTAATGACAGTGACCAATCAGATTACATTGAATTGGATTAATTAAAATCGATTTCATTGGCAAAGATTAACAAATTGCAGTTACCAATACTATTCGTAGTTAGAAATACAAATCTTAGATCAATAGTGCTTTACCTTATTTATCTTAGATGCCAATGGGATTGAGTAACAGCAGCATGATAGGTTGTTGTCATACCGGCAAATTATCTCATAGCATGACACATCATTTAATGAATGATGACGAATGTTAATGCAGTCATTTTAATTATGTTGTCAGTGACGAAAGAAGGGAGTTTTTACTGTTCCCAGAATTGGTTAAGTGTTCCTTGGATTAGTTTAATAGACATATGGACATTATAAGTACATGCCATTCTTCAGCAACTGTAGAGTTGTACTTGGAATTATATAGGTTTCATATTACAGAGATAAAATACGAAAACAAAATAACATGAGTTTAAGTGCAGTTGTGAGATAATGTACTTGCACACACATTCCCTTCATCGCGTTTCTATGTTAACTGAATAACAAATAGTTTCTATAATATGTCATAGAGTATAGAGTGTTAGTTAGTTCGATGCACATAATATTTATATATGGGTAGTGATAAATTACAATATATCTAATCGTATTTTTTAATGTTTGCGTCAATTTTCTTGTAGAGACCATGAATTGCAGAATTATGTCAATAATAGCATATCAGGCACCTCAACTACCTCTTGTTATGTTCTCAAATGTCTATACATGGACTGTATTGTTGCAATATTCATCTAATACAGTAAACACATTGCTAATTGAAGATTATCACTATTCACCTTGATTTAATATTGTTTAAGCATACGTTAATCAAAATCTAAAACATTGATACTTGATTGTTTTATTATTAGATCACATAATGACACGCGGGGAAGAGGTAAATAAGAAAAGGTCCTATCAAAATTTCCACTGATATTTAAATCTAAACTAATAAAATAATATCTGCATATAGAAAAAATAGTCCTTTGAATAAGACCAAGCAAATTTATCTGTGGGACTAATACAACGATGAAAAGCAAATGTGATAAGTGATTGCCATGTTTGTAGGACTAACTCATTGGCTTTAATAACAGTTTCTTCATTATTTCATTGTTACACCATTCTTGGAAATGGACCTAATAACCACAAATCTATATGTTGGTTGGTATATTTGCCTTTATTTATAATTACCTGTCTTCAAAGATATTAAAACTGTTGCACGATTTCCATATTTCTGTGGAGAGGTTTATCCCATTTGAATTACAGTCGGCACTCGTTGTTACGACTTCGGTAAAGTCGATATTCTCGATGTGTCGATCCTTTGACAAAGTCCCAACTTTTTTTTTGCTTCTTTACCTATATACATTTAGAATTTATCTGTCGATATTTTAAGTGTCGAATTATTCGGTATATCGACCTATTTCCGAATCCCCTGTAGCTATTCAACACCTTTTGTTTGCCACTCCTTACTCGAAGTTGCTTCACGGTTTGCCGAGGTGTGAATACACTTAATTGGATCACTAACATGTGTTCAATCAGGCTGCTTACGGACGCTCCATCAAGTACTCGTACATAATTGATTGGCGTGATTGCATTCACTCAAACCTACCTTAATTGTGAGTGAATTATGCCACGCGACTGTAGTTGTTTTTATTTAGTATTTATTTATTTTTCTTATTTTATGTCTTACAGCAGTTTAGATATTTGTTACCAATATTTAAAATGTGTTGTTCTTAATTTGTTATAGACTGGTTAATACACGGTAAATGTTATTGTATGTGCTTTGTATTTGCCTTGTTTACCTCAACTGAGTTGATGTTATAGACTGGTTAATACAGGGTAAATGTTATTTTATCTACTTTGTATTTGTCTTGTTTACCTCAACCTGAGCTGATGTTATAGACTGAATAATACACGGTAAATGTAATTTTATGGGTTTTGTATTTGACTTGTTTACCTCAACTGAGCTGATGTTATAGACTGGTTAATACACGGTAAATGTTATTTTATCTACTTTGTATTTGTCTTGTTTACCTCAACTGAGCTGATGTTATAGACTGAATAATACACGGTAAATGTAATTTTATGTGTTTTGTATTTGCATTGTTAACCTCAACTGAGCTTATGTTTAGTGAGAACTACTGTAATTCTCAGCCGTCGGCGTCATGCATCCGTCAACATTGTCACACGGCATCTCCCCAATAACCGCTAGGCCAAATTGAGCCAGACTTACTCAGGCAGGGAGGGGGCGAGCATTTGTTCTTTACGCGGTCGCATTACTTTTGGATCCTTCCGCACATGTGCGGAAAAGAACCTCGACGAAAAGAGAATCCCGGTACGTGCTTCGGTCATCTTACATCGTTAAATAGCCATGGTAGCCATAGGATGAGCAGAAAGTTGCGGGTCCAACTTTTAAACCTCCAGTCAGTAGGTTGTCATTGCATCTGTAGCTAGTATTTCAGTTATAGATAAAGTATTTAGTCAGCTTGCAGTATGTGGTTAGGAAGGCCCATAACATTACAACCATGGTTTATATCTGCGAACCTCCTCTTCCTGAAAACTGAATCTATTCCCTGTCTGTAAATATTGCTACGAATGAATCGCGGAATAAAGCAATTATCGAAGCCATAAAGTTTTAAACTGTGTGTTATAGTTTGTCGTTTTTGAATATTAAAATGTTAGCCCGTCAGTAATGTGAAGATGATAACTGTATCTTTATTATCGTTATTGAAGTTAGTTCGATTGGGACTGCCAATAGTATAGTTTTAGGTAACGTTACATATACTTGAGTGTTTTTTTTTCCAGATCTATTAGTTGTTTTACACATCAAAAGTAATATGGTTGCTTACCTATTAATATTAGCGTATGTGATTTAGCTATAGCGGTATGTGGTTCAAAGTTTGCACAGGATCCGTGTGATTGTTTTCTTTGTTCTAGAAGTTTAAACAAAGATATTACTATCAATGCATAAAACTATTAAAGGGAGGTAAATCGTGCGTGCTATCATGCATTTGATAATGGAGTAATCGGACGTGGTACGCCATGAAACATGTATATCTATACACAATGATTTTGAAAGTCTCATCCAAAAGGAAACTAACACATCGTTTCCTATTCAAATACTATTTCTTTAAGTTGTAACAATTTTATATGCAGATTCTGTAATTATCTTAGATAGTTTCTTCGAATGTTTTAGAGAGAAACAATAACTGTTCATCTGTATAGGTATTACGATGGTGCGAAATATAATGTAAGCTTTCTTCTCCAAACGGCATTTATTTGCTGCTACTGATCATGATGATAACGTTGATGTTAATGATGATGACAAGGAATATGACGATAACAATGATGTTAACTGATGACAAACAAGAAGACGAATAAGAAGAAGAATAAGAAAAGAAGAAGAAAAAGATGAATTTGCTACAAATTGTGATGATGTAGAGTGAGGCAGAATTCATTTATACTATTGATGCTGATGATATCATTGTGATGATGATAATGATGACGATGTGATGGTGGTGGTGATGATGATGGTGATGATGTGATGATGATGATGGTGACGATGATGATGATGACGATGATATTGCTGACGAAGGCGATGCTTCTGCTGCTGCTGATGATGATAATGATGTTGACGTAGGTGATGTTGATGATGATGGTGATGATGATGATGATGATGATGATGATGACGATGATGATGACGATGTATATGATGATGATGATGATGATGATGATGATGATGATGATGATGATGATGATGATGATGATGATGATGATGATAATGATGATGATGGTGATGATGATGATGATGATGATGATAATGATGATGAAAGCGATGATGATAATGATGGTGATGATGATTATGATTATGATTATAAGGAGGAGTAGGAATATTATAAAGATTTTGATTATGCTGGTTGTGATGATGATGTTGGTGATGATGATGATGGTGATGATGGTGTTTGTGAAGGTGATGATAAGGAGGAGGATGATGATGCTGGTGTTGACACAATGTAAGACACTATTGCTCGAAAATTTCTTGTTCAACGTAGGACAAAATTACAATGTGAATATTTTGTTACATGTAATATACAGAGACAAACCGTCAGATACAACCTTAAGTAAATAAAAACATTATTGTATATTATAATTGTATATTCCAAAATAAGGTTTAAAGCAAAGAAAATATAAAAAAATAGATATGTGCCATAGAAAACGTGTCTGTAAGTTGGCCACTTTTAATGGTCCCTTTAAAGCCATAAAAATATATTTGTTGGGTTCTTGTAAACTTTTATCTATTTAAGTGGTATTTACAATATTTCCATTTACATGTACGTACGAAAATACTGTCTATTAAAGTTAGAGGAGACACTTTATTTCAGGCTGAAAGATGAAAGCTTATTAAAGATAGTATCAGACAGTTTGGATGTTAATGTAGTAGATATCATATATCAGGCTGAAAGATGAAAGCTTATTAAAGATGGTATCTGACAGTTTGGATGTTAATGTAGTAGATATCATATATCTGGCTGAAAGATGAAAGCTTATTAAAGATGGTATCTGACAGTTTGGATGTTAATGTAGTAGATATCATATATCAGGCTGAAAGATGAAAGCTTATTAAAGATGATATCTGACAGTTTGGATGTTAATGTAGTAGATATCATATATCAGGCTGAAAGATGAAAGCTTATTAAAGATGGTATCTGACAGTTTGGATGTTAATGTAGTAGATATCATATATCAGGCTGAAAGATGAAAGCTTATTAAAGATGGTATCTGACAGTTTAGATGTTAATGTAGTAGATATCATATATCAGGCTGAAAGATAAAAGCTTATTAAAGATGGTATCTGACAGTTTGGATGTTAATGTAGTAGATATCATATATCAGGCTGAAAGATGAACGCTTATTAAAGATGGTATCTGACCGTTTGGATGTTAATGTAGTAGATATCATATATCTGGCTGAAAGATGAAAGCTTATTAAAGATGGTATCTGACAGTTTGGATGTTAATGTAGTAGATATCATATATCAGGCTGAAAGATAAAAGCTTATTAAAGATGGTATCTGACAGTTTGGATGTTAATGTAGTAGATATCATATATCAGGCTGAAAGATGAAAGTTTATTAAAGATGGTATCTGACAGTTTGGATGTTAATGTAGTAGATATCATATATCAGGCTGAAAGATGAAATCTTATTTAAGATGGTATCTGACAGTTTGGATGTTAATGTAGTAGATATCATATATCTGGCTGAAAGATGAAAGCTTATTAAAGATGGTATCTGACAGTTTGGATGTTAATGTAGTAGATATCATATATCTGGCTGAAAGATGAAAGCTTATTAAAGATGGTATCTGACAGTTTGGATGTTAATGTAGTAGATATCATATATCAGGCTGAAAGATGAAATCTTATTTAAGATGGTATCTGACAGTTTGGATGTTAATGTAGTAGATATCATATATCTGGCTGAAAGATGAAAGCTTATTAAAGATGGTATCTGACAGTTTGGATGTTAATGTAGTAGATATCATATATCTGGCTGAAAGATGAAAGTTTATTTAAGATGGTATCTGACAGTTTGGATGTTAATGTAGTAGATATCATATATCAGGCTGAAAGATGAAATCTTATTAAAGATGGTATCTGACAATTTGAATGTTAATGTAGTAGATATCATATATCTGGCTGAAAGATGAAAGTTTATTTAAGATGGTATCTGACAGTTTGGATGTTAATGTAGTAGATATCATATATCAGGCTGAAAGATGAAAGCTTATTAAAGATGGTATCTGACAGTTTGGATGTTAATGTAGTAGATATCATATATCAGGCTGAAAGATGGAAGCTTATTAAAGATGGTATCTGACAGTTTGGATGTTAATGTAGTAGATATCATATATCTGCCTGAAATATGAAAGCTTATTAAAGATGGTATCTGACAGTTTGGATGTTAATGTAGTAGATATCATATATCTGGCTGAAAGATGAAAGCTTATTAAAGATGGTATCTGACAGTTTGGATGTTAATGTAGTAGATATCATATATCAGGCTGAAAGATGAAAGCTTATTAAAGATGGTATCTGACAGTTTGGATGTTAATGTAGTAGATATCATATATCAGGCTGAAAGATGAAAGCTTATTAAAGATGGTATCTGACAGTTAGGATGTTAATGTAGTAGATATCATATATCAGGCTGAAAGATGGAAGCTTATTAAAGATGGTATCTGACAGTTTGGGTGTTAATGTAGTAGATATCATATATCTGCCTGAAAGATGAAAGCTTATTAAAGATGGTATCTGACAGTTTGGATGTTAATGTAGTAGATATCATATATCTGGCTGAAAGATGAAAGCTTATTAAAGATGGTATCTGACAGTTTGGATGTTAATGTAGTAGATATCATATATCAGGCTGAAAGATGAAAGCTTATTAAAGATGGTATCTGACAATTTGGATGTTAATGTAGTAGATATCATATATCTGGCTGAAAGATGAAAGTTTATTTAAGATGGTATCTGACAGTTTGGATGTTAATGTAGTAGATATCATATATCAGGCTGAAAGATGAATTCTTATTAAAGATGGTATCTGACAGTTTGGATGTTAATGTAGTAGATATCATATATCTGGCTGAAAGATGAAAGTTTATTTAAGATGGTATCTGACAGTTTGGATGTTAATGTAGTAGATATCATATATCAGGCTGAAAGATGAAAGTTTATTAAAGATGATATCTGACAGTTTGGATGTTAATGTAGTAGATATCATATATCAGGCTGAAAGATGAAAGTTTATTTAAGATGGTATCTGACAGTTTGGATGTTAATGTAGTAGATATCATATATCTGGCTGAAAGATGAAAGTTTATTTAAGATGGTATCTGACAGTTTGGATGTTAATGTAGTAGATATCATATATCAGGCTGAAAGATGAAAGTTTATTAAAGATGGTATCTGACAGTTTGGATGTTAATGTAGTAGATATCATATATCTGGCTGAAAGATGAAAGTTTATTAAAGATGGTATCTGACAGTTTGGATGTTAATGTAGTAGATATCATATATCAGGCTGAAAGATGAAAGTTTATTTAAGATGGTATCTGACAGTTTGGATGTTAATGTAGTAGATATCATATATCTGGCTGAAAGATGAAAGCTTATTAAAGATGGTATCTGACAGTTTGGATGTTAATGTAGTAGATATCATATATCTGGCTGAAAGATGAAAGTTTATTTAAGATGGTATCTGACAGTTTGGATGTTAATGTAGTAGATATCATATATCTGGCTGAAAGATGAAAGTTTATTTAAGATGGTATCTGACAGTTTGGATGCTAATGTAGTAGATATCATATATCTCGCTGAAAGATGAAAGTTTATTTAAGATGGTATCTGACAGTTTGGATGTTAATGTAGTAGATATCATATATCAGGCTGAAAGATGAAATCTTATTAAAGATGGTATCTGACAGTTTGGATGTTAATGTAGTAGATATCGTATATCTGGCTGAAAGATGAAAGTTTATTTAAGATGGTATCTGACAGTTTGGATGTTAATGTAGTAGATATCATATATCAGGCTGAAAGATGAAAGTTTATTTAAGATGGTATCTGACAGTTTGGATGTTAATGTAGTAGATATCATATATCTGGCTGAAAGATGAAAGTTTATTTAAGATGGTATCTGACAGTTTGGATGTTAATGTAGTAGATATCAAATATCAGGCGGAAAGATGAAAGCTTATTAAAGATGGCATCTGACAGTTTGGATGTTAATGTAGTAGATATCATATATCAGGCGGAAAGATGAAAGCTTATTAAAGATGGCATCTGACAGTTTAGATGTTAATGTTGTAGTAGATATCATATATCAGGCGGAAAGATGAAAGCTTATTAAAGATGGCATCTGACAGTTTGGATGTTAATGCTGCAGTAAATACAATATATCAGGTTAAAACAAGAAATAATATTTAACATAGTATCCGACATTTTGGATGTTAATTTTGTAGTTTGGATCCCCTTTCTTTCATAAGCAAGCAAATACAATATTGTCACTGGAAACTATCCCGCGAAATGCAGTTTATTGATGTCCTAAATTCGATGGAAAAGTATAAAAGCATAGCACCCCACTTGTCATGACACAAGATATTTCCTATCCGAACCACGCTGCACAGTAAGCTCCTTCAAAACTAAGAAAACCACGTGACGATTTACTTTTGAGATACCCTGACATGATCTTATCTGGCCCCTATATCTATAAATTTCATTCGTGCTTAATGTGTACTGTCGAAAACTTACGGTAAGATTACTGACAACCTTAACTTATTTTAAGGTATAATTTTCGTTGTTGTGTATATAAGATCTAGGCAACCTGTCGGCTCCAATACTGGATGCAGAATTTTGTCTGGTTAATGCTTGGGTTTGGATGTTTGTATTTTTCTCATTACCTCTCCAGTCTTTTACTTCATATTTTAACCCACACACAACACAGAAATAGAAAATACAATAGTGTTGTTATAATAGTACATATCATGTTTATATAATATTTTAACCACTATCATTTTATCCGTGTTTAGTTATAGACAACACGGTAGTGAAGGAAAGAGAGATAAGGTTGACAGTTTTCCTTTTTGGTGACAATTACACAAGTTTCCTCTCGTTCTAAGTAAGATAGAAGTGCTTTACATTTTTATAACTGTAAATGACCTTTTATTTACCTGTTTTCAAATATTAAATTTATTTTAGGACAGAATCTTTCTTTGGAAGTAGGATTTTGCGTTTGTTTGTAAGATGCTGGGTGTAAAAGGACATACCCGATTGGTACCTCACCGTCCGTTGCCCTGTTGGTGCCCCACTTATCCGAAGCTGTGAAGAGGCTTGACATAAGTCAATGTGGTCTTATAGTAATAAATGGGTAAGGTCTGATTGTCTGACAACACGCCTACTTATGAATATTTATACACGGTGTTCTAACAACAAGTAAAGTCTGATAATTCCGATAACCACATTGTCTTGCATGTATGTGCCATTCCGTATTTATTACGATTTCGCGTAAAATTAGCTTTAACATATATATTTGTATGGATTGAAAATGCGTAAGGTCCGATGGTCTGATGACCACGCCTCGTTATGTATATTGATACAGGGTCGTTCATAAACACATACGGTTTAATCATTCCACCAACAACTATTAGATACCCTACTATTATTATAACGTTATATTTATTAAGCACAACAGTACAACCACACCTGAATAACTTTGAGATCAATGTAAAAACATCCATCTATTGTTATACTTTTAATCTAGGTATAGACGCTACATCTACCGTGCTGTTAACCTACAGATTCTGATCATACGGGGGGGGGGGGGGGGGGGGGGACACAGGCCTGTCCATACATCTATAAAAATACTAAATAAACATATTTTATAATTCGCATATAACACTAAATCTCTCCTTCTCCTTATAAGCTAAAGTATTTGAATAATATTCTTACTCTATAGACAATGGAAGATATCCTTTGTAATTGTCAAACACGGGTATACATATCTCCTTTGCCTTCTTTCTCTCGATCGTTTGCTTTGTAAAACTTTATCTCTTATAACTCTCTTTCTATGGTGCATGTAGATGAATAAAAAAGAAAATAAAAATTGGCACTCAACGGGACCACAGAAATAAATACCGGTCCCATCATCCACATGTTAACCAGTCTCTCCTATATATATATAAATTGACCAAACGTAGTTTGGAAACTTAGGACAGGCCTGAAACATCTTATAATTGGGACTGTACATAACTAACTGTACATAATATCTATTATTTAAATTATTGATATTTTAACAAGACATAATCTTAACTGGTCCTTAAAAGATGCAATAAGCACTTATGTTTTAACTTTTATTTTAAACAACAACATTTCTTGGATTTTAAATTGTTTCGTTTATCTTCATGTGATGTCCCCAACACCTATACATTTAATCTAGAAACATATTGCCAATTCACAGTTACGCAACAACCACCCTTAAATTTAAATTCTAAATTGTATTTACCTTCATGGCAATAGGCAACCCTCACGCCATTAATACAAATTAACTGTGCTATTTGATTTTAAACTTCTATATATTAATGCTCGCTCTATAACAATAGTTTGGGCGAGGGTAAATAAAACCAAGTACTGATTAATCATTCCACCAAAAGCTATTTAAATCAGTTCTTTACATTTAGTGATGTTGCGTTAAATTTGTCTCGATTAAGTTTTCTGAGTCTTTAGTGTCTATAAATACATTTAATTCCAAATTGTTTAAACTCAACATAAAACAAACCACATAACGTACTTACTTGTATGAGATACGATACTCCCGATGGCTACGCCTCTTAATAAACATTAGTCTGATAAGCCCATCAACACGTGATGTTTGATGTTTAATGCCATTAACATATGTAGTTTGACAAGCCCATCAACATGTAATGTTCGATGTTTAATTTCATCAACACACACAGTCTGATAAGCCCAGCTGTTGTAGACAAATGATTGCTACCAACAAGAATGTGTAGAAAGGACAAATGAATCTTCACCATCGTATACATACAAACATTTGTGTTCATTTGGCTTTAAGTCATACCTCCATAATGTTGTTATTACTAAATTCAGAACTGCACTTAAACAATTGAGACTCTCTTCACAAAGATTACATATAGAGACGGGACGTTACCACAAACCTTTTTCTCCATCATTTTAAGAAAGATTATGCGAAATATGCTGTATTAGAAGATGAATATCACTTTCTGCTTGAGTGTTCAGTTTATGACACTTTAGGAAAGCAATATATCAAACAATTCTGTTACAAACACCCCTGTATGATGACGTTTACTGAAAATGCAACAATCGGAAACAACATAGTAAAAGTCATAGCTGGCTACATATACAAAGCCTTTGAATTAAGAAAACTATACAACATTTGTTTCATAACTACAGGTTTCATTTTCCTAACTCCACGCTAAAAATACCTCGATAACATTAATGTGCCTACATGAAAGAAAAATCTGTGTTTCTTTCCATTTCGTAAAACTGTCAGAATATTTAGAATCTGTTAAAAAATAACATAATATCCTTCTTAGACGAATATAGTTTTTGTGTTCATATAAACAAATTTTAAACAAAATGATTATATCCCAAGCAATGAATATGATACGTTCTTTTGGACTAAAAGGAAAAACATTCAATATACTATTTACATTATTTGCATAAGTCTGTTATTAAAACATATTTTATTATGTTTAACTACAATCAAGTTGATTTTTTTATGTTAAACTACAAGCAATATGATTTCATTATGTTAAACTACAAGCACTTTGATTTCATTATGTTAAACTACAAGCAATATGATTGTATTATGCTAAATTAAAAGCAATATGATTTTGTTATGTTCAACTACAAGCAATATAATACCTACCTAGACATCCCTCCCTACCTACCTACCTAGATCTGTAGTCCGTCCGTCCGTCCGTCCAATCGTATATCTTTCGTCCATCCATCCGTCCGTCCGCCCGTCCATGTTTCCATCAATCCATTCATCCATCAATCCATCCATCCATTTATCTGTAATTATTCAATCCATTTTTCTACGTATTTCATAGTTGCTATAAATATCGCTCATACGACTGCACATGTTGATGTTTAATGACCATCAAACATTACGAAATGTATTTGTTGTTGTTGCTAGGTCATATAACCTTATGTGCTCATAGGCTTCACCCACTGCCTAAGTTGTTGTTTATGGACATTTGACTCTTGCTTGCTGGTGGGTTTATTGGGTTTATCAGACAGCATGTTTTGATGTTTATTAAACATCGAACCTTATGTGTTCATAAGCGTATCAGACTGCATGTTTTTAATGTTTATTAAACATCGGACCCGACTTGTTCATAAGCTTATCAGACTGCATGCGTTGATGTTTATTAAGCATCGAACCTTACGTGTTTATGAGCTTAACAGACTGCAGGTGTTTATGTTTATTAAGCATCGAACCTTACGTGTTTATGAGCTTAACAGACTGCAGGTGTTTATGTTTATTAAACGTCGGACCTTATGCTTTGGTGGGTTTATCAGACTTCATATGTTAACTACTGTGTGGCCATCGTTAATATCGTTCCTCGTATAAGTTTACGTTTTGTAGTTTCTTTCATCTTGATTTGTATAAATACTTGTTTGTGACAGAATATAAATATTTTTAATGAGGTGTGGTTATCAGACTTGCGTATTTATAGCAGCAGATCGCATGTACTTATACTTTAACGCAAACTTAATGCGAAATCGTCATAAACACGTAATGGTAAATAGGGATCTAGTAAACAGATGTAAGGAAGTGTTGATATAGGAATTATCAGATCTTACGTATTTTATTAGACCGAGCGTAAGTATTCATAAGGAGGCGAGGTCATCACGCTATCGGACCGTACGTATTTATATATATCAGACCGCACTAGTTTATCTGAAGACCCCACCGAAATATCACACAGTGTCACCGGAAGTAGCAAGACTGCAAACAATCTGTTGTGTTTTGGATTATATTCTTGCCAGAAATGTCGGATTTAGGATGATTTCAGGGTAGTAATTGTTTCTTAGTTATATATTTCGTTCGGGTAATTAAGCCCCACAGTTGTGGGTTTGTTTGCTCTCGTTTTATTGTGTATAAAATGCTTGAAAACAAAACCCAAATTGCTATTTTCGCTATCTTTTTATCTACAACAGGAACAAGTACACTACTGAGGTAATGTTTGCTTTGCTTTATGGTATATATTTACCGGTATATGTGACAGCCAATGTTTGACACTGTGAGCAACCCGATGCCGCCGCTGTGATGGGTAAGTTAGGAGATGGGCCCTGGACCAGAGTCTGTTGAGAATTGTGAAGAATGGATTCCTGTGCGAGTATGTTTGGGTTTTTCAGTCTATGCGAGAGAAACTCTACCAACTTCCATCTGCCCTTACTTACAAACTGCATGGAGAGGCAATGTGGCGGGCCAAGTAGCCCAGCTTGTTGCTAAAATGGCTTTAATTTTAAGATAGCAGTTAACATTTAACTGAAAACAAGTATACTACATGTTTTGGGGTGAACTTGGCACCGAAATAATACAGTTAATATATAAATATGCATAGACCATGATAAAAGGTTGTACGGAGACAAGTTCTCCTGATTTTGCCCCCGCCCCAAGCTCAAGCCTCTCGGGCCACAGCCAGGGGCCGAACCAGACAAACCATGCTAGATCGTAACTGAATGCATGTATATGGGATAAACTAATTAACTTTAATTAACTTATATTCACATATTACTATATTTAAAAGGAGTCTGCAAAGTCAAGTCTTCCTGACTTACCCGGCCCAAGCCCGAGCCTCTCAGGCTACAGCCAGGGGCCGAACCAGACAAACCCTGCTAGATCATAACTGAATGCATGTATATGTGATAAACTAATTAACTTTAATTAACTTATATTCACATATTACTATATTTAAAAGGAGTCTGCGAAGTCAAGTCTTCCTGACTTACCCGGCTCAAGCCCGAGCCTCTCAGACATGGGGCTGATCCTGACAGGCTGGGCTAGGTTCCAGAGTAATAACCCGGGGAAACCTCTAAATTTAGTATATTTGATATGCAAGACAGATATAGCTTAGTAAGTAATAATTTATTATTAATATCAAAGCATTAATATATTAATGGTTATTAAGATATGTTGATTCTATTTCCTCTGGGTATATAGATAGTTTAGTCTGATTGTACTTTAATTTTTGATGAAAAGATTACTTTAAGTTTATCCATTGTTATTGTTTAAATCACAATCACATATACTTTTAATGTTTGGATCATTTTTGTATCTTAAATGTGTTAATTTACCAAAAGATATACTAGTATACAAAATAGAAATTGCAGTCGACTGGTAAAGTGAGCGTTGGTCCATGCAGGTGCAGTTCCTAGGTGAATTATCAGTTCGATTCTGATGTGGACCTGTCCACTTGCAAGCCTGTTGACTACATTTATTGTTTTTATTAATTAGAATCCCTCTCTCTAGGGCACCCATCTGTTCCAATCTGATTAGATGTTACATTTGGTAAATCATGCCGAGCATGTCACATTTTTAGTATAGTCAGTAAGTGCTCGAAAGACAGGATTTTGTATTATTTATGGGGAAATAGTTAATTTTGTAGATTTACTGGAAGACTGTTCTTAAAAAAACATCTTCTTAAGTAATTGCTTCTGTCCAGTGAACTCGGTACTTCAGCAGAAAATGTTACTCATCATTGATAGTATTACAGGTAGTACAGGTAAGATTTAAGTTTGGTATATATTGTCCTGTACTACCAGGTAGTAAAGTTTTTGTTGTATTCAGCCTAGTGATACATTTGTCTGGTCTTAAGTTATCCAAATACATAAAGTGTAGATCAAGCGATGGTAAGGGTCTACCATTATTAAGTATTGTATTTTCTGTAGATGTTTTCTTGCCCCATGTCTGTAAAATATGTTTTGCTGATAGAATATATTTCAGATGGGGATAGACCAAGATGTTGAGTCACATCTGATAGATTGAGGCATATTTAAATGTTATTTAAGAGATCGGGTCTAGATCTGCTATTGTAAATTTCATTGATATTAGTAAAGCCAAAGTGTCAGGAAGAATATCAGATTTGTTTGCGTTTTGTCTTAGTTTCCAGCATAAAGCTTGCATTATGGCGTTTAATTCTACATTAAAGCTTGAAATCTTATCAGTAATTCTATCAATAAGCTTAAAATCTTTACTAGGGATGACAAAGGCAGAGGCCAGGATGCCCGTGAATGGATCTTTCTTCCATCTGTATATTTTAACCAGTCTGAATAATTTGTTTGACAATTGTATCTTTCCCTATACATTGCTGGCATGGTGTTATTATTCCCTTTTCATTGCTGCCATGATGTAATTATTCCCTAAACATTGCTGCCATGGTGACATCATTCTCTATACATTGCTGCCATGGTGTTATTATTCCCTATACATTGCTGACATGATGTTGTTATTCCCTATACATTGCTGCCATGATGTTATTATTCTATATACATTGCTGTCATGGTGTTATTATTCCCTAAACATTGCTGCCATGATGTTATTATTCTCTATACATTGCTGTCATGGTGTTATTATTCCCTATACATTGCTGCAATGGTGTTATTATTTCATATACATTGCTGCCATGATGTTATTATTCCCTATACATTGCTGCCATGATATTATTATTCCCTATACATTGCTGCCATGGTGTTATTATTCCCTATACATTGCTGCCATGGTGACATCATTCTCTATACATTGCTGCCATGGTGTTATTATTCCCTATACACTGCTGCCTTGGTGTTATTATTCCCTATACATTGCTGCCATGATGTTATTATTCCCTATACATTGCTGCCATGATATTATTATTCCATGTACATTGCTGCCATGGTGTTTTTTTCACTATACATTGCTGCCATGGTGTTATTATTCCATATACCTTGCTGCCATGTTATTATTCCCTATACATTGCTGCCATGGTGTTATTATTCCCTATAAATCGCTGCTATGTGTTTTAGTCCTTATACATTGCTGCCATGTTGTTATTATTTCCTATACATTGCTGACATGATGTTATTATGTCCTATACATTGATGCCATGGTGTTATTATTTCCTATACATTGCTGCCATGGCGTTATTATTCCCTATGCTTTACTGCCATGGTGTTATTATTCCCTATACATTACTGCCTTGATGTTATTATTCCCTATACATTACTGCCATGGTGTTATTATTCCCTATACATTGTTGCCTTGGTGTTATTATGCCCTATATATTGCTGCCATGACGTTATTATTCCCTATACATTGTTGTCATGACGTTATTATGCCCTATATATTGCTGCCATGACGTTATTATTCCCTATACATTGCTGTCATGACGTTATTATGCCCTATATATTGCTGCCATGACGTTATTATTCCCTATACATTGCTGTCATGGTGTTATTATTTCCTATACATGTCTGCCATTTCATTATTATGTCCTATACATTGCTGCTATGTGTTATTATTCCCTATACATTGCTGTCATATTGTTATTATTCCCTATACATTGCTGCCATGATGTTATTATTCCTTATACATTGCTGCCATAGTGTTATTCTTCCCTATACATTGCTGCCATGGTGACATTCTTCCCTATACATTTTAGTCGTGGTGTTATTATTCACTATATATTGCTGCCATGGTGTTATTATTCCCTATACATTTTAGTCGTGGTGTTATTATTCCCTATACATTGCTGCCATGGTGTTATTATTCCCTATACATTGCTGCCATGATGTTATTATTCCCTATACATTGCTGATGTGGTGTTATTATTCCCTATACATTGCTGCCATGATGTTATTATTCCCTATACATTGCTGATGTGGTGTTATTATTCCCTATACATTGCTGCCATGATGTTATTATTCCCTATACATTGCTGCCATGGTGTTATTATTCCCTATACATTGCTGCCATGATGTTATTATTCCCTATACATTGCTGATGTGATGTTATTATTCCCTATACATTGCTGATGTGGTGTTATTATTCCCTATACATTGCTGCCATGATTGTATTATGACCCATGCATTCTGCCATATTGTTATTATTCCCTATACATTGCCGCCATGATGTTACTATTCCCTATACATTGTTGCCATGGTTTTATTATTCTCTATATATTGCTGCCATGGTGTTATTATTGCCTATACATTTTAGTCGTGGTGTTATTATTCACTATATATTGCTGCCATGGTGTTATTATTGCCTATACATTTTAGTCGTGGTGTTATTATTCACTATACATTGCTGCCATGGTGTTATTATTGCCTATACATTTTAGTCGTGGTGTTATTATTCACTATACATTGCTGCCATGGTGTTATTATTCCCTATACATTTTAGTCGTGGTGTTATTATTCACTATACATTGCTGCCATGGTGTTATTATTCCCTATACATTTTAGTCGTGGTGTTATTATTCACTATATTTTGCTGCCATGGTGTTATTATTCCCTATACATTTTAGTCGTGGTGTTATTATTCACGATACATTGCTGCCATGGTGTTATTATTCCCTATACATTTTAGTCGTGGTGTTATTTTTCACGATACATTGCTGCCATGGTGTTATTTTTGCCTATACATTTTAGTCGTGGTGTTATTATTCACTATATATTGCTGCCATGGTGTTATTATTCCCTATACATTTTAGTCGTGGTGTTATTATTCACTATACATTGCTGCCATGGTGTTATTATTCCCTATACATTGCTGATGTGGTGTTATTATTCCCTATACATTGCTGCCATGGTGTTATTATTCCCTATACATTGCTGATGTGGTGTTATTATTCCCTATACATTGCTGATGTGGTGTTATTATTCCCTATACATTGCTGATGTGGTGTTATTATTCCCTATACATTTTAGTCGTGGTGTTATTATTCACTATATATTGCTGCCATGGTGTTATTATTCCATATACATTTTAGTCGTGGTGTTATTATTCACTATATATTGCTGCCATGGTGTTATTATTCCCTATACATTTTAGTCGTGGTGTTATTATTCACTATACATTGCTGCCATGGTGTTATTATTGCCTATACATTGCTGATATGGTGTTATTATTCCCTATACATTGCTGCCATGGTGTTATTATTGCCTATACATTTTAGTCGTGGTGTTATTATTCACTATATTTTGCTGCCATGGTGTTATTATTCCCTATACATTTTAGTCGTGGTGTTATTATTCACGATACATTGCTGCCATGGTGTTATTATTGCCTATACATTTTAGTCGTGGTGTTATTATTCACTATATATTGCTGCCATGGTGTTATTATTCCCTATACATTTTAGTCGTGGTGTTATTATTCACTATGTATTGCTGCCATGGTGTTATTATTCCCTATACATTTTAGTCGTGGTGTTATTATTCACTATACATTGCTGCCATGGTGTTATTATTCCCTATACATTTTAGTCGAGGTGTTATTATTCACTATATTTTGCTGCCATGGTGTTATTATTCCCTATACATTTTAGTCGTGGTGTTATTATTGCCTATACATTTTAGTCGTGGTGTTATTATTCACTATACATTGCTGCCATGGTGTTATTATTCCCTATACATTGCTGCCATGGTGTTTTTTTCACTATACATTGCTGCCATGATATTATCATTCCATGTACATTGCTGCCATGGTGTTTTTTTCACTATACATTGCTGTCATGGTGTTATTATTCCATAAACATTGCTGCCATGTTATTATTCCCTATATATTGCTGACATGATGTTATTATGTCCTATACATTGATGCCATGGTGTTATTATTTCCTATACATTGCTGCCATGGCGTTATTATTCCCTATGCTTTACTGCCATGGTGTTATTATTCCCTATACATTACTGCCTTGATGTTATTATATCCTATACATTACTGCCATCGTGTTATTATTCCCTATACATTGTTGCCTTGGTGTTATTATGCCCTATATATTGCTGCCATGACGTTATTATTCCCTATACATTGCTGCCATGTTATTATCATTCCCTGTACATTGCTGCCATGGTGGTTTTTTTCACTATACATTGCTGCCATGATGTTATTATTCCCTATACATTGCTGTCATGGTGTTATTATTCCCTATACATTGCTGCTTTGTGTTTTTAGTCCTTATACATTGCTGTCATGGTGTTATTATTTCCTATACATGTCTGCCATTCCGTTATTATGTCCTATACATTGCTGCTATGTGTTATTATTCCCTATACATTGCTGTCATATTGTTATTATTCCCTATACATTGCTGCCATGATGTTATTATTCCTTATACATTGCTGCCATAGTGTTATTTTCCCCTATACATTGCTGCCATGGTGACATTCTTCCCTATACATTGCTGCCATGATGTTATTATTCCTTATACATTGCTGCCATGGTGTTATTATTCCCTATACATTGCTGTCATGGTGTTATTATTCCCTATACATTGCTGCCATGATGTTATTATTCCCTATACATTTTAGTCGTGGTGTTATTATTCCCTATACATTGCTGCCATGGTGTTATTATTCCCTATACATTTTAGTCGTGGTGTTATTATTCCCTATACATCGCTGCTATGTGTTATTATTCCCTATACATTTTAGTCGTGGTGTTATTTTTCACTATACATTGCTGCCATGGTGTTATTATTGCCTATACATTTTAGTCGTGGTGTTATTATTCCCTATACATTGCTGATGTGGTGTTATTATTCCCTATACATTGCTGCCATGATTGTATTATGATCCATGCATTCTGCCATATTGTTATTATTCCGTATACATTGCCGCCATGATGTTACTATTCCCTATACATTGTTGCCATGGTGTTATTATTCTCTATATATTGCTGCCATGGTGTTATTATTGCCTATATATTGCTGCCATGGTGTAATTATTCCCTATACATTTTAGTCGTGGTGTTACTATTCACTATACATTGCTGCTATGGTGTTATTATTCCCTATACATTTTAGTCGTGGTGTTATTATTCACTATACATTGCTGCCATGGTGTTATTATTCCCTATACATTTTAGTCGTGGTGTTATTATTCACTATACATTGCTGCCATGATGTTATTATTCCCTATACATTTTAGTCGTGGTGTTATTATTCACTATACATTGCTGTCATGGTGTTATTATTGCCTATACATTTTAGTCGTGGTGTTATTATTCACTATACATTGCTGCCATGGTGTTATTATTCCCTATACATTGCTGATGTGGTGTTATTATTCCCTATACATTGCTGCCATGATTGTATTATGATCCATGCATTCTGCCATATTGTTATTATTCCGTATACATTGCCGCCATGATGTTACTATTCCCTATACATTGTTGCCATGGTGTTATTATTCTCTATATATTGCTGCCATGGTGTTATTATTCCCTATACATTGCTGCCATGGTTTAATTGTTCCCTATACATTGCTGCCATTATGTTATTATGCATTTCTGCCGGGACGTTTGTCGCTTGCAACCATTGCTGTGGGGGAGTTATTAAAGTTTTAAACATTTGACAATATAACTTAGTATTGAAATTTATGGAAATAATTGACCGTATGCATTTCCGACATGATTTTGTATGTGTTGTTTTGGTTTCGACTTGTTATTAGTCCGTTTAAATTCCAGACTGAGATTGAATTTGGTGTATACGACCTAGTAACTAGATGTCTGTAACTCATTCGGTAAATATCATTGGATGAACCAAATATTATTTGAGCAGCCATTCTCATGTTGATCTGCAAAGTGTAATGCCTGCATAAAATGTTCATGCATCGTATGTGTGTCACACGTTCACGACACGGCTGAAAATAAATAACAACGAACCTACGTAGTCGGCTGAAACTGTTATTTTACAAAAGTGAAAGGTAGACATGTTGACATTTACTTTTAATCAGTAACTCGTCGAAAGAAACCACCAGCATTGGAATGCAGACAGGAAGGAGATATTACTAATTTAAAATGTATGTGCATTTTAAATTTTAAATGTTAATCCGTGCTATGTTTAATAAAAGAAATCACTTCAATATTCAAGAAGATATCACTAGAGCAGTTACTTTACTTAACCTCATCCACAACACGATGTGCTCAGGTAAGCTAAAAATAAAATATCGAAAAAAAAAATGTTTAAAAATTATTAATGAATAAAATTAGTGATAGAGATGTATCAAATATCGAACTTAGCGTTGTCCTTACGTCTGTTTTATTTGGAGTGATGCTCATAACTATATATATTTCCTTTATGTATATATGTATCAATTAGGAGGGTAAAAATAAATAGTCTTGATATTATATTACTATTTCCTCTTATTAACGCATAGATAAATGTAAAATACTTACAAAGTAAGCTAATTCAGATTTACATTTTTGAATCCTATTAAGCTTTTTAATACAGTACGTGGGTAAGGGGGGAATGACATAACCCCGACAATATCCGATATATATATATTTATATATTATAGAGTGTGTTTTAAAATGTACTAAAACACAACTTCATGTAAAATATTATTTACAATATTCTCTTTACCCCTAGCAGCATTTAGTGTTTGGAAAATATAGGATAAGGTAAAGCAACCTGATACTTTTTTCTAATTTGAAGGTTATTTGGATTTCACTGACAGAATGACGAAAAGCATACATTAAATACTTTATTATGTAGACAGACAAAGATATTAGTTTAAGTACTTAAAGAAGAAAAAACAAAGCAAACATAACATATATATTGGCATCTCTATCAAACACAGGTTTTACATTCTACATTCAAATACACGTACATAAGTACAACTATTATTGTAGTCTTTTCGATGTACCAATCATCTAAAACATCTACTAGTTTAAGCTATGTTCTAACAATTCACAATTCCAGTAACAATCATTGGTATCATATTTTAAATGGTTAATCAACATAAAGGCCTCTCTTTACTTTTCACCAAACGTTCCTTAATCAAATCTATGAGAAACGTATCTCATTTGGTCCCCAAATCAGATCAGGTATGCGGCATTTTAGAAATCGACATTTTCAGAGGAAAGCAGTCCCCGGGCCTTTCTAGTACCAAATGTATGCAACTGAACATACTTTTGCTCAAAGTAATTTTGGCAAAATTCAAGAAAAGAGTCAAAGTCGTTTGTACGTAGTCGACAAAAGAATCGATTGTAATTAGGTTAAGCAAAGCAAACACTTAATAGCGTTCTTCAAACTCAATCTAACTAGAATACATTTAAAGAGCGTTTTCTAGAATACATAGCACGTGCATATTTCTTGTATAAACAGAACAATCTGTGATCCTAAACTTATAGAATATTTGAAATCAACATGTAGTGTAAACAATACAATGAAATATATTTGGCCTGACAATGACGAAATATTAAAACAAAATGCGGATCATGTACACATAAACTGTATGTTAACCAATGTCCAGACCGCCCATTCTTTCTAAAAACAGCAGCAATAAGTACAATACAACAATTATCGATTACATATTCATCTCCATTGACACATCTGTCCATACAAAAGATAATCGACGAACATAATAATAATAAAGGTGCATTTTATTTTATTTCATATACCAACATCTTTGTTAATCCAGAGCGGATTGGTGATGCATAGCAAGGAACACGAATAAAAGTCGTATAACATCTACTAAATACATTATAATGTTAAGTTTTAAACACCTGTACAATTTTATCGAATGTGATTCTGATTTACTTCTGAACACATACCCGTCATTCTAGAAATCCAATATTTCACAGGAGAGACTGCCCCGGACCACCCTTATAGTAAATGTGTTCATAACAACCTTCGAATACATCATTAATGGTATCTCTAAAGGTGGTATCCAACAGTTTGCCTATAACAAATTCATGTTACAATACATTACCACTACTTTCGGGAAACGAGACACAATTTCTGCATACACTCTTACTTTAGTATAGATAAATACGGTTTTGAAGACTGCATATATTGTTGGTACAGATCGCATTAAAACACTCATTCCAAATTCAATCATCCGAAATCGATATATAAACACGATGGGATTTCTGATAAAAATATCGACGGCAGAGCGTATTACTTAGATGACCATACAACGTCATCTCAAAAGTGAATGGTCACGTGGTATTCTTAGTTAAAAATAGCTATCCCAGCAGCGTGTCTCAGATAGGAAATACCTGGTTACAATGAGAAATAAGGATTTATATTTCACTATTCACAATGCGTATATGTAACAATACCTAAGGCACTAAGCAGCATTTTTCCTGAACTTTCCAGGTAACAATGACATGTTATGGTTATTGGAGAACATTTGTTTTGGTCCAAACTGTTGAATACCACCTTTAAGGATCATTGTATGTCTTCTATATGTAATATATGACATTGACGTGTACAGAAATACACAAATCATAAAGTGAGATCGTTTAAACATTTGAAGAATGATCACGCCCGCTCATGGTTAAATCCTAGATCCGCTCTTGGAATCATTAGGGGATACGGAATGATATGTAAAACGGTATTGTTACATATACGCATAGATTACAGCATAAACATCGATTATGGGATCAAAACAGATGCCACACACAATAGAAACAAGTATATTTTGCAAATTATATTGACATAAAATGTGACTAAATATTTAAATCACTACCCCCGCCCCCTACCCCGCATCGTCCCGAGATATTTTTGAAAACGCACCTTCTATAAAAGTCCAAGAGGGTTGGGTGTCGCATACATTTAACCAATATTTTAATTGTCAAATAACTGTTAGAAGTCTAATTCTATACACAGTTCAGCGTAAATAATAAATTGCCCTAGTCGAAATTACTTAAGCAATATTTGATCGTTATAACTGACTTCATGATCAATTTTCATTTGAATATAAACTCGTCACATCTATTTAGAAGAATTGAACAATTAATTTATCTTCTTAATCAACTTGTCACCGATCTTACATGTTTCTTTATTTTACAATATCATCACTGATATTGGATTTGCTGCAGATAGAACAGTTATGCACAATTCTAACTGAACCTCGCATCTCATAGTTGTTAATTGTGTGTGAAGTTTATGTGCTTTAAATATTATATACTAACTAGATAATATACACTATGTAGTAAAATTGACGTCTTGCTGGTCGCATCTACAATTGTTTCAACCAAATAACATCGAAAATCGCTTAATGGTTGTTTATATAACAACTTTCGGACATTATTTGTATTTATGTACAAACCGCTACATGTGACACGAAACATAAAATGTGAATAGAATTATGAATGTTTGAATTGAAAATGTATTAAATTCTGAAGAAATCTGATTCGAAGGCCAAATAATTCAGCAATGTAGTAATTTATTGAAGACGTCGCGTCTTTTTGTTGATTTTTCGGGAAAGCGTATTATCCGAGTCTGATGACGTCATATTGTTATGATTAACGACGTCATTATTTTGATGTTGATGTAAAATATACAAACATGGCGAACTGAGATGAAAACATCAAACTGAATTTAAATAAACTTTAATTGTAGGAACGTTTTTTATAAAATATTTAATGCAAATACAACAATACATCAACTACATACTTATCTGTAATATTTACAGAAGAACCGAGTTTTAAATACACGTTTTAATTTCATTTTATTCCTAAACAAAATGTCGGTGGAAGATTGTTTTGCTAAAATGTTGATTTAATTCCACTTTTATAACGAGTCACTAATTCACAAAATGTCACAATCAGCAACAAAAGGAGAAACACAAATGGAAAACAAAATGTCCGGCAATAATTAATATAAACTTTACTTCCATTCCACCATCAGAAGCTGATCACTTTTCTCCCCAACGACATACAAGGAACTCCTGCTCACATCATAACTGAGGCAGTCTGGACGCCACGTTATCCCATCTTCCTCGGACAATATCTGACCTACCACGTGACCATCCTCGGTCACCTTGACTACGTTGTGTGAGTCCGCTCCGCAGACAAACACGTGACCGTGATGGTCAGTGGTCACACCCGAGGCATCAGACAGTCCGAGATCCTGCTGGGAGAGACAGAATATCGGCCTACCGTCCGTGCCGACACATACAAGACCTCTGTTCCCGTCAGTCACATAGAGTCGGTCGCCGGAACTGTTCACGGCGATGTGTCGGATGTGAGAGAACAGTTGCCGGCCGTCGGTGTCCTTGAAGATCTCCCTCAGCTTCCTGCCACTCCTCACGTCGTGTACATACAAGATGGTACCACGCAACTCATACCCAGCACAGTACATCAGTCTGCCATGACAAGCGATAAAGACGGTCCAATGTCCCAACTCGACGGCTCGTGTCCTGGTCAGACTGACTGTGTTGTACACGTGGACGTGGGTAGATTCAAAGAAGGCAACCTGGAAATACAGAAATGTAGACCAGAGTAAAACATTGTAAATGTACAGATTGTGTTGGTGACAAAATACACGTCAGCGTTCACAGTCGTAAATGATGCAACCTGAAAATAGAGGGAGAGGAAACAGAACATTAATAAAGTCTTCGGCCCGTATACACCAACCATTCTTAAGTAAGAATTGGTAAAGTCATGAATTTTAATTCACAATATCTTCAGCGTATACTAAGCTATAAGTCTGATAATGTTGCTTGACAATTTAACTGATACTCTGAGCTTAAAATCCCAGTTTACCTCCATACAAAAGCTTAGTTTTCTTGGTATAAAATGGTGACTTGGGCTCAAGTAGTGACTTCCGTTAAGAAATGCTTGGTGAATACAGGCCTTTATGTCGTGGCACAAGTTCGATCAATTTGTGGTGGAGTAAACATGGCTGACAGTCATCCACACAACAACCTGCAAATATAGACATGTAAATCAGGTAAACATTAGAAAGAAAATTATGTAAACAATTGCTAGAAAAAATGGCAATATTCAGTCGTTCATAGTCGGTCAGCTTGCTAGTGCCTGGCCTAAATCAGATAGATACAGTTACGACTCAATAACCCGAAAATACAAATATGTACACTTTGGTTACACTCGCTGTCCTCCTGGCTCTGTTAAGCTTGAGTACCTTGGTGGAAAGTCCTCACTTGTGTCTGAAGTGTGGAAACGTAAAAACATGGTTATTTATAGGACTACGTAAAAATATTTGTAACAGTTTAAATAAAAGACAATCAACATTTAGAATAGAGTTTAATGTAGTTACGTCTTGCTTTCTGAATCAATAACGGATGGAATTTACGGTAAACTCACAGCTATTGTGCAAAATGCATTGTGTCTAGATCTAGTCATCTACATGAAACAGAGATCTAAAATCACAGCCATGGTTTTCAAACATTATTTTAACCAAACTTAAGCATAAAGCAATTTAAAAAGGCATATATTAAAAAGCATATTTAGAATATTCAAACTTATACTTAACAAGATATCTTTACACATCTTTCCTCAATACCTCGCAGAATTCATCTCACTCAGTTCATGAACGCTCAACTTGTTGATTTTTTCAAATATTTATGACGTCATATTTTGTCACGAGACGAATGGAATGTGCACAAAAGTTTGTATGAACACATTTACGCGATAACATGTGTTCGGCATATTACTTTATGATCAATGTGTGTAATTTCGGAGGATAAATCAAGCAAATTTTGATTTGTATTACTTGTATCGCACACCACGACTGATAGTGCGTTATGTTTTCCGTATGTCGTGATATGATATATATTACTATAATGCTGGGGCGTAGCTGGGCTTTTGATGTGCCGGGGTGGGGGTAGGGGGCCAAATTAAATAATATCGCGCCAATAACTGATCCTTTGTCGAGCATAGAATCGATGTTAAAGGTGGTATCCGACAGTTTTGACAACATATTTTCATTAAACATCTTAATAAACTATTGTTACCTGAACAGATCCCGCTAAATGCTGTTAACTGTTGTCCTACACCTGTCTGAAAAGTGTACCGTAATGCCATAATCGTCATTACAAACATGTATTAATTTTTCTATCTGAGCCACGCTGCACAGCCATTTCTAAACCAAGACAACCACGTGACCACCTGTTTTAGCTCATCCACAACATCCGCTGTGATGTCGAAATCCCAATCGTTCATATTTATAGATTTAAACAGAATGAACATTTTAAGTGTTGATTAACGAGTTTTATTGCCCCCAAATTAAGATACTGTTGAAAATTGTCAAAGCTTATACTAAAGTTCTTCAGAAATTATGCACAAATACCCCAAACAGAGGTCAAATATTGTTATGTATATTAAATATAGGCAAACTGTTGGATACCACCATTCAGGTTTGAATCTATGTAGATGTTCAATCTGCCGGACTATATCTCAAGTCCGTGAGACAATAATTAAATGTATATACTGTGTAGTTATTTAGGGAGAATTCTAACAATTAGCATTGTAAACCACAATTTTATGTAATTTCTTCATATATAGGGCAGTACGAAGAGGTATCGTATTATTATCTCCTATCAATGGAAAAAGGTCTCAAAATAAAAAAATAAAAATTCAGCACAGGACATGTGGGCAATTTGTTTAACACGTAGCCTATTTTCATACTATTTAATAATATACTGCTATTGTCCTCATGTTGTTTAAACCTTCAATTAATACACTACTCCAAAGCACTCAGATGTTCAATAACAGATTGACATATTGGCGTAGATTGGGCGGAACTGCATACACTGTGTAAGGTTGTCAAACGGGATTACTATTTTCACTTGTTTTCTTTTTTCTGAATTGCCATTTTTAGTAAAAAAATGTTTGATTTTTGCACTCAGTGTGTATGCGTGCGCGTGTGACTGTGCGTGTGTGCCTGCGCGTGTGTCTGTAAATAGAAACCGCCATTTATTATCTCACAGTCTCTCCGCTTACCAGGGCCATGCTTCCTTAACCAAAAAGAGCGCTACTATGACAGAATATTGAAAAATATATTCTTTGCAACAGTGACCTTGACCAGACGAACACCCATAGCGACCCAAAACTTGCACTACCCATAAGGTTCCTATGTATAATATAATATATCAATCTTGGAAATTAACGCACATCTGCTTCTCACCTGTCTTCCCGAACGCACGCCGAATGACGGAAATCTAATTGTAACGTTGGTTCAAATACGTCACGTGGGGTATGAATATATATATGACATATATTTGAATATGTTCAGCAAGAACAATCGGTAATCAGACTTGTTCTGTTTTCCTGATGATAAATGTTAATTATTCTTATACTATAACGTAAGAACATTTGGTTGTTTTCTCGAATACTGGTCGGTACAGTTTGTCTACGCAGGGGCGGATCCAGGATTTCAGAATAGGGGGGGGGGGCGAGGGAGTAACATTCGGCCGCAGGCAGGAGCTGATCGCGCCGCAGGCACGAAATCCGCGGCGGGGGGTCTGGAGGGGGCTCCCCCAGAAAATTTTGAATTCTAGATGCGCTGAGATGCGATTTCCAAGCATCTGTGGGGCATAATTTCCTTATCTATTTGCTCACTTTTAAGGGCAAAATATCCACTGACTTGGACATCTTAAGGTTACTGAAAAGAAACTTATTATCGTAAGAACACTACAATAACCAAGACACTGTCAGTGTATAGTAGAATGAACGTCCTGAATGTGAATAACTATCACTTTATCTGTAAAAAAAGATAAATGCAAGGATATTCCTAGCATTTGCTATTTTTAGGCATATAGAGCATAGAAATGATATATTTACATTGCCAGTCATTCTAAAGCACGAGTTAAAGAATATGAGAGAATTATGAAGTATATATAGAGTGAAGAAACACCAGTCATCAACGTTCAATGGATAATAAAATCTGTCACATATCGAATTAATCCGACAATGGATGGGCAAAGAGCATCCGTCTTGGATGTTTCCGAGCATATATATCACTTTTTTTTTGTTGGTCGTCGAAAAATGGGGGGGCCTTCGGCCCCCCCCCCCCCCCTCTGGATCCGCCCCTGCTACGTGTCCTGATTTGTCCTATTTTGTGCCGAATATACCACAATCATGACTATAAATGACCACAAGTTCAATCACAGTTCTGGTACCTAAATTAGTTTTTGTTACCATTACAATAAAATCAGGCAATTCCGCGTACAAGTATGCAAACAGTGATTCAAATATATGGAAGGGTATATCCGCCAATATTCAATTTCTAATTTGCCAATTGCAACACTGCATATGCTTAAATTTGCACAAACAAGTTCGTTTTTATATGTTTCTAATTCACATCTCTCGTATACAATTTGGAAATTACAAATCTCAACTCACAATTATCAAGTCACAAATTTTATGTTCGTTTACAATTTACAAGTTACAAATTCTCTAGTCACAAATTACTAATGTACAAGTTAAGCATTGCCAACATTCAGACGCTAGGTGGCGGTACCACATAAATATAGACGTCACTAAACTAAAAATAAAACGGAATATCATAAGTTTAAAATAGAACGGAATCATAAATGATTCTTCAAATGAGATACAATAGAAAACAGCCAACGTTATTTGGCGTCAAATTGAACAAGTTACCTTTTGCCCAAAGTAGTTATTAATGTTTATATTAAAATTCTGCAAGTAATTTTACTATATAAGTTTTTGTTATCGGACGTTTCCAGAAGAACATACTATGTGATTCGCATTCGGATTTGTTTACAATTTTTGGAATTTAACTACAACAACAGTGGTACGCGATGTCGTGAGTATGCATTCCCTAGAGTCAGGTGCCCATGTAGCTCAGTTGCTAGAGCACCTACCTCAAGGCAAGAGGTCTTGGGTTCGACCCCCGCCCTCGGTAATAGGATTTTCCAGATCTTTAGTGGCATCAGAAGGAGTTCTTCAGAGAACCCTGTGAAGCAGGAACAGGCTAGGTACTGGTGTCTCTGTCCAGTTGATGCCTGGCTAAAAATAAGGAAGACTAAAAGCTCAGGTAGACCAGGTGGTAGAGCATCTGATTATGATGGAGGTCTTGGGTTCGAACTCAATACAGTGTACCGAATTTTGCCAGGTCGTATCTCTCCGGTTATATCAGGATATATGCATTTAAATGAAAGAGGGTGGAACAATAGAGGGGGGGGGGGCGTGGTAGTGGCTGTCAGACCTGAGAGATTAAAATATACAAACAGCTTCTGAACCAATTCATACAGTTCATATAGTCATATCATGATCACCAGTTAATTAAATACAGAATACTATCCCTAAAATTGTATAGCACAAATATATAGCACATGTGTCTGATTCTGTCGGTAAGAAACTCACAACTTGAAAGCACACACGAACGCGGACCAGTTCAAGCAGTACATTCTATTTATAGATGAACATTCCCGTGTTAGAAGCGCCCCCTTGAGTCCTAATGTTAAACTGGTGTTATGCAGTGTACATTTTACATTAGAGATTTGAGCCTCTAGATTAGTAACTTGTAAATTAGATTCTAGAAATGTAAAATGTATTCCTGATATTCGTTCCGCGATTTGTAATTTGTAAATTGCATATGCGGGAAATGTGAAATTGTCCAAATGTAATGATGAAATGTGAACATTTTCATGTGATATATAAAGGTTAGGATGTAATTAGATAGCGGCATTTAGCATGCCTGGTGTTGCAATTTACAAACTGACATTTGAAGTGACAAATCCGTGTATTGAAAGTTAGAAATAGTAATTAGAATATTTGCGGATATCACCCTCCATACAAATGTACATCTTCTAATTAGCATCAGCTCAGGTGAGCTGAAACACATGACATCACATTTCCTTTCTCAGTATGAAGCAACCACTAATAACACATAAACAATTCCTTTTGAAAAGGACATTTCGTAATGATCTGTGTTTCTATTTTTAGCTATTCAATCACTTTTATTAAATGGGCAATTTTATTTTCTTCTTAATTCATTTGAAAGGCATCTGTACCTGATCAATTATCACTGTGAGAAACATGGCCAATTCAGTGTAAAATGAAGATGGCACTTTTCTCTGTATTTGTTATATTACTTTTGAGGTAAGAGGGGCCAACTGGCGAAATAGCTCAGGTGATAGAGCGTCGTCTTGCGGTTCAGGAGGTCGCGGGTTCAAACCCCGGCCGGGTCAAATCAAAGACTTTAAAGTTGGTAGTAGTGGTTTCCCTCTAAACGCTCGGGGCTAAGGGGACAGCATTATGCCGGACTCATCGGTGTCAGTATAATGGTCCAACCGGGCTCAGTCCCTGGGAACCTCATAAGTGCCCCTGTGCTATAATGATAGAAATATCGCTGCACAGTATCCGAAAAAATGCTGGCAAATCCCATCCCAAATCCCTAAGAGGGACTTAAATAACCCATTTAATGTTTTGCATTTTGACAATATTTTTTCAGTTCTTATGGGTTGTCTCAAGTGGGCCTACTGGACCCAGTAACATCATTGGTAGATGACCGACTCTAGGAGGCCCTAGGTTGGGCGTCCCGGGCTGCGACATACCTAAGTCATTAAAATGGCTGGGGTATAGCTCCCTTGCTAATCTCAAATATAAGGATATATTTATATATATAATTTTGGTTTAATTTAAAAAAAAATGTTTACAGTCAGTTGGGAAAGTTTTTTTCCAACTGCCCATTTTCTGGGTAGAACAAGTACTTAGGTACTAAGTACACACAGCACTGTGCAGAAAATAGTCTTGAAGGACTTTCATTGCATGGTCTGTTTTGGGGGTTCAAAAGGGATTTGAATGTGGGAGCCTCTGATCCAAAATCCAATGTCTAAACCTTAAGCTGGTTGTGGAGAATGCTGTTATATAATATAAACTTGACCAGAGCCTTCATTACAATAATCATGCACATGCAACTGTTTGCTTATATTTATTTTAATTAAATTTATTTTATTGTAGGAATATCTAGAGTCGATATAATACATGATAGTATACATCCAAACTAAATCACCAAAGAGACACGAAAAGTATACTTACTGCTACCTCTTGTGGACCAATACAGCATACATCTGTTGGCTGTCCATCTATATCGCAGAACTTGGTTACCTTGCTACTTGATGGGTCTATACGCTTCAGTCTCCTGTTGGTACAATCAGCTACCATCAGACTGCCATCACTGAGAGTACAGCAACCATAGCTCGTACATGTATCCTTATCCTCTGCTATCTTGACATTGATGTGTTTCTTTTCTGGTCTCACCACTGGTCTATCTCCCCGTTTCTCCACTGGTCTCTCTACTTGACAGACTGCTGGACTCCTTTCTATTTCCTGTACTGGTATGTCTGATTCACCTCCAACAGCACCCTGGGATCTGATATCTTGTGCCTTTGTGCTGACTTCCTTAACAAGGGAACTGAAACAGCCCAGGGAGTTAAATATCTTCATTTCAGTCTTGAAGTCGAATTGGTGTCCTTTTATTAGTCTGTCCGACTCCTTATAAAGAGCATCAACTTTTGGAGCAATTGTCTGACCCTTCTTTTTCAGGACAAACGTGTTGGCTTTCCACTCTTTTGACTTTGTAATTTTGTCTAAACACTGGTTTATTTCGTCTTTAGTTAAAGCACACGCCTGTCGATGATGTTTGGTGACTGCAAGAAGCTCTTCTTGCTTACTTTTGATATCCTTCTTACTCTTCTCTTTAAGCTCCTCGATTCGCGACAATAGTTTCTTTGCATATGCTTCCATATCATTAAGGAAACTGTTTCCATGTTTTGTAATATCAGCCAGGTGTTCGTCTAATACTTTAATAGCTTTGTTTATATTGTCCAGAGCCGATTTTAACTGTGCAGGGACTGCTTGTAACTCGGGAATAGCATTGAGCTCATCTGAGGATTCCCTGATGTCTTGGGTTTCCTGACACGTCCTGAAAAGAAATGAAAAGGAAATGTCATTGAAGTACATCGCAGCGACCCGACTGTGGTCATTATAGTAATGTGGAGCAAAATTCAAGACCCATGTCTGGGCAGAACAGTCTGCACACTGCATGTAAGCTGGAAGACACACATGAAAAGCTGGAAGTCACACATGAAATAGTTTGCCCATGAGTATAATCATAACCCATCTGGTGAATGGCACAATATTTACGAGGATTTACAAGTCGGCGACTCTACTTATCAAATACAGACCTGCCACACATCAACACAATTGGTGTCAACTTCAAATAAGACAGTATTGTTTTGAATTAAATACATGTATTAACATACTTTTGCCACTCTGTTCTCAGCTCGAAATTGTAATAAAATTAGTTACTCTACATGTCAAACACTGCAAAACCAGGGTTTCAACTGACCCTTATTAGTCTCTGTCTATATTACGACATTTGTTTAACCGTGTCTAGCTAGGACCAGCTCCAATACATATTATCCTTTATAATACATTTTTTTTTTAAATTGGAAGCTGCCTCTGTGGCCAGAAAACAATATTTTACATAAACAGTTTCTAATATGGATGACCTTAAAATTTGACTGAAACAATGTAACCTGAAGACAAAATCTTTAAATATATAAAATATTACATATAACTAAATAACATCAGTTTCCATTGATATGGCCCTTCTGGATTTTTATGGAAAAAAATGACAGTAGCATCATGACTGGCAGATTAAGTGATAAAGTGTGAAGACACTGGCTGACCAAGCCAACAAAGAAAGGTGTAAGATGCTCGGACAGTTTGTTGTTTACTTATGACTTTAAATATTGCTTATAAATAAACATGGTCTTACTTATTCAGTGTTGAAATATATGTACTAGTAAAATGTTTAAAACAAAAATCTTAAACTATTAATTTGATAGCAAACATTATACATGCATATGTCAGATTATTGAAATAAAAATGTTGTAAAGCATAAACATGAAAAAGCAGAACCACCATTATGATGCAGTACATAATAAAAAAATACATTATAAAAACCTGATATCCTTATCTTCACCCCATAGGTCATAATTAAATAATTTATACATGAAACTGTCAGAAAACACAATATCTTGAATTGAAGTCTTTCTGATACCTAAGAGTAAAACAAAAAAATATAGAGAGAAAAGAAGAAACGTCTTCACGCGACGAAACCGGGTTTTCATTTTAAGTATGAATAAAAATCAGAATACTCTTGTAAAAAAAATATCTAGTTGATTACGATTTACATTAAAAATAAAGAAATGCTTGTATCGGAGGGAGTAAAGGTGGGTTACAATGATCTATCCAGACCCACCCCACCCTTGAAGAAATGTTTGACAATTTGAGAGCAGAAAGGAAAGAAATAAAAATGTCTTGTCGGTTTGAGTTTAGGAATTAAAGAAACAAAAATGTAACTTTTTTATTTTTTTTGGGATAGGGGCTACTACCATCCACCCTGAGCCCCGACCCACCCCCACCCCCCTCCACCCCCCTTACACTTGTAAATCCTGTTACATTTAGATTAACATGAAATCCTTTCATTAGTTTCAAAGTTATGTTGCGAAAAAGACAACTGAAACAAAACACTTTATGAAAATGCTAAGTGAAAAAAGGGGCATAACTTTGACTAAATACAGTCAAGAGTTATGAAACTTGTCCTGATAATTGCTACTGTGATGTCAGACAACTATGCTAAATTGTAGGTTGCCTGACAATTTGCTGTGGATAGGTCTCCTGACAACCCGCTGTGGTTAGGTCTCCTGCCAAACTGCTGTGGTTAGGTCTCCTGACAATCTGCTGTGGGTAAGTCTCCTGACAACAAGCTATGGGTAGGTTGCCTGACAATAAGCTGTTGGTAGGTTCTCTGACAATCTGCTGTGGGTAAGTCTCCTGACAACAAGCTGTGGATAGGTTCCCTGACAACAAGCTGTGGGTAGGTTGCCTGACAATAAGATGTTGGTAGGTTCCCTGACAATAAGCTGTTGGTAGGTTCCTTGACAACAAGCTGTTGGTAGGTTCCCTGACAATAAGATGTTGGTAGGTTCCCTGACAATAAGATGTTGCTATGTACCCTGATAACAAGCTGTTGGTAGGTACCCTGACAATCTGCTGTGGGTAAGTCTCCTGGCAACAAGCTGTGGGTAGGTTCCCTGACAACAAGCTGTTGGTAGGTCCCTGACAACAAGCTATGGGTAGGTTCCCTGACAATCTGCTATGGGTAGGCTCCCTAACAAACAAGCTGTGGGTAAGTCTCCTGACAATTTGCTGTGGGTAAGTCTCCTGACAACAAGCTGTGGGTAAGTGTCCTGACAACAAGCTGTTGGTAGGTCTCCTGACAACAAGCTATGGGTAGGTTCCCTGACAAAAAGCTATGGGTAGGTTCCCTGACAATCTGCTGTGGGTAAGTCTCCTGACAACAAGCTGTTGGTAGGTCTCCTGACAACAAGCTATGGGAAGGTTCCCTGACAACAAGCTATGGGTAGGTTCCCTGACAAGCTATGGGTAGGTTTCCTGACAACAAGCTATGGGTAGGTTTCCTGACAACAAGCTGTTGGTAGGTTCCCTGACAATCTGCTGTGGGTAAGTCTCTTGACAACAAGCTGTTGGTAGGTTCCCTGACAATAAGCTGTGGGTCGGTTCCCTGACAACAAGCTATGGGTAGATCTCCTGACAACAAACTATGGGAAGTTTCCTGACAACAAGCTGTTGGTAGGTTCCCTGACAACAAGCTGTTGGTAGGTTCCCTGACAATAAGCTGTTGGTAGGTTCCCTGACAATAAGCTGTGGGTAGGTTACCTGACAATAAGCTGTTGGTAGGTTCCCTGACAACAAGCTATGGGTAGGTTCCCTGACAACAAGCTATGGGTAGGTTCCCTGACAACAAGCTGTTAGTAGGTTCCTTGACAACAAGCTGTTGGTAGGTTCCCTGACAATAAGCTGTGGGTAAGTCTCCTGACAACAAGCTGTTAGTAGGTTCCCTGACAGCAAGCTGTTGGTAGGTTCCCTGACAACAAGCTGTGGGTAGGTTCCCTGACAACAAGCTATGGGTAGGTCTCCTGACAACAAGCTATGAGTAGGTTCCCTGACAACAAGCTGTTAGTAGGTTCCTTGACAACAAGCTGTTGGTAGGTTCCCTGACAATAAGCTGTGGGTAGGTTACCTGACATCAAGCTATGTGTAGGTTGCCTGACAACAAGCTATGGGTAGGTTCCCTGACAACAAGCTATGGGTAGGTTCCCTGACAAGCTCTGGGTAGGTTCCCTGACAATAAGCTGTGGGTAAGTCTCCTGACAACAAGCTGTTGGTAGTTTCTCTGACAACAAGCTGTTGGTAGGTTCCCTGACAACAAGCTGTGGGTATGTTCCCTGACAACAAGCTGTGGGTAGGTTACCTGACAACAAGCTGTTGGTAGGTTCGCTGACAACAAGCTATGGGTAGGTTCCCTGACAATAAGCTGTGGGTAAGTCTCCTGACAACAAGCTGTTAGTAGGTTCCCTGACAACAAGCTGTTGGTAGGTTCCCTGACAACAAGCTGTGGGTAGGTCTCCTGACAACAAGCTATGGGTAGGTCTCCAGACAACAAGCTATGGGTAGGTTCCCTGACAACAAGCTGTTAGTAGGTTCCTTGACAACAAGCTGTTGGTAGGTTCCCTGACAATAAGCTGTGGGTAGGTTACCGTACAACAAGCTATGGGTAGGTTACCTGACAAGCTATGGGTAGGTTCCCTGACAACAAGCTATGGGTAGGTTACCTGACAACAAGCTATGGGTAGGTTCCCTGACAACAAGCTATGGGTAGGTTCCCTGACAACAAGCTATGGGTAGGTTCCCTGACAATAAGCTGTGGGTAAGTCTCCTGACAACAAGCAGTTGGTAAGTTCCCTGACAACAAGCTGTTGGTAGGTTCCCTGACAATAAGCTGTTGGTAGGTTCCCTGACAACAAGCTGTTGGTAGGTTCCCTGACAACAAGCTGTTGGTAGCTTCTCTGACAACAAGCTGTTGGTAGGTTCTCTGACAACATGCTGTGGGTCGGTTACCTGACAACAAGCTGTTGGTAAGTTCCCTGACAATAAGCTGTTGGTAGGTTCCCTGACAACAAGCTGTTGGTAGGTTCCTGACAACAATCTATGGGTAGGTTACCTGACAACAAGCTATGGGTAGGTTCCCTGACAACAAGCTGTTGGTAGGTTCCCTGACAACAAGCTGTGCATAGGTTCCCTGACAACAAGCTGTTGGTAGGTTCCCTGACAACAAGCTGTGGGTAGGTTACCTGACAACAAGCTGTTGGTAGGTTCCCTGACAACAAGCTGTGGGTAGGTTACCTGACAAGCTGTTGGTAGGTTCCCTGACAACAAGCTATGGGTAGGTTCCCTGACAACAAGATGTTGGTAGGTTCCCTGACAAGCTGTTGGTAGGTTACCTGACAACAAGCTATGGGTAGGTTCCCTGACAACAAGCTATGGGTAGGTTACCTGACAACAAGCTATGGGTAGGTTACCTGACAACAAGCTATGGGTAGGTTCCCTGACAACAAGCTGTTGGTAGGTTCCCTGACAAGCTATGGGTAGGTTCCCTGACAACAAGCTATGGGTAGGTTCCCTGACAACAAGCTATGGGTAGGTTCCCTGACAACAATCTATGGGTAGGTTCTCTGACAACAAGCTATGGGTAGGTTCCCTGACAACAAGCTATGGGTAGGTTCCCTGACAACAAGCTGTGGGTAGGTTACCTGACAAGCTGTTGGTAGGTTCCCTGACAACAAGCTATGGGTAGGTTCCCTGACAACAAGCTGTTGGTAGGTTCCCTGACAACAAGCTGTTGGTACGTTCCCTGACAACAAGCTATGGGTAGGTTACCTTGACAACAAGCTATGGGTAGGTTACCTGACAACAAGCTATGGGTAGGTTCCCTGACAACAAGCTGTTGGTAGGTTCCCTAACAACAAGCTATGGGTAGGTTACCTGACAACAAGCTATGGGTAGGTTCCCTGACAACAAGTTATGGGTAGGTTCCCTGACAACAAGCTGTTGGTATGTTCCCTGACAACAAGCTGTTGGTAGGTTCCCTGACAACAAGCTGTTGGTAAGTTCCCTGACAATAAGCTGTTGGTAGGTTCCCTGACAATAAGCTGTTGGTAGGTTCCCTGACAACAAGCTGTTGGTAGGTTCCCTGACAACAAGCTGTGGGTAGGTTACCTGACAAGAAGCTATGGGTAGGTTACCTGACAAGAAGCTATGGGTAGGTTCCCTGACAACAAGCTATGGGTAGGTTCCCTGACCAGGGGTTTTTCTGCCTATTTAGGGAAAAGAAGTGGTCATTTTGGGATTTTTTATCGACAAAAAATGCCCATTTTCAGAATTTTTGTATCGATTAAATGGTCCATTTTGGGAAAATTTTGTGGGCATTTATTTGGTTAAATCAGTACATTTTACTTTACCAATATACTTTACTAGTTAACATTTATAATTAGCAAACCTTTAAAGGAAAATATTTTTTTCATTTAAATTATCCATCCTATGAAATTGAAATGCTTGAAAAACACCGTGACATGGTAGTAATTTAATGGTACATGTAGAGTATTATCTAACATTACTAATAAGGGAACCAAATCTTTTAGCAGAATTTCAATAATTAGAAACAAACAGAACATCAGGTGACCAGTTCGTTCTACAGTACTTTAACAGTTCGAACACTTCAACTTAACAAGTTACATTACAACATTATTTTTCTCTGCTTTTTGTTTTTGAAAGCTTCACAGAATTCTTCCAATGTTTCATCAGTAAGGTCAAGTCCTTCTATGCATGTAAACATCAAAACGCTGGCGAATTTTCTTGCTGTAATACTTACTGTTGTGCGAAGACATTGTCGCAAAAATACATAACACTAAGATATGTGGAAGAGTTTGTATCTTATCGCTGTAGTATGCTTACATCCGGGCACTTTTCTTATGGCATAAATGTGAAAAAAACAATTGTTACCGTCCGTTTTCGTATATTTAATACGATTTCTGCAGATATTCTGGAATGAGGATGTTTTCAATTGGGAAAAATGTTAGCTGGATTTCATTGGAAATGGGGCCATTTGCTTTGAGAATGCCTTCGTTCACCGGAGGCGCAGACAGTGATGAAAAACCCCTGCTGACAATAAGCTGTTGGCAGGTTCCCTGACAACAAGTTGTTAGCAGGTTCCCTGACAACGAGCTGTGGGTAGGTTCCCTGACAACAAGCTGTTGGTAGGTTCGCTGACAACAAGCTATGGGTAGGTTCCCTGACAATAAGCTGTTGGTAAGTCTCCTGACAAAAAGGTGCTGGTAGGTCTCCTGACAACCAGCTATGTGTATGTCTCCTGACAACATGCTGTGGGTAGATTCCCTGACAACAAGCTGTTGGTAGGTTCTCTGACAACATGCTGTGGGTAGGTCTTCTGACAACAAGCTGTTGGTAGGTTCTCTGACAACACGCTGTGGGTAGGTCTCCTGACAACATGCTGTGGGTAGGTCTCCTGACAACTTGCTGTGTGTAGGTTTCCGGACAACATGCTTTGGGTAGGTCTCCTGACAACATGCTGTGGGTAGGTCTCCTGACACCATGCTGTGGGTAGGTCTCCGGACAACATGCTGTGGGTAGGTCTCCTGACAACATGCTGTGGGTAGGTCTCCTGACATGCTGTGGGTAGGTCTCCTGACAACCTTCTGTGGGTAGGTTCCCTGACACCATGCTGTGGGTAAGTCTCCTGACAACCTTCTGTGGGTAGGTCTCCTGACAACATGCTGTGGGTAGGTCTCCTGACAACATGCTGTGGGTAGGTCTCCTGACAACATGGTGTGGGTAGGTCTCCTGACCACATGCTGTGGGTAGGTCTCCTGACAACATGCTGTGGGTAGGTCTCCTGACCACATGCTGTGGGTAGGTCTCCTGACAACATGCTGTGGGTAGGTCTCCTGACCACATGCTGTGGGTAGGTTCTCTGACAACAAGCTGTGGGTAGATTCCCTGACAACATGATGTGGGTAGGTCTCCTGACCACCAGATGTGGTTAGGTTCTCTGACAATAAGCTGTTGGTAGGTTCTCTGACAACCTGCTGTGGGTAGGTTCTCTGAAAACAAGCTGTTGGTAGGATCTCTGACAACAAGCTGTTGGTAGGTTCCCTGACAACATGATGTGGGTAGGTCTCCCGACAACAAGCTGTGGGTAGATTCCCTGACAACATGCTGTGGGTGGGTCTCCTGACAACATGCTGTGGGTAGGTCTCCTGACAACATGCTGTGGGTAGGTCTCCTGACAACATGCTGTGGGTAGGTCTCCTGACAACATGCTGTGGGTAGGTCTCCTGACAACATGCTGTGGGTAGGTCTCCTGACCACATGCTGTGGGTAGGTTCTCTGACAACAAGCTGTGGGTAGATTCCCTGACAACATGATGTGGGTAGGTCTCCTGACCACCAGATGTGGTTAGGTTCTCTGACAATAAGCTGTTGGTAGGTTCTCTGACAACCTGCTGTGGGTAGGTTCTCTGACAACAAGCTGTTGGTAGGTTCTCTGACAACAAGCTGTTGGTAGGTTCCCTGACAACATGATGTGGGTAGGTCTCCCGACAACAAGCTGTGGGTAGATTCCCTGACAACATGCTGTGGGTGGGTCTCCGGACAACATGCTGTGGGTAGGTCTCCTGACAACAAGCTGTTGGTAGGTTCCCTGACAACATGATGTGGGTAGGTCTCCTGACAACGAGCTGTGGGTAGATTCCCTGACAACATGCTGGGGGAAGGTCTACTAACAATACACTGTGGGTAGATTCCCTGACAACATGCTGTGGGTAGGTCTCCTGACAACATGCTGTGGGTAGGTCTCCTGACAACACGCTGTGGGTATGTTCCCTGACAACACGCCATGGGTAGGTCTACTTACAACCAGATATGGGTAAGTCTCCTGACAACCAGCTATGCGTATGTCTCCAGACAACATGCTGTGGGTAGATTCCTTGACAACCAGCTGTGGGTGGATTCCCTGACAACCTGCTGTGGGTAGCTCCCCTGACAACTAGTTATGGTTAGCCGGGCTATTTAGAATGAACTTCCTTGTCCCCTATAATGAACTTGACTTCAGTCTACATTTCAGATGTTGACAATTTCTCAAGAAGTCACTTGTCCTGTAGGACTGGTACATTATAATTTTCGCTTGCCCTTATTAAATAGTACTGGCCTTATATTATAATATCAATAGCTTTTGTATGTTGTTATTTAACTTGACTATTCTAAATTTTGATAAAACCCATTGCTGTTTATTACAACTGGGCAACATGCAGTAACAGCACACCTTTTACCATCGTCCCATCACAAAGAATTCCAACATACCAGGCCTCATTCAAATAATTTTCTGTGTGACATTTCAAACTGACACTTATGCCATTTTACATTGTATATTCCTGTAATTCTTGCCTATGTCAAGCCCATTTTTCCCTGGAGAGCACATAAACCTTCAAACTTTGAGAATGACACACATTCCTGGGACAGATTCTGAACTTGCTGATTATACTGAGCCCCGGATTTTACGCTCTCTGGAAACAGTAATGGATCCTATGTGTTCTACACATCGTCGATTTGAACAAAAATATGATTTTTTAATAGCAAACAAGCCATAATAGGTGAATTTTAGACCAATTGAAATTTTTTTAGCTTGAGAGGAATTTTTTTCAGGTAGGGAAGTAGCCGTTAAACGGGTACAGTTGTATAGCAAAAAATAAAAAACCTGATCGGCTTAGTATTTCGAGAAACCTATTTGCTTGATGCTAGGTCTTCCTTGCCAATGCTCAGCGGGCAAGAGGAATTTTCAACCCTTGTATTTTCAGTTGGGTATCAGCGATCGCTTCATATCAATATGAGCACAAAATCAAGGCAGCAGTAACCAAATGATGCAAAATATCATCAACAATGGATACATATCCTGGTTTATTCCCTTTTTATCTTACTTTAAACGCCCCTCCTCTACAAAAAATAAGCCTAGTAATTCCCCTAAAAATGATAATTCCCCTCCAATAAAATTCAATATATCCGTGCTGAAATGAAGAAGTTAGATGCACTTATATGTATCAGTGACTTCAGTAGCACATTGAGTGAACTGTACTATGATGATCTAGTTGAGGAGTTCAAGAAGACAAATAGAGAAATGGCCTTGTAATATACAAGATGTATGAAAGAGCAAATACAAAAATAAACATGCACATTTTTCCCCTTTTCAATAAATCACAGTAAAATGTTCCCCTTCCCATTACTCAAAGGCCCCTGGCCCATACCCTTTTTTTAGAAAAAAAACAACAACACTCTGGTATCATGGTACAGCATTGACGTCACTCAGTATCACAATATACTGATGTACCAAACAGCACTAATGTGGTATAAATAAGATGAGCTCACAATTACGACCGATTATTCAGATTTTAAATTGTAGTATGATCTGGGAATGAATCTTGAGGTTATTCTTAAATAATTGCATTTTGTTTAAGGTGGTCTTCAACAGTTTGCATATTTTTGTTCTCTCAGGCTACCAAATAAATTGTTGTTCCTATATCGTCCCAAATAAATTCATTGGTCCTATATATCCAAGTGTCACAGTGAAAACTTAAAGGATAAAGCCCTGATTGTCATTTCAAAAATGTATTTCCTGCTTTTTTTAAACTAAAAAAAACACTTGTGACATTACCACTTACTTTTGAGATCATGTTTTCCTGATCACCTTGGTTACCAGTTCTGACATTTATTATGCTGAACCCCCATCGTCCTTAAATATATAGATTTGGAAAGTATGGCTATATACATTGATATATTTCACGATTTGTATTGTCTAACAATTAGATCATGTTTCAAACAGCAATTGCTAAAAGTAAGTTTATGCTGCAACTAGGCACACATTTCCCAGAACAGGGTTAAGATGTTTTCTCATGTATAAGATACAGGCAAACTGTTGGATACCACCTTTCAGGTAAAAAACTGACCTGTGATCCAGGAAGCGACATTTTCTACACAGCAGTTCATCGTGCTGGCGACAGTACAACGTTATTAATTCGTCAGCATGTTTCCCACATTTCTCAGTCAGCACATCTTTGTTGTCTCCTTGTCCTTTCACTACATTGTGGTTTACATTCCAATCATTATGAGATCCTAAGCAAGATGTACACATATGTGTATTGCAGTCATAGCAGTAATAATCTGCAATCTGGTCTTTTTTCTTCTTGGCACAATTGGAACACTTAGCATCTTTATATTCATCCGACCACTTCTCTGCATCAATTGCAGTTGCCATATTTACTACCTGGCACAAAATATCAAACGATATGTACAATAAAGTCTGTGCTGCAAGAACAAGAAGTATGTCCTGCTGGGTATGTGACTATTCAACCCAATGACTATTCGAACTCAGCTGCAAAAAATTAAGGCGACAAGTCGACCACAATAAAGTTATATGACTTCATATTGTTTAATATATTTCTGTTGTAAAAGATTTGATATTTGACTATATCATGATAACAGATATATCTAAATAAGGATTCAATGTTTCTTTTTCATTTATTCCATCTTTATTGATAATATTTTATACCTTATATAAATTATTAAACAACAAAACATTTATAACAATATGAACAAATTTAACTTTGTATAAAATCTTAATTTGAGGATTGAGAATCATTTTAAGTGTGTTGTTTAATTAGAATTGAATTATGTACATGAAGTGTTATGATGAAGTATTCATTGCTAAAATTCAGTTAAGTGGAACAAAAGAATAATTATTGGACACAACTGTTCAATTAGGGTATTTTCTAGTGTAAAATAATAACAATAAGTATTGTTGGTTGTGATTGATAGGTTTTCGCAACTGTTGCTCGATTATATAATGATTGTTTTAGCTGTTTTATGCAGCTGACTGAAAATCACAACTGATGCTAACCTTTAGATTGTCTGCGCAGGCGGTAATAGAATTCAACACTCCAATCAAAACCCACGGGCTATAGTTAAAATATGTGTAAACATACTGAAATCACAAATATACAGATTTGTTTACAAGGGTCTTTATGTAAGAGCTCGTTGTTAACATGCAAACCACATACAGATATCTAGAAAAAGTGCTGTTTTAGGTTAAGTTAACAATGTAACGAGTAATAAGACTATGAAACCATGCTGTTAGAGATAGTTTCCATGTAATGTCATAGGCAATGATGACAGTTTAAGGCAACCATCTTTGAAGGCAGAAGCTGATTTTATTTTTCAGTCTAATTCACTGAATTTTATATCAAATTAAACAGATTTTATGAAGTATTTTAAATATCAAAATGATATATTATGATAGTGTAAACGGTAAAAAAGTACAACCAAAAAAGATACACTGTTCATTAACATGAACACAAATTATTGACAGAAAATGCAGCATTGCGTTTCTCGGCAAATGTTGTAATTGTACGAAACAAATTGGGTACGAAAACTGCAAATTGAGTACGAAAACAGCCGACAGAAAATTCCGTTTTTCATGATAATTTAAGTCTAGTCATACAAAACAATGATTGCATACGATTCATTAAATAAATTTAAGGCGAAAGTTTTATCTTTACTGAAATAAAACCAGATATTTTACCAAATTTTAGCTCGATTCCATTTTTTTTCCGGGGACGAAGTAACTCTTACTAACTCAGTAACTGTGCAATTCTGCATGAACGAGTTACATCCCTTGCAGCTACAAACCACTTGTCTATTGCGCAACAAAAATCTATATGTTTACGTGAGAAAAGACTCAAAGGTTTGCATTTGTTTATTAAAATATTGCTTTTCCTCTTAAATAACAATAGTTTTACCAGTGTTTAAGGCCTATGACGTACACAATTCAGAAACTGAATTTTTGGAAACTATTTTTTCTACCCTCTGTCGGTCTTTTCGAGATCTAAAACGTCATAAACATCAACTTTGACCTTTTCTACACATAAATTAACATATTTACATTCTGATTGCTTGGATTTAATCACAGAACAGCGTAATGTAAAGAGGGGGTAATGAGGTCAGATTGTCACTGATTTTCCAAAATTATCTCCCCTGCGCAGCCTGGTGTGCGGTTGTTGCTAAGCAAAGATGGCTGCCAAGAAACGGGATCTTTACTAATGTGGAAACTATCTATAGGAAATAAATAAAGCTGATTGCAGCCACGACTTGAAGTACATTAAAAAGATCAAAAGATGTAAAGCGTTTGTTATCTTATTTCCCAATAAAGAACATATTGACTTGGCTTGGACCACTAGTGGATCCTGCCACAACATAGAAGAATTTGCACCTATATTACCGACAAGCCACCCCAAGTCCAGATGAAACACTCGATCTGGCCGAAAATACTGGCTCCTAGAAGGTCACTTTGAACTATTCTAACACAATCACAGACACTCGATGTTACTTCACCGTATTTATGTTAAAGTTCCGGCGAAGGAATAATATATAATTAAATAACACTACAAGGCTGATTAATCCAACATTTTTGTTTAAAACCCGGAAGTGGCTGCCTCGTTCGCGAACCAGACTACCACTTGGCATGCAAAGAAATAGGGGAAATCGCCGAACAATCCAAATGATGCAAAAGAGTACAACGAACAAAACTAAACGTTCCGAAAGACGTCGTCTCTTTCAAAAAGGAGTCCTCAAAGTAAAAAAAAAAAAACGCGGGAGAACGTTTTCGGCCCAACACATTACGAAATTTTATGTTATATAATTTGAATAACTATTATTTCTGTGTATTACGGCACAATTTTGCGTGTCTAGTCTGCGATTTTACACTACCCCCATGGTCATTTATATTGTCCAGCACATACATGTATTATTATGTCTTAAGACCATATTATACTGCCCTAAGACCATGCTCTAAAACCATAGTATACTACTCGTAGACAATATTATGCCTCTTCATATTTTACTGTCCAGGTCATACATGTATACCATATTATACCATTTCTCGACATTATGTAATGGCCCCTCAGACAGTAATATGACTGTCCAGACCATACATGTATACCATATTACACTTCTCTAAGCTATATTATACCCCCCTCAGACAATAATATACTGTCCAGACCATACATGTATACCATATTACACTGCTCTAAGTTATAATATACCCCCTCAGACAGTAATATGCTGTCCAGACCATACATGTATATCATATTACCCTGTTCTAAGCTAAATTATACCCCCTCAGACAAAAATATGCTGTCCAGACCATACATGTATACCATAATATACTGCTCGAAACTATAGTATACCCCCTCAGACAAAAATATGCTGTCCAGACCATACATGTATACCATATTATACTGCTCAAAGCTATAGTATACCCCCTCAGACAATAATATGCTGTCCAGACAGTACATGTATACCATATTTTACTGCCCTAAGCTATATTATATCCTCCTCAGACAATAATATGCTGTCCAGACAGTACATGTATACCATATTTTACTACCTTAAGCTATATTATACCCCCCTCAGTCAATAATATGCTGTCCAGACAGTACATGTATACCATATTTTACTACCTTAAGCTATATTATACCCCCCTCAGACAATAATATGCTGTCTAGACAGTACATGTATACCATATTTTACTACCTTAAGCTATATTATACCCCCCTCAGACAATAATATGCTGTCCAGACAGTACATGTATACCATATTTTACTACCTTAAGCTATATTATACCCCCATCAGACAATAATATGCTGTCTAGACAGTACATGTATACCATATTTTACTACCTTAAGCTATATTATACCCCCCTCAGACAATAATATGCTGTCCAGACAGTACATGTATACCATATTTTACTACCTTAAGCTATATTATACCCTCCTCAGACAATAATATGCTGTCCAGACAGTACATGTATACCATATTTTACTACCTTAAGCTATATTATACCCCCCTCAGACAATAATATGCTGTCCAGACAGTACATGTATACCATATTTTACTGCCCTAAGCTATAGTATACCCCCTCAGACAATAATATGCTGTCCAGACAGTACATGTATACCATATTTTACTACCTTAAGCTATATTATACCCCCCTCAGACAATAATATGCTGTCCAGACAGTACATGTGTACCATATTATACTATTCTAAGCTATCATGTATACCATATTACACTGCTCAAAGCTATATTATACCCCTTCAGACAATAATATGCTGTCCAGACAGTACATGTATACCATATTTTACTGCCCTAAGCTATAGTATACCCCCTCAGACAATAATATGCTGTCCAGACAGTACATGTGTACCATATTATACTATTCTAAGCTATATTATACCCACCTCAGACACAAATATGCTGTCCAGACCATGCATGTATACCATATTACACTGCGCAAAGCTATATTATACCCCTTCAGACAATAATATGTTGCCCAGACAGTACATGTATACCATATTTTACTACCGTAAGCTATATTATACCCCCTTATACAATAATATGCTGTCCAGACAGTACATGTATACGATATTTTACTGCCTTAAGCTATATTATACCCCCTCAGACAATAATATGCTGTCCAGACAGTACATGTATACCATATTTTACTACCGTAAGCTATATTATACCCCCTTATACAATAATATGCTGTCCAGACAGTACATGTATACGATATTTTACCGCTCTAAGCTACATTATACACCCCCCCCCCCCCTCAGACAATAATATATTGTCCAGACCATACATGTATACCATAATATACTGCTCGAAGCTATATTATACCCCCTTCAAAACAATACTATGCTGTCCAGACAGTACATACATACCATATTTTACTGCCCTAAGCTACATAATGCCAATTACATTACAACTAACAACTTATTACATTATATAGCAGCTAAAAAAGTTGGTCTGCCATCCATAACATGTCTTCATACTACCTTACTGACTTGCCTGACAGGGTATCCTTGACTGATAAGCCCAGCTATAACAAAAATGTCAGCAAATTTACATCAATACCTTAATCTAACGCCTTCACATTTAAACATTATTATAAATGTTTTGTGTATTTGTCAATAGTATTGCCATGTAGAAATAATTACTTTCACATAGTAAGTTATTATTTAGTTGTTTGACATTATTGAATTGAATGAAAATAAATTCCCCCTGGTATGTAAGATATAGCTAGAGCTGTTTTTGCATTTGGTGCTTGTTACAATATTATTAAATGCCTTCAAAAAATTAATTTTCGTTTGACTTACTAAGTAAGATTGAATAAAGTCATGATCAGTTATGTAATTGTCTGGCATTTTAAAATAGTATTGGCAGTCAAATGTGTTTGTATTGACGGATGTCTGTATTGATGGGTTTGTTATAACACCCGAGGGTACATCAGGTACCCAGTCTCAAAAAGGCTACAGATGTATAATGATAAGGGCCATTGTCACGTGAATTGCACGGAAATATATCAAATTTGCAATATTAGGAGAATGCTTTTATTTTGGACAAAAGTTTTATGTCTGGCCTAGGGCAAGCTGTGTTTTCTAATCTTGGCAGTGGGATGGTGTGGGCGGTGGTATTTCTTAAGATTACCCATAAAAGAAAATTTACATAGGAATTAATTATCTAATCCTTGGTCACAAATCATTGAAGTGAAGACATGTATACTTGTGCAATATATTACACAATATAAAATACATACAGAGACTGTTATCTTAAAAGAATGTAGCCGTCACAGTAAAATATGTGTCGTTTTATCATGCAAAATTGCGTCAGTTTGCCACACCCTATCACATACCCTAACAATGAATCAGTCAGAGGTAGAATAACCATTACTTGCTCATCATAAGCAAACAAACTTCACAAGTGATAACATTTTCTCGCTGCTGATTAGTCTTGTTCCTTTGAATGTTTAGTAATAAATTTTAATGCATAGTACCATTAGTTCTACAACCCAGTTCACTTTTTATTATGCAAACGCTATTTCTTGTCTTTATATGTATTTTAGACTTATCCCTCACACTCTCATGAAGCAAGAAAATAAATTATTCTTCTGATTCTGATGTTCTTTATAGTTTAAATTCCATTTGTTCTTTTTCAGAATCCCTGCAACAGCCAGCATTTGAAGAATACGTTTACAGGACCAAAAATATTAACTATTCATCATTTTTTTTAATTATATATTGAGTATTATGAACGATGTGAATATATGTTGTTACAGATGAGATCAATAAAGTTTTTTTTTGTTTAGTTCTATTCGTTATACATCGCACCGACACAATTATGGTCATGTTGGTGACATCCAGCTCATTATTGATGGAGGAAGACCCCAGATATATGACTAGGTAAATCCCCCGGCGCACAGCAGGTTAGCTGGAAAACCTCGCCATATGAAAGTTCTCGCCCTGACCAAGACTCGAACACACACGGTGAGTGGCTGAGGAGTTTCACGTCAGCGACTCTAACCGCTCTGCCACGGGTGCCCCCACAATAAAGTTTGTGTTCATGACAATAATTACATGTATAAAACTAGTGTTGTTGTTTTTTTTTATAGTTTTTTATATAAAGTATTTTTTTTCTATTTTATTGATACAACAAGGTGCTATTTCATCAAAAGTCCTGGGACATGTTTTTGTTTATAAGTCCATTTAATTATCTTATGTGCATTTAAATAAACCTCATAGGACATGAGTAAGCTTTATTACCCTATAAACACTTTGCAGTAGTGTACCTGTCCTAGGACTGATTATAAATTTATGTCCTAAAACTTATTGAAATGGCCCACAGAATTTATATTGCTTTGGTAATACATATAATTGTACATTTTGAATCACATCTTTGTTTAAATGAAAACTTTAAAAAATGACATGTGTGTTATAACTAAAAAGGTCTCAATCAAGGGTTATGAGAGAGAAAGAGTGTGTAAGAGAGAGAGAGAGAGAGATAGAGAGAGAGATGGGTGGGACGTGTGGGAGAGAGGAGAGAGAGAGAGATAGGATTAGTGAAAAATATTAGGGGAAGAGGGAGGAATTAAACTTTAACGGCCCAGTTATTATAAATTTATATTCATAAATAAGTCTGTACCCATAGTCATTTCGTTATAACTAAGGTCCAAGTTATGAGGTATTTTGAATGCCAGTATTATCAGGAGGTCATGAATTGCTTTCGATTCAGAAGAGAATTCAATCGGAACTCCTCGGATAATTCCGTCCCCGGGACAATCATAGTGATGATTCATGAATTATCCGAGGTGTTTCGATTGAAGAGAATTGTTGAAACAAGGTCCATATATAAAAATATTAATTTTCCAATGATTAGATAGCTTCCGTTTAAATGTATGTCTTTTACGTTATAAATCACATTCCTGTTTGATACAATGTTACGGCAGTACACTATACAATTATCTTGAACTGATTCTTTTTTATTTGAAACTCATTATTCCCTACAGAAACGAAACGTGTATGCTTGTTAATTATTCGAGTTTTAAGTGATAACGGTCTAATATAGTATATACATGTTTAACTTTAATAGTTTGTGGAGAAATATTTGACTTGAGATTATATTCATTTATAAACAATTATGTCATATAAGTATATGAAAAGTATATTGACACTTTTTTATTAAAAACACTCCAAACACTACAAATACACCAAACACTCTTTTATTGCTGCTGTTTATGTTTTGCTAAACAGTTTTATATTTTAAATGAAAGCACTCTAATGGCTCTCTATCAACAGCAAGTATTATCATTGGTAACAAGTTCATTATTAGTTACTAAAGCACCCCAATCAACAATATCTCAACAGGAGTTAGAATTAAATCGAAATGACGTATTAGAAGATCAAATGATTTTAAGCCTTCTTTTTAAGCTTTCTCTTTTTGTAAAAAGTATTAACCAATCCCCATATGTGTTTATCTCTGTGTTCGTCCGTTCGCCCCTTTCTCTCATTCTTTATCTCTTTCATTGTATGCGTTTGCCTGACGAACTGTCATTCTCTTACAATTTCAGATCACCTCAGCTATTTTAATTTCAGAGAGAGAGAGAGAGAGAGAGAGAGAGAGACAGACAGAGACAGACAGACAGACAGACAGACAGACAGACACAGACAGACAGACAGACAGACAGACAGACAGACAGACACAGACAGACAGAGAAAGAAAGAAAGAAAGAGTGGGGGAGAGAGGGAGACGGGGAGAGAGACACACATATTTTTTAAGACTTTGTGTATAAAGCATAACAAAAAGAACAATGTACAATTGAATGTCGTAAACCATATATGAATGTTAAAACAAAGGTTTCATTCTTTAGATCGCGTTGTGCTTGTGACTTACAAGAAATACTGACCTTCAATCAATATTTGGTTTTGTTTACCCTCGCCCTAACTATTGTTATAGGGCGAGCATTAAAGTATGGGAGTTTAAAATAAAATATCACAGTATTATATTGTGAGGGTTGCCTAGTGTCTGGTAGATTAAAAAGGATTAAAAATTAGACAACATAAAGATGATTATGAATTACTGGTGTATTGACAATAGGCTATTATATAATGTACGGGTGGTTTTATTATCTGTGTTGTATTTATGTGCTGAGATGAATGTGTAGTAAAAGTTGTTTTATATAAAATATCAGTTTACACTTCCTTTTTTCTTTTACTACATTTCATTTCCAGTCCACCTAATTAACATAGAGTATAGATTATTTCGCCTCTTTGTAAAGTTACAATATATTTTTATACAGCGCCTCATTTGGGACTTATAATAGTGGTAAAAAAATCAATAATTTAAAAACCAAAAAATGTATTCAGTTAAAATAAAAGATAAGACATATAGTTATATTATTTAACCGATGCTATAGGCACCTTTTTAGGACCTTTTAAGAGTATGTTTATTTTAAAAAATCAAGAATTTAAATCATGAATAATATTTACATTTATATATACAGCTTACAATGTACATGTTTTCAGGCCTGTCCCCTGTAACATCTGTAATCCAACTAATTTTATAAATAGAAAAGACTGGTTAACATGTGGACGATGGGACCTATTTTTTAATTCCGAGGTCCCGCTGGCAGTCATATATTCTTTTTATTCATCCACATGCACCATAGAAGCAGAGATATAAGAGATAACACAACTCAAAAGATTAGTAAAAGAAGGGAAGGGAGATGTATATACCCGTGTTTGACAATTACAAAGGATATCTCCCGTTCCCTATACAGTAAGAATATTATTCAGGGGCGGATCCAGGATTTCATAATAGTGGGGGCCGAGGGAGTAACATTTGGCCGCAGGCCGGAGCTGATCGCGCCACAGGCGCGAAATCCGCGGCGGGGGGTCTGGAGGGGGCTCCCCCAGAAAATTTTGAATTCTAGGTGCGCTGAGATGCTATTTCCAAGCATCTGTGGGGCATAATTTCCTTATCTATTTGCTCACTTTTAAGGGCAAAATATCCACTGACTTTAGAGCATTTTTGCAAAAAGACTAGAGCTATGTTCAAGAAAACATTTAACATGACAACAGAAGTAGGCTCGTCGCCGCAGAAATATGCGCGACAAAGCTCTAGTGGAAACGGGCCTTAAGAGGCGTAGCCCTTTGAAAACCTTCGCGTTAAAAAACTAAAAAATTAACACTTTTTTTTGTTGGTCGTCGAAAAATAGAGGGGGCCGCGGCCCCTTCGGCCCCCCCTCTGGATCCGCCCCTGTTATTTAAATGTTTATTTTATCAGAAGAGAGGGAGAGGATTTGGGAATTATTTATAATTAATTATTTTATGAGTATGGACAGGCCTGTGTCCCTCAGAGGCACTGTATGGCGAAAAACACTAGAGCGCAGGAGAGATTTACGGTAAAGTATTTTTTTTTCCCCTAAGGTGCCTCACTCATCCGATGAAACCCGTGCGGCGCCTCCCGTGTGATCAGAGTCTGCAACATATTTGGTCGATGTAATAGCCTCTACACTATGAATAACGTTGTAATATTTCATAGGTATTATTACTTAAAAAAAAAAAACAGATCTTGATTACTATGCTTATTTATTAAAAATTATATGTTGCATTTATAGTATTATTGTTCATTATAAGTATAAAATGTATTTGTATTCATGCATGGAGAGTAAGTCTCTTCCTGTTAACTTTGATTCGCCATTTTTTGGCACCATGTGTTGATGAGATGTATAAAAATCGGCTGTGTGTTGATTGTTACTGTTTGAATTGTGTCAATGAGGGGGGTTTCGCACGGATTAACCATGTTTTCACTGGTATACCCGGGTGCCTTCTTGTGGATACGATTGTTCGAAACGGTAAAGGTGATTTTCTATTTAGTATGTTGCGACCTTCACATTCTATATATTTGTTGTCTCATGGTGTTCAGGAAAAACAGGCAAGTTTGTTTAATAATTCTATTAATATTACATTTCTTCTTTTCTTGCCTATATATTATGTAAATAGATCGTAGGACATTATTATAGATAATAGTACAATATTCGTAATACATTTTTTTGGTATATAGTCAATTTTCAATATATAAATAGTATAAGAGATTATAATTCAATCCTTGTTCTTATAGGAATTATGTATTACTGTTGATGTATATTTATTTACATTATGATGGCTTTTTCTTATTATTTATCCGCATTCCGGAGAGCCCATGGCCTTTACAGGTAAAGAAGAAACTGTATAAGAGATTTTTAGAAATGTTAAAGTATATATATTCAGTATTTTTGATTTCCATCCATTTCCTGGGTAGAACCACTGTCATTATTGAATTTTTTTTTTTAATAGTATAGACAGGTTAATACATGGATATTATTCTTTTATTTTATCAGTTCTTTCTTTTTATCCATGTACACCTTAGAGTAGAGTAGATAGGTTTGATATTATATAAGACAACTCGATAGAAGAGACAGAACAGGGCCGAGACTTATACCAAATTTTGACAATTGCATAGAGCGTTGGTAGTCTTCGGCCCTGGGAAGTAGTTACCATTAGACGGTAGTGTATAATTTTTTTTAAAACATTCTAGTGTGTTTCATTTTTGGCCACGAACTCCCCCACGATGCTGTATTTTTTGTAGATGTAAGGCACCCGGTTTTCATCGGACGGTGAACCGAGTTCGCTTTGGGTTCCCTATCACCCTCCCCCCGTCATGCCTTCTCTGTACGCCCCTGCGGGATGCCCAGTAAAATTTTATTTATTTTTTGTTGAAGTTTGTTCACCTTCTGCCGGACAGGCCCTACCAACTTCCACCAGCCCCGCCTCCATCTACTTGTGGGTGCGGGGCTAGTGGCCGATCCGGGCAAGCCGAGCCTTAAATTGGTCTGAAAATACATGGTATCATATGTCCATCAGGCCCTACCAACCATCCCCGTCCCCATCTAAGGACCTCTATCATCCCAGGGACGGGGGTTGGTCCGGGCCAGCCGGGTTACTATATGTACTTTATGTATTATTTGGATCCAGAAGATACACAGTGTCACACGCCCATCAGACCCTACCAACCATCCCCGGCCCCATCTATGGACCTTTATCATCCCAGGGTCGGGGGTTGGTCCGGGCAAGCTGGGTTGCTGTGTGACACTAATGCATCATCATGGTGTACATCCCACAGAGGCGCTCTTAATTTTCTGTGTTTTGGTATAGATGGATTTTACCAAAATAGCCCTTGTTGGAAGAGCCACCCTTATATTTATACTATTAGAAAAAGGGATGGCTCCCCAGTTCGATTCTGGGAGGGGCTGGTATTTTATCTGTTTATCCCAGAATAGAATTAATATATTTTATTTAAAACTGTATAACAATGTTAAAAGGATCATCTTCTATTATGTTTATGTCATTAAGTTCATTATAATGTTTTGATAATGTGTTTTATAGTAAAAGAACTGCAGGTCGTATAGGTTGTACCAATCAGGTGTATCATTGTGTTTCAAGGCTGATATATTTTGAGAAGGCATGACGTCGGGGTGGTCGGACTTTTTTTTTTTTTTTTTTTTTTTTTTCATATCATTTACTTTGTTTTTAGATTTTTGTTGACATCTGGGTGTTGTGAATAAATTCTCTCAGTGCCTTAAATATTGTTGTTTCTAGTAGTTTGGGTGGGTAGGGGATATTTGTCTTGTTAAATACCAAATTTTCCGAAAGTAAAACTTGTTCTAATTTTATCCTCTCCCCCCTGTGGTCCTCGCATTGTAACAACAGGTGTTTGTCATCAAACCGGACCCCGCACGTGGAACAATCTGGATTTAGGTTTAAGATATATTGGCCGGTACTGCCAGGTAAAAGAGTTGTGCCCAGTCTTAATCTTGTTATACTACGTTCAATCCGAAAGTTACTTGAGTAAATTGGTGGGCGTTTTAGTGATGGTGTTTTTGACCGTCCATCATTGATTTTGTCATTAATAATTTTACAATGTTGTTCCCATTTATTTAATAAATTTTTCCTTGATATTGAATAGATTTCAGTTGGTGCGAGGCCCGTGTGGGCTTTGGCAGCCCCGTCAGCCCTTTCATTTCCCGAGATCCCTACATGTGCTGGACACCATGTTAGAGTGACAATGTGGCCTTTCTCCATGCACTGGTTTGCTACAATTTTGATTTGATTGAGGAGGTCAGGCCTGGATCTGCTTTTATTATTTTCTATGGAGATAAGTGATCCTAAAGAGTCCGAAAAAATAACAGATCTTGTTTTTTCTTGTTTGTTTATCCAGCTCAAGGCCTGTAGGATGGCATTCATTTCCGCCGTATAGATGGAAGTTTTGTCTGATATTCTTTCCGAAAATGTTAGATCAATAGAAGGAATGACAAAAGCGGAAGCCACCCTACCCTTTTGGGGGTCTTTACTTCCATCTGTATATATTTTAACCCAGTTTTTGTATTTGCTGTCCAAATGCTGCAGTGTTAGCACCTTGATTTTATTAGGGCAGTCATTTTTAGTGAACAGTTTTGTAAGACGTAGGTCGATCTCGGGTTTTTTCAGGGTCCACGGTTCCACCTCGGCCGGGCCGAGCGTCGCCACGCCGCTCTCTTCGACACCGCAGGCTTCCACCAGGTTTTGGGTATAAGCTCCAAAAGGGAGTGGGGGTGTCTTTTCCGATCCTCTCCTTGGTGTTTTGTAGAAGTAGCCGGTGCCGAAGATTTGATTCACAGGGTTGTCCGGTTTGGTACGGGCCCTGGCCCAATATCTAATTGACTGATCATCCCTTTGCAGACCTAGGGGAGGCACCCCAGCCTCTTGTTCCAATATGCTTATAGGTGTGGATTTTAGGGCCCCTAGTGCTATCCTGAGAGCTTGATTTTGTAGGCTATCAAGCTTTTAAGATTTGTTTTGGCTGCGATGGAGTAAATTTGACAGCCATAGTCAATTTTTGGACGTATGAGAGACTTGTAGAGTAACAGGAGACTGTGTTTATCTGAACCGAAGTCAGTCCCTTTTAACATCCTCATTAAGTTCAAGTCTCTCTGGCATCTTTCAATGATGTCTTGTATATGACTCTTGAATGATAACCTCCTATCAAGAGTCATTCCCAGAAATTTTACCTTATCTTTAAAATTTACTTTTTCTCCCCCTAAATATACGTCCAAATCCATCTCTTGTTTAAGTCCAAAAAGAATGCCTACAGTTTTACTTTGTGAAATTTTGAATCCCCATTTTTTTTTACCACTCCCAAATGGCGTCCAATCCGCTCTGGGCTTTTTTTCTGAGCGGTTTTAACGAGGAGCCAGTTAGCCATGCGCTCGAATCATCGGCGAATTGGCTCACTACAAGTCCCGTCCCTTCGACACTGCTAGGAAGGTCATTTATAAGGAGCGAGAACAGTAGTGGGGAGAGGATCGAGCCCTGTAGGGTACCCCTCTTTAGGGTCTCATGATTTGATAGTGTGTCCTCCACTTTAACTTGGATTTTCCTATCATTTAAAAACGCTCTCAGGTACCTGTAGCAGTTGCCTGTTATACCATGGTCTTTAAGTTTAGTAAGAACTCCTGCATGCCATGTCAGATCAAAAGCGGCCTGTAGGTCGAGAAAGATGGCTGCAACATACCTCCTTCTATTCCTAGCATAGATTATGTCATGTTGCAGTCTAGCGAGCTGATCTAATGTGCTCCTACCCTTTCTAAATCCAGATTGAAAGGGATTTATAATGTTTTTTTGATTCTAATAGATGTTCTAAACGAGCCTTAACCATCCCCTCGAGCAATTTCCCCGCATGGGATGTCAGGCTTATGGGTCTGTATGATTTTGGTTCATTTTCAGGTTTATTTAGTTTTAGTAAAGGTATAACTATGGCTTCTTTCCAGGTTTCGGGGTATATCCCTGTCGTCCACACCATATTAAATAATTTAAGCCAAAGTTCTAGGGCTTTTTTGGGCATATTTTTAAACAACATGTAAGAGATCCTGTCCTTGCCCGTGGCTGAGCTACTCCTAGTTCTGATTACATCTTCAAGTTCCGAAATTGAGAAGCTGTTATTGAGAGGTATGTTATTCTCTCCTGGGAGTTCTAATTTTTCTTTGTTTTCTAACTCAAATTTTGCCTGGATTTCTAATATTTCTGTAGAGATATTTGAGTCGCTGGAGACATCCTTATAATGAGAGACAAGTATGTTAGCTTTCTCTATGGGGGTGACTGCGGATGTCTTATTATCTTTTAGTAGTGGTATGGGGCTATATGAATTTCCTCGAATTCTGCGGATTTTTTTCCAAAAATCAATCGAATTCGTGTTGTGATTGCACGAATTGCAAAATTCCTCCCAGTTTTGCCTCTTGGCATCTAGTATGACCTTTGTTGCGCTTCTCTGAGCCTCCATGTACCCATTATAGTTTTCTGGACATGGATTTCTCTTTAAATTATTTAGTGATTTTTTTTCGCCCCTTGACTGCATCATTACAAGTTTTGTTCCACCACGGGACAAGGCTTCTCCTATGTTTTTTGTCCTACTGACCGGGATACACTCCCCCGCAATAAATAGAAACTTTTCTGTTAAGAGCTGACAGTGCATGTTTACATTTATCGAGTGTATTCCATCAGGGTTAATTTCCTCGCACATTTCTTTGAATTTTTCCCAATCTGCTTTTTTATAGTTAAATTTGGTGTCAGAATTATTTTTTGGCTCTGGCATACCATGTTTTTGAATTGAGGTGATGATTGGGAAATGATCTGAACCCCAAGTATCTTCCATTACTCCCCAGTCCGAAATTACCGAAAGTCTTGGACTAGCTATCGTTAGATCTAAACAAGTCAACGCTTGGCCTACTCTGGTTGGACTGCCGTCATTTAGTAGGACTTTACCTGTGTCTGTTACCCAGTTCCAAACAACCTCCCCATGACGGTCAGTACTGGTTGAACCCCAAGCTACATGGTGGGCATTGAAGTCACCAGTTATGATGCTGTCCTTGTGCTCACCTGCCAAAAGTGAGTTTAATTTGTTAATTACTTCAGGGTTCCAGCCCCTGGAGTAAAGATTGACCAGAGTTAGAGGGAATGTTCTAAATAAAGGTTGATTATTTGCAATTCTACCTTTGTTTCCCCGTTTTGATCCCTGATGTTTTCCACAGTGACCTCTGCATGTTTGATAGAATCTTTAACATACACTATCAGACCCCCACATACTTGGTTGTTTGTATTAAGATGATATTTGTAGATCCCCTTGTATCCAGGTATTTTTTTAATTGTGTTTTTTGGTAATTTTGATTCCTGGATGCATATGACATGAATATCCTGTTTGTCTAAATATTCCAAAATATTTGCATGTTTATGTGCAGTTAACCCCCCAGCATTAAAGGATATTAGGTTAAAGTTTCGATTGAATTTATCTGCGGTTGGATGTCAGTCTTCCTTTACTAGGAATTTGGTTTTTAACCTTTCTGGGAGTTGCGGGCCTCTTCAAGGGTGTTCTCAATAGCCCGGTCGCGAACTCGGTGGGGATTTGACGGGGGGTCCCAGGAGCATGGTTAGGTTTTGAGGAGTGCAGTGAGTCGTGGATTTGGAGCTTTTTTATGATCTGTTGTTTTAGAAATTTATCAAGGTTGACACCTGTTCTGATGGTGGTTTTTGCTCTAATGTCCTTGATGATACTTAACAGATCATAAATAGAGATTGTTAATTTGATTTCTTTATGGTCAATGTCGATATTGTACCCAGTCCCCTTTTCTTCTTGCAGAACTTTAATATTAATGGGAGAGGACTGGGTTGCTCTATCCACTCCTCTAGAGGGTAGGGCTGTCTCTGTTGTCACTGGGGGGGGGGGTTGTGGGTGTCACCTCACCGCTTTTCATTGGTTGAGGCGATAAGTCCACTTCCCCTGTGGCAACAGGGACAACCTTGTTGGTAGGCAGGGACTCACCATCCAGACAGTCTTCGACTTCGTCGGGATCTGTCTCAGATTCGGAGTCGCTGCTGCTATCCGACAGGGATGATATTGAAATAGACTCATCCCCGTCCGACAGCAGGACTACGTCGTCCTCTACCACCATTTTGGTTTCTATTTCGCACTCCTCAATTGTTATGGGGTGAGTGTGCACGGAACCGTCGGTTTTGTTAGTTTGGTAGCCGGGTGGTTTCACCCCCCGGTCACACCTCCCTAACACCGAGGGCCGCTGAGGTCCCTCCCCCCTGGGGCACGGAGCACAGAATCTGGAAACTTCCATGTCTTCCGTCTCCTACGTGCCGCCAGAGTTTACCCTCAGCGTCCCTCACCAGGCGGTTTGTTGGCCTTCCGGGGCCCTCCACCCTCCCCTGGGACTGACCTTACCTATAATACAGAGCTTTTATATTACTAGTGCGGGTCAAGGGAGACAGCCCAAATTGCAATATTCTGACTTTAAAGTTATCTCCCTTTTACGTTTTGAAAGTAAAATAACTGTACGTTCATTAAGCACAAATAATGGCTTCAAACTCCTTCAAAACTTTGTTTCCTTAAAGGGTGTTATATTTACAAAAAAAGGAAAATAAAATTTTGTATGCCTTTTTGATTGAAATTAGTAAAAATGGGGATCCTTTTTGCATACCAATATAATTTTTCCACGATGTTTATCCACCGACCATTTTCCTGCTAAAATCTTAATTTAAAAATATGAAACAACTTGCATTCAAGACACCATGTTAACATGCATGTGAATAATTTATGTATAATCGATAAGACTGGATAAATAAATTACCATTTAAAATGCTATTAGAGATGGTATCCGACAGTTCACCTATATAAAATACATGACAGTTCGTCTATATAAAATACATGACAGTTCGTCTATATAAAATACATCTAACAGAATATTATGCATGTTTGGGGGAATCTGGGCATAAATTTTTCATAAACTTATACTGTAATCTTAGTAAAAACGATTTTGAATACTATCTCATTTGTTACACAGTATAAATCATGATCAAAATGGCTCTTCTGAAAATGACATTTAAAGGTTATACGCCACTAAATAATTTTTTCTCTATTTTAAGAAAATCGCAAAGAGCTGAAAACAAATTGCACAATGTCCCAGTTATTATTGCCGCATTTAATACTATTCAATGCTATTTTGGGTGGGGTCTGGGTGAGATTTGTGAGCGTTAGGTATTGTGGAGCATATATAATGGTATTTTTGATACTTTCACCCTCTCACCCACACTCGCACACCCTCTCACCCATTTTACACTTACCTCACACATACCTTTCGTTTACTCAACGGACAGCTGGTGGGATTCGAACCTACGACTTTCCGTATCACTAGTCATATGCGCCAACCACTGCGCCATGGGGGTGATACATCAACGACAATTTGGAAGTAATATTTAATCCCTACCCGTTTTCAATAGGTGACGTCACAATAATTTCGCACCTTTGTGCGTCTCGCAATATAGAACAGAATAGAGTTTGTTGGCTTCATTTGCTATAGCAGACTAACAGCATATATTTGATTAGTGATTAATAATAGAAATCTGTTCTAATTAATGACATTTGCCTGTCAGCATTGCTAAAAAAGTAAGGAATTGGTATTTTTTTTTTTTCTGATAACAGATCCAAACACCGGACGCTGGTGTTTCTATCCAGGCTGTGGTCTTCCTCCACCAAAAATAGTTGTTGCTTTAATGACAATATTTGTGAAGCTGCACTATATTTAGAATGCAAATCAAACTGATGCTACTTTCTAAGGTAGTCGTGACGGAATAGCACTCGCTCGAACACATAACCACAGAACTTAGGAAACATCTTGAACACATAACGCTGTCGCGATTGTTTTACTAGTGAGCTTGTCGTCTATTCCGCTAATTTTAGATCAAGCAACTGTGCAGTAGCGGACTTGGAGTGGGGGTGCACAGAGCAGTACCTTTATATCCCGAAGCATACTTAAAGTAAGATATATTTCATAATTCATTTAAAAAAAAAGATAAAATAGTATGAGTTTTGGATCACATACACTTTAGAACGGATCTACGGTATTCCAAAAACCAAACTTTCTATCAGAAAGACAGAAATAAGTAAACTTTTCAACTTGTGAGAAGGTTTTGTTTCATAGACTTTCCTATCTTGAAAACATTAACTAAATTAAATATATTTAATTTCCTTAATTATAATAAAAAGATCTAACAATTGTTCAACAATATGCAATTTTTTAGGCATTTAAAATCATCCAAGGTATTTTTTTTATTTAAATAGAAGAAATAGCGGGATATAAATAAACATAGTTCCCTCCCCTGATTAGCTACATCTTGCTTGATCTACGCGCATCAGGGTAAAAGCGGCCCAATTGATATTTGTTTCCTTACAATATTTCGTATTTAAATTGACCATAAACATGTCCATGTCACTTTGTACAAATTTTAGGTTGAAAATTCGAGCGCCCGCACTGACTAAAACAAATTTCGCACCGATAAATATAAACAAAAACGAACAAAACCACTTTAAATATCGCGAAAATCGATTTAAAATCATAAAACGCAGCATGTAGTGGAATTACATGCATGTTTGAATCCTACAGCAATAGCCAGTAAAACTTCTCCTTTTTTTTTCCTGTTCTCGTCCATTTTTATGGTTATGATGATTGTGGGTATTTTAATATTAATATAAAAATAGTTACACTAAATATCATTATCAACGTTAGCATAGCAGAATGAAGAAGTAGAAACTAGAAGAAGAAGCACAAGCAGTATCATATGTAGCAGTGATAGTCGTATTAATTGGTTTATAACAATATTTAAAAAAACAACACAGAAACTTTGCTGTTCTGAAAGTAGCAATGATATTATGGATAATAACGGTCAGTCGTAGGTAGTAATAGTAGTGACAGTAGTTGTTGTGGTACTAGTAGTACAATTTTTATTTCATCTTTACTACCATTTTACTTCTGAAATGATTGTTAGAATTATTTATTCACTTATTTTACTTTGTCATACATGTAAATATGTTTAAATGACAGTTGTTTTTATTATTATTATCATCACTACTTATTTTGACGACAAACACACAGGTCTGTCTGTCTGTCTGTGTGTGTGTGTCTGTCTGTCTGTGTCTGTCTGTCTGTCTGTCTCTAGGTCTCCCCTGTCTCTGTCTGTCTGTCTGTCTGTCTGTCTGTATGTATGTCTGTCTGTGTCTGTCTGTCTCTGGGTCTCCCCTGTCTCTGTCTGTCTGTCTCTGGGTCACCCCTGTCACTGTCTGTCTGTCTGTCTCTGGGTCTCCCCTGTCTCTGTCTGTCTGTCTCTGGGTCTCCCCTGTCTCTGTCTGTCTGTCTCTGGGTCTCCCCTGTCTCTGTCTGTCTGTCTCTGGGTCTCCCCTGTCTCTGTCTGTCTGTCTGTCTCTGGGTCTCCCCTGTCTCTGTCTGTCTGTCTGTCTCTGGGTCTCCCCTGTCTCTGTCTGTCTGTCTCTGGGTCTCCCCTGTCTCTGTCTGTCTGTCTGTCTCTGGGTCTCCCCTGTGTCTGTCTGTGTCTGTCTGTGTCTCTCTGTCTCTGGGTCTCCCCTGTCTCTGTCTGTCTGTCTTTCTCTGGGTCTCCCCTATCTCTGTCTGTCTGTCTGTCTCTGGGTCTCCCCTGTCTCTCTCTGTCTGTCTCTGAGTCTCCCCTGTCTCTGTCTGTCTGTCTCTGGGTCTCCCCTGTCTCTGTCTGTCTGTCTGTCTCTGGGTCTCCCCTGTCTCTGTCTGTCTGTCTGTTTCTGGGTCTCCCCTGTCTGTCTGTCTCTGGGTCTCCCCTGTTTCTGTCTGTCTGTCTGTCTCTGGGTCTCCCCTGTCTCTGTCTGTCTCTCTGTCTCTGGGTCTCCCCTGTCTCTGTCTGTCTGTCTCTGGTTCTCCCCTGTCTCTGTCTGTCTCTGGGTCTCCCCTGTCTCTGTCTGTCTGTCTGTCTGTCTGTCTGTCTCTGGGTCTCCCCTGTCTCTGTCGGTCTGTCTCTGCCAAGTAGTAGAAACTTGAAGAAATAGAAGTAATTCCACTATATGTTGCGTTTTATGATTTTAAATCGATTTTCGCGATATTTGAAGTGGTTTTGTTTGTTTTTGTTTAACTTTGTCGGCGCGAAATTTGTTTTAGTCAGTGCGGGCGCTCGAATTTTCTGTCTGTCTCTCTCGGTCTAACTGTATCTTTATCTGTCTCTCTTTGTCTCTGTCTGTCTGTCTCAGCCTCTCTCGGTCTCTGTATGTCTGTCTGTCTGTCTGTCTGTCTGTCTCTCTCTCTCTCTCTCTCTTTCTCTCTCTCTCTCTGTATATATATATATATATATATATATATATATATATATATATATATATATATATATATATATATATATATATATATATATATATATATGTGGAGCTTAAATATTATTTCAAAATCGCGCAGTAGTAAGTGCATTTGACTGGTGATACCGAAGGTCGTAGGTTCGAATCCCACCAGCGCCACTTGTGGGTGCTGTCAGATGATAGGAATGAATGAGGTAAGTGTAAGTGGTGTGAAAGTGACTGTGAGTGTGAAAGTGAGTGTGAGTGTGAAAGTGGGTGGGAGAGTGAAAGTGGGTGGGAGTGTGAAAGTGGGTGGGAGTGTGAAAGTGGGTGGGAATGTGAAAGTGGGTGGAAGCGGGAAAGTGGGTGTGGGTTTGATAGTTGGTAGAAGTGGTTGTGGGTGTGAAAGTTGATGGAATTGGGTGTTGGTTTGAACGTTGGTGGAAGTGGGTGTGGGTGTGAAAGTGGGTGGGAGTGGTTGTGAAAGTTGGTGGAAATGGGTGTGGGTGTGACAGTGGGTGTGGGTGTGAAAGTTGGTAAAAGTAGGTGTGGGTGTGAAAGTTGGTGTGTGTGAAAGTTGGCGTGGGTGTGAAAGTTGCTGGCAGTGGGAATGTGTTTGTTGTGAAAGTGTGTGTGACAGTTGCTGGGAGTGGGAAAGTGTGGTGTGGGGTGTGGCCGTTGAAAGTGTGTGTGTTGTGTGTGTGTGTGGTGTGTGTATGTGGGTGTGAAAGTGGTGTGGGTGTGAAAGTGGGTGTTGGTGTGAAAGTTTGGTGTGGTGGGTGAAAGCTGGGTGTGGGTGTAAAAGTTGGTGGCAGTGGGAAAGTGTTGGTGTGAAAGTGGATGTGAGCAGTTGCTGGGGAGTGTGAAAGTGTTTGGTGTGGGTGGTGTGGCCGTGGAAGTGTGTGTGGTGTGTGGTGTGTGTGTGTGTGTGGTGTGTGTGTGAAAGTTGGTTGTGGAGTGTGAAGTTGGTGGTGGGTGTGAACGCTGGGTGGGGTGTAAAAGTTGGTGGCAGTGGGAAAGTGTTGGTGTGAAAGTGTGTTACAGTTGCTGGGAGTGGGAAAGTGTTGGTGTGGGTGTGGCCGCGAAAGTGAGTGTGAGTGTGAAAGTGGGTGGGAGAGTGAAAGTGGGTGGGAGTGTGAAAGTGGGTGGGAGTGTGAAAGTGGGTGGGAATGTGAAAGTGGGTGGAAGCGGGAAAGTGGGTGTGGGTTTGATAGTTGGTAGAAGTGGTTGTGGGTGTGAAAGTTGATGGAATTGGGTGTTGGTTTGAACTTTGGTGGAAGTGGGTGTGGGTGTGAAAGTGGATGGGAGTGGGTGTGAAACTTGGTGGAAATGGGTGTGGGTGTGACAGTGGGTGTGGGTGTGAAAGTTGGTAAAAGTAGGTGTGGGTGTGAAAGTTGGTGTGTGTGAAAGTTGGCGTGGGTGTGAAAGTTGTTGGCAGTGGGAATGTGTTGTTGTGAAAGTGTGTGACAGTTGCTGGGAGTGGGAAAGTGTTGGTGTGAGTGTGGCCGTGAAAGTGTGTGTGTGTGTGTGTGTGTGTGTGTGGAAAGTTGGTGTGGGTGTGAAAGTTGGTGTGGGTGTGAAGTTGGTGTGGGTGTGAAAGCTGGTGTGGGTGTAAAAGTTGGTGGCAGTGGGAAAGTGTTGGTGTGAAAGTGTGTTACAGTTGCTGGGAGTGGGAAAGTGTTGGTGTGGGTTTGGCCGCGAAAGTGGGTGGGAGTGTGAAAGTTGGTGGGAGTGTGAAAGTGTGAGTGTGGGTGTGGTAATGTTGGTTTGGTTATGGAAGTTAGTGGGTGTGTGAAGGTTGGTGTGGGTTGGAAAGTTGGTGGGAATGTGAAAGTTGGTGGGAATGTGAAAGTGGGTGTGAGTGTAGGTGTGGATATGAGTGGATGTGTGAAAGTCGGTGAGAGGGTGGGTGTGAAAGTGGATGTGAGTGTGAAAGTATGTGTAGGTGTGGATATTGGTTTGAGCGTAAAGTGTGAAAGTGGGTGTGAGTCTGAAAGTAGGGTTGAGTGTTTATTGCGACACTCGCATTGGTATATTTTGAGCTGCCGTGGACAAATGATTTCATTTAATTTATGCCACTTCTATTTCTATTTCTAAACAGTTCAATTACTTTTACCAGTCTACATAACAATTATTGAACAACTAACTGTTGGGTTTACTTTATTTTACATAATGTCTTGTCACTGTTTTAGTGTAACGTTTACATTCGACTGGCATAAGAATACCTTTGCTTTTTTTTTCAATAAATAATGCGATACTTATAGAACCTTGTTTTCTTTCTTATTAAATAGCCGATCATCACCACCATCAAAGCTAGTTTATTTATTTATTTACTATCGCCTATCAGCTTTATCATAACATTTGCCTTTAATTTATGTTTCAGTGCGTTAATTGATTAGCTATTAAGAATTGACAATTTCTACTTATTTAATTTTAGTGAAGATTTTAGTGAAGACTCCAATTGTATTACCACCCAGTATGTAGGCCATACGCTCGAAACAAAACGAACATGTAGGTACTATTTAGTAACCCCCTCCCATATTTAAGTATTGAAGCCTTATGTAGAATTAATTAGAATTAATAACCCCAGTCAAATGGTGATTGAAATGTAGATTTTAATTTTACTGCAGAACTAGTGAGTTGTGAAAACGCATACATGTAACCTAAAAATACTAAGCTTTTATAGTAAATTGTGTCTGTTGACTGCGTATGTCGAAGTAAGGGTCCCTAACTGTGTACCTATATCCAGTATTAACTGTGCTAAAGTTGAATGGATCTTGATTTATACCCTCCTCCCCACCCCCCGCCCATCCCGCCCCCACCCCTTCACTCACCAAAACTTTCTAGATCCGTCTCTAATTCCATCAAAACATATACAGGATGATACAATCATCTCAATTTCTTTGATCTTTTGTCCTTATTCCATTATTTGATTTCTTTTGCAATTCATGGTTTTGTATAGTTCTTTTCATAGAAATAATTATTTATCATAGACTCGTATGTATGAGATCGGGAGATCTCAACCCGAAAAGAGAACTATTTTAACGGAAACGAGTCTTCATAAATAATTAATAATTCCTTTTAAATAGCGTATTGTGTAAATCTGCCATAGATTCCGAAAATGTATAAAACTGCTCTTTTCGTCGTTTTATTAGTTTTGATTTTCTTTTCAAAATGTTCGCAATAATGTTGCTTAAAAGTGTTTCTTGTCATTTTTTGTATTGAGACAAATATTAACTGGGCCGATTTTTAACTAAAACGCCGCAATCGAAGATGTAGATAATCAGGGGAGGAAACAGTGTTCATTTACATTCAGCTCGATCTTCCAATTAAAGAGTATCAAATTTGGGGTAAAATGCTTCAAAACTCAGAGGTTAATATTTCGAATCCCGGTAGTGGCACGCATAGTTAAATTTGTTGATAGTTTATTTTATTACTAGATATTTTGTATGTATATAAGATGCAGGTGCTTACTGTTAGTTGTTTCACTTTGACGGGATATTTTTATTTACACTCTTTGTTTGATAGAAAAGTCTTCAGGAAGTGCGAGCTTGGAGCGCTCCACAAACCAGGTTTAAGCACCCCAGCCGGTCCTTTTGCCGACTGACCGTTCCAAGGCGGTAACTGATGGTTTTTCTTTTTGTGTGTTATGTCTCGTCTCTGTGCTTGCGTCACATTTACATTTACCCTGTTTGCCTTTGTCTATAGGTATATTTAATTTAAATATCTGTGGAAATTTTGAAAGGACCTTTTCTTATTTACCTATCCTAGTTCATACCGTTACACTATGACCACTATTTCTGCGTCACTCTACCAGATTAAGAAAGAAGTATTTTTAACTTTAAACTTATATTTTGTAAATAGATTTTAATTGTATGTTTTGTGCTAAATTTTGTTACAAACTCTTGCCTGGTATAATTAAAATCTAAAGAATAAAAACCATGTGTTGAAATTATTTTATATTTTGCAGCATCAACTTAATTGTTTTTAGAACATTTTGGGCAATTCTGAATAAATCGTTTGGCTATCAAGGGCTGTGTCGGTGATTATTTAGTAAAGAACAGAAAGCAGAAACAATGAGAAAATCGTGTTGGGTTTGTAAACAATTAATGACATATTTGGGATAATATGAGTCCAATCAATCAAGTATCATGTTTAGTTGGTTTGTCTAATGTTATAATTTGGTTCTAAACGATCCTTAACAGCTAAACACTTCTCTTTAAGAAGATATAACATAATATTTGGAGTTTTTTTTATGTTTAAAAAAGGGTCACCTTAAATGCAATTTTAAGACGACAACATATCCTTAAATTCAAAATTAAGTGAAGAATTTTCCTAAAATTTGGCATACTCGTTATACATTAAAGTATACAATAATCAGTTTTGATTATGTTAAAAATCTGTATTTTTTTTTCTTCTATAAAACTTGCTTTACCTTAATAAGAACGTTTTGCCCCCAACTTTATTCTGGCTGTTTCGTGTTGCATACAACTTAATAGAATGTGTTCAAATGATTATTCACAGATTACAATGCGGGCAATTTTTGGTCTATCTCTGTTTTCTTTGACTAACTATTACATCTAAATTGAACTAGCCCCTATTCTTAGTCTCGTGAAAGTTTTATCTTGAACTGTGTTTCTATCGTTCTTGATTCTGGATCCGGGCCTGAAAACAGTTTTTCAACATTGCCGGTAGGCGAACTTGTATCGACAGAACTAGACAAACATGTGTCGAATATGAACGATTTATAGATAAAGGGCGTAAATAGTGCTTACTACCTTATTTCTTTACACAATCTTGCTAGAAGTATAGTTTTATAAAATATTGATGTAGACAGCTGTATTAAATATTTTAATGTGTGATTGTTCTTAGATTCATGTACAACTGTATTACAGACGTTTTACCAATATTCATTTCAGTACTTTACGTAAATTAGTTGTTTCGTTTTGTAATTAACACTTAATTAAGTTTAAGTGATTAAGCGAAGCCTCTTTGCTCATCTAGCGTACACCCCATCTCGTCTATATACTATTTGTTTGTCTTTCCGTTTATATATGTTCATAGTCTAACTTCTTACATTTCTTCTCTCTACCCCCACCTCTGTCTCTCTCTGTCTCTCTGTCTGTCTGTCTCTCTCTCTCTCTCCATCTCTGTCTCTCTGTCTCTCTCTGTCTCTGTATCTCTGTGTCTCTCCCTCTGTGTGTGTGGTGTGTCTGTCTGTCTGTCTGTCTTTGTCTCTCTGTCTCTCTCTCTGTCTCTCTTTCTGTCTCTCTGTGTCTCTCCCTCTCTCTGTCTATCTCTCTGTCTCTCTCTGTGTCTCTCTGTGTGTCTCTCTCTGTCTCTGTCTGTCTGTCTGTCTCTCTTTCTCTCTCTCTCTCTCTCTCTCTCTCTCTCTCTCTCTCTCTCTCTCTCTCTCTCTCTCTCTCTCTCTCTCTCTCCCTCTCCTTTCGGCACCCTTTTTTTGCAGCCCTTTCTCTATTAATCACAATCGACACGCTTCTTAAACAAATGTATCGACAAATTAAATACTAATTGTTAGTCATTCATCACACCAACGAAAGTTTGATATTTATAAATATTAAATATATTTTGGAGATCTATGATCCGGAAAAAAGTGCACATTTTAAAAGGAATATTGTAAAGTCATTGAACTCTTTCACACTGTTGCCTACGTATTATTTTACACTGATGTTTGATTCTATTTAAGATACATGCACATGTATTTTAATTGCATTACAATAAACGTCACATTAAATAACTGTTTGTAAGCTTTTATTTTGCTCTCAGCGATTCCCTTCCAATCTAAATCTATCAGAATATAAAGAGAGCAGACGACAACAAATGACGAACAGCGTGTCAAGTGACTGGTGACTGTGGTAGCGATGAGGTCTGCACGTGCTACACAGGTTGTGTGCGGCAAGACAAAGTTGTTGAGTTTGGTGTTACCCTACTGTGAACGTGTTCTGTAAAATTGTCAACATTGCGTACATGTACAAGGGTATTATCTAATCCCGGGATAGTAACATATAAACACATTTGGCTAGCTAGAAACTAATTATAGAGAGTTGACGTAATATCTATGTTGGATGTGGAACTTTGTTTACTTTCAAGATTGTAAAATGGAACTTCTGCCATTTTGTGTTTTGTGTTACAGATTCTTTTCATTGTGATATGTAAGTGATATTATTATGAAGCCTTCTTGTTGTTGCTCAAGGTGCGGTGAGTTCAGTTTACCTTTACTTTATTACTATATGAGTGTATTATAAATTGTTTACTCGGTAAGTTTATGCTTTGGTTAATTATTAACATTTCCATTTTAAACTGATTGTTAGGCGCACTACACGTGAGATGTCAGATGGACATTCGTAGAATCGTGACTGGACTGTATCAATTATTTCACCACGAGGTCTAGTTTTAAACCGATACACAGACCACAATAATGAGGTGAAGTAACTTACCTGTTTTAACTTACCTGGGTAAATCACTTGCAGATCAAATGGGGGGTGGGTGGCGGATGCGCCCCCACCCCCCTTAGAATTCCCGGACCATAAATTTATTAACGCACGTTAGAACGTGTAAATACTTATATTTCTTAATTATAACCATATTATTTCCAATGAAATACAAGATTTAATAGTAAAACAAAAATGGATCTAGTTTCAAAAAATATCTCGACACCATATTGTGGGTTCAGTTCATGTAGATGTTCACTCTTTCACTATTTTTTTTGCGTATTTTAACATTTCACTGCGTCTTTTCGTAATCTTGCCACTGTAATTAACTCTTCCTGAATGGTCAACAATAATGGCAGCGCCTGCTAAATGCGAAACTCCGAAAGACGTTCCTTTTTAGCAGAAAAGATGAAGGAAGAAGGTGACAAGTTTGTATATACAATTTACATAGAAGTTCTGAGAACTCAGCTGAGTAGACCTACGTACATGTACATCAGATCTATCATTATCATACCCGATATAGTAATGATTTACTGTAACACCCTTGTATTATTATTTTCTATTATTAATTTGTAGATATGACACAATTTGATTATTATTAAGTAAATTATAGAAGGTAGAGCATTGGCTTACGGAACAGAGGGCCGCCGGATCGAGTCTCGAAGCATTAAGTCAAGCGTGTAAACGCAAGTATCAAAACATTTTAAAGATGTTTTCTCTTTTGTTACTAACGTCCGTGACAGCAGCCAGCTGCGAACGCTCAAACTTGTCTCTTAGATTTATTAAAAGTCCTCAGAGAAGCACGATGGGACAGCAGCGTTCTAACGCTCTGTTGCTACTGTTCTGTCACCGTGACATTAAACTGGACATTGGTCAAATCATTTACAGTTATGCAAGGAAATATCCTCGGCAAATGCTTCTCACGGACCCTTTGTCAGAATAAAAATATGACTTGTCTTTGTTTTGCAGTTCTAAAACCATAATTGCTTATGTTTGCCCACCATGCAATTATTGTTAATATATAGTATCGAAATATTTAACATTCAAAACGTCTCCCAAATATTGTAAAACAACTTATGAAAGTATGAAAATAAATTATTTTAGCAAGCATTTATTTATGTTGATGGCTCTGGTTGACAAAACAGGATTAAAAATTCACGCTCCCCCCATCAGAAATCCTGGATCCGCCACTGTAAATAGCGCGTTGCGTGTGCAACAGTCGTAGTTATCACGGGCCCCTAGTTCGAGACGCGCTTATGAATCAGAAACATTTAAGAATTCAGACAGGATCTCCTTCTTAAAACACAGTTGTTATTAGGGAGCAAGCCCCAGACCCACATGGAACACAGGTCAGCGTCATCGCTTTGAACAAAGTACAGGCTGGTGGTTTTCTGCCATCAGAAAAATAAGCTTGGACGAGGGGTTGGGAGTGGGGGGCGGGGGGGATGGGGGGCTTGTCTGCCTATGAAAATTTACGGAATGGGTTTTATCCGCCTGTGCTTCAATGACCGGAAGGGGATTTTCCGCCTCCGTTCCAGTTGGTTTTTGTCCCCAACCCAGTTTAAAAATCCGAGATCCGGGACTGGTTCCTTTCTATTATATATGCCCTAATATTTGTTAGTAATTTATGTTTCAATGTGTTAATTGATTTATAACATTAATAATGATAAATTGACAATATCTATTTGTAATCAGGGTTCCAACTGTACCACCACTCAGTATTTGGGCTAAGGGCTCGCTATAACAGGCTGGTAGCAGGGGCGGATCCAGAAAGTTTTGTTGGTCGTGGTGGTGGGGGGGGGGGGGGCGGGCATGAATGTATATACACACTAAGGGACCCTAATTTCTACCTAAACAGTCAACAAACAAAATTTACTTTAAAAGTAAAGTATTTTTTTAAGCTTACATGTATGTGTCTTCACAACTCTACTCTTTTACCTTGTTGTTTGCGGGTGGGGGGATGAATCCCCCATCCCAACCCCTGGATCCATCCCTGGATTGTAGAGTTGAGTAACCTCTGCCAAATGTTAGCATTGAAGTCTTAATTAAGAATTAATTAGTGTTTATTACCATTATAAGTGGTGACTAAAATATTGACTTTAACCTTAATTGCCAATTTTTGTAAAGTGTTACATACGGTTATCATAGATGCGTACTGGTTCTTTGTATTTTGTGTATAGTGTTTCATGTTTACTCACGATGGGCCTATGTGCTATAGTCAAAGTCAATGAACTATGTTCTGTTCTGTTCTGTTAGTAACATGATTTGATAAGTTTATGATTATTTGTTTCCCTATCTATATATTTGCCATTTTGATTTTTTTATTTGCCTGTTCTACGTTACAATGCCTTAGATTTCGAATATGTACATAACTCTGCTATGTTCGGCGTTTTTGTATTTTTAATTCTCTTTTCAAAATCCAACAGATAGTATGGCTTTAAAGCGGCTTCTGTTTTTTGTTTGTTTTGTTTTTGCGGTTGGTAATTTGAAACTTATACGGGAGCTCGACATATTGACTTCAAAGTTGTACTAGTACCTTGAGATTTTTTATAAGAAATTTGAAAAGAAAATGTTGTAAAGAGACCAAGATTTGCTAGGCCGCTTTTATTGTAATGGAAGATGTAGAAAATCAGGGGAGGGAACTACGTTTTTTATATCCCATTACTTCTTCTGTTTATTTGATGGTCGGATGGTTTTACAGTGAAAAATAGTTTGTATGTCGTTGAACCCGTTGGTTTTTAATTAAATAAGTAGCTTAAATGTTCTAATAATATTTAATGTTTTTCAGATAGCAAAAATGATTTTTATGATGATTGCCAATTTTGCTGTAACGTGGTTGGGGTGGGGAAAGAATAGTCATCTGTTAACTGTGCCTCTTTCTTTTTTCATGCCTTCCTTATTCATATCCGTGTGTATTCTATTGGGCTCGATATTTAATATATTATGTTTTGTCGCTTTTTTATAATTTAAATTATTTTATTACTTATATTATTCATGTTTTATTTCTGAACTTTCTATTTTATATTCTAGTAAATTTTTGTTCCTTAGCTTTTAAACTGTATAGATTTTTAATTAGTTATCTTTATTTTTGTTCGTTGTGTATGCGTAAAAATAGGTATGTCAAAGTAATGTAAAGCACTTTTGAACGTAGACTGTCTACGAAAAGAATGCTATATAAATGTGATCTTATTCATTCATTAATTTATTCAATCATTTATTATTATTGTTGTTATTATTATTATTATTATTATTATTATTATTATTATTATTATTATTATTATTTTATCTATTCCTTCATTCCACGGATTCCATTATTTTCTGCGTATTAATCTGCCTATAATTTCCTTTTTTTTGTCCTTCATTCCCCACTCCCAATTCCTTCCTTTCATTATTTTCCTTTCATTTCTTATGCTTTCGCTTTAACTTATTCTACAGCATTATAAATCACATTCTATTTACACAATGTTCTGTAATTACATTGACCCATGAAACTACCTCTTTGAAAGTTTTGTCTTCATCTCAGAAACATCTCTCTCTCTCTCTCTTTCTCGCTCTCTTTCTCCCTTTCTTTCTTTCTCTCTCTCTCCCTCACTCTCTCTCTCTCTCTCTCTCTCTCTCTCTCTCTCTCTCTCTTTTGTCTAGAGCTACAGCAATATAATGAATGTATGAATGTATAAGTCGGTTTTTGCCCCCCCCCCCCCCCCCCACTCCGTCCCCTCTCATTAAACAACTCTGGATCCGGGCCTGACTGAAGACAGTTCTTCAATATTGCCGGTAAGCGAACTTGTATTAAGGGGTGTTTATGCTAAATAGGGCCTTCCATTCGGAAGTAGAAGCCGTGAAAATAAGATTTTTCTCTATTGCAATGTTTTGGCATCAGATTTCCTATTTTGTAGATAATATTAATTTTTGGTTTCAGGAGGAAACAATGTAGAATAAAGCAAAACGACTGAACACCTATGCAAAGTAATGGACTGATCCACCGTTACCGGAAGTATATAGTTCAATGAAATTTGGGGGTTACCGACTGGCAAAATGAGGCTATGTGTCTTCAATGAAGCAAAGCCTCTTTAAAGTTATAAAAATCACTGTTTTTAGGGTCTATTAGACAACGATAGACAATGAATAGCTATTTTCACCTATGTGTGGTTAAATGGTCAATCATAGCTGTGTCATTGTGCATTTTGTTTCCAAATTTTCGAGATAGAGTAGAAAACAAACCTATTGCTCAAGTGGTAAAGCATCGGCTTGTGGATCGGGAGGTCGCGGGTTCAAACCAAAGACTTTTAAGTTAGTAGTAGTGGCTTCTCTTCTAACGCTCGGGGCTAAGGGGGCAGCATTACGCCTGACTCGTCGGTGTCAGTATAATGGACCGGCCGGTTTCAGTCCCAGGGCACCTCATAAGTGCCCCTGTGCTATAATGATAGAAATATCGCTACACAGTATCGGCAAAAATGCCGACCCTTACCACGTGGGTTCGAGTCCCGGTCGGATCGAAAGCTTTCATGTGGGGAGGTGGTTCATGTGCGCCGGTGGTTCTACCCAGAATTAAGTCTGTGATCTTTCTCCACCAATAAGTAGCTATGTAGTAGTGCCCCAGTCCTAAAATGATAGAAATGTCGTTGCACAGTATCGGCAAAAATGCCGGCAAATACCAATCCCTCAAACTTATTGTGACGTCTAACCTGAACACGCTTGTGCAGATTGTAAAATATGTATAGAGTAAGGGAGGTAACCAGTGTTTACTACCTTATTTCTTTTCACAATCTTCTTATCTTTCATTCCTGTGATTCTAAAAAGGCTAATTTTTTTTATTAAATATTGCTTTATAAACAGCAGTGCCAAAGGTTTTAATGTAGGATTGTACTTAGACTTATACATGTAAACAGTTGTAGAGCTATCAAAGACTCAAATTTGTGTTTTACATTTGATTTCAGTACTTTAGGTAAATAAGTTATTTTATTTTTAATGAGCCCTTGTGATAAAATTAATTTGCTTTGCTCCTGTAACCTGCACTGCATCTCGTTTTCATACTATTTGTTTGTCTTTCATTAGATCTCTCTCCCTCTCTCTCTATCTCTCGAAATGTGTTTACTTTATAAATCCATCTCTCTCTCTCACACACACACTCTCTCTCTCTCCAGATATTTCCCCCACTCGCCACTCATTTGACAGCCCTAAACAGCCAATGAGATGCTATTTTTTTTATTCATTTACCACAGCAAATGGATATTTAATATTTATAAATATTATGTGTCATGGTTTGGAGAACCGAAACTAAGTTTTGGAACGTGTTGCTGAACTATTTTGTCTGAATGTTCATTATAAATGTTCCTCTGCATAAAACCTGTGTAGTTGACAATGAAGTAGAGTATTTATTTCTTTAACTAATAGTTTTTGTACAATTTACCTATTAAAGCATTTTGAAACTTAAATAATATTACAATAGATAAATAAGAAAAGGTCCTTTCACAATTACCACAAATATTTAAATCTAAAAAAACATCTAGACAAAGGCAAACAGGATAAATGTAAAAGTAACAAAAACGCAGAAACGAGACATAACACACAAACAGAAAAGAACCAGCAGTTACCGCCTTTTAACGGTCAGTCGGCAAAAGGACCGACTAGGGTGCTTAAATCTGGTTTTTGGAGCGCTCCAACCTCGCTCTTCCTGAAGGTTTTTCTATCACGTGTTAATAAAAGTATCCCATCAAAGTAAGACAACTAACAAAAGGCACCTGCATCGGGAGTTAAAATAAGCACCGACAACATAAAAGTTCCAAATAAGAGAGCAGCCCAAGCAATGACGTATAATAAGAACAATTTAATGACGTCATACAATGCCATGACGTCATATGTCAAAAGTGTCAAAAGTGAAACTAAAAAAAATACGAAAGAAATAATCGAATTAAGGAAAACAATTGCATATTTTTATTATAAAATTTTTCATTTATGTTGTACAAATAAAATTTCTATGGTAAATTTCAGCATTTATATTGTAAAAACATATTTTTGTTCTATATTTACATTTATATGGTAAATTTTCATTATGTGTTATAAAACAAGCATATTTTTATGTTCGATAAAGTGAACAAATATTTATGTTCAATAATTGCATCATGGGATACTTATAACATTTGTGACGAACGATTTCATTGGACCACGTTATTTGGCGGATTATTACAAACATGGCTGCCCCCCACCAGGTATGTATCGGTACGTCTTTTCAATATCATTGATATTACTTTTAATCTTTATACCATACAGTAAACAGTCTGTTTAATTTAAACGAAGTGGCAATTTCCAAATCGATGGTGGCAGCTATGTTCGGAATGTTGTCTAATGAAATAGTTTGTTACAATCATTACCCATGATGCAATTATCGAACGCATTGTTGTTGTTTTTTTCTTGCTTTTTATAGAATATGAAAATAATTTTGCCACATACAAATTTTTTGAATGTAAATAAAAAGTATAGAACATAAATATTTTTATGCAACACAAATGTGGAATTTTACCACATAAATATAAAATTATACAATAATATGAAAACAGGTGCTACCTATGGCACGGGGAAAGCCTATTGCTGTAGTGTTCAAGATATTAATGTAAATAACAAAATAACCTAATTAATTTTTGACCACTCTTCCAGATAACAGTTCTCAGTAGCTGGACAGAAGAATCTGTTTAAAATAAAAATATTGATTATGAACAACATCAACACAGATTGAAAATTATTTCAGAAATCGACAGGATTTTGAACGAAACATAATTAGGAAAAAATAATTTACCTTTTAGATGTGTCGATGGCATTGCACTTTCTTGCAATAGTCAGCATTAAGTATTCATGGTTTTGCATGTATTTGCACTTTTAAATGCTCATATTATTGATGAATTTAAATTTTGTCATTGAATGTGAGTGTGTATTTAATTTGGTATTACGGCTTTCAGTTAAGAGTAATTACTGACTTACAGGTCATCAACTATAATCTAACCTTTAAAAATAGACTTTTAAATTTGTGGTACATTTAGTGACTAACATGTCACCCACCGCAAATAGCCTGAGATTGTGAGAAACATTAATGAACTGTAAAGAAAATGCATGAAACATATTCCCAGTGCAATTTTAGTCCAATATAATTAATGAATATAATTTTGATATTTTACATGAATGTGTATTTAGTATGTATTAAGTATTACGGCTTTCAGTTCAAGTCATATACTGGACAATGCAAACAGAATGCAAGGTTAACATTGGCTCCATTGACCTACACGATCTTGCGAAGTGGCCTCTTAGATGGACAAAACAAGTCGAGCTTAAGTTTCATTCTTTGAACTTTTCTTAAAAAGAAATTGTTTCATTTCTTTCATTTTCATTGCCAAATTCTATCATATCCAAATATTTTTTTGGCAGTTACTATACTGATGGAGAGTTAAACAGTGGGCCATGAAAACATCACGTATGTTTTACCATAACACCATTATCAAAATATTACAGTAACATAATTTTCCACATTTCACAGACGTGAAACAGGTTCTGTTTATATATTTTGCATAGTTGAATTGTACTTAATTGGATCAAAGTAGCAGGAAAAAGTTGTTTTTAAAACAATACTATAACTAATGGACTAGACCAGCCTGTGGTCGGTCATTCAAGAGATGCTGTTCGTTACCAAACGAACGCTTTAGGTAAATTACACAAGCAAATTTGACAAAACGATAGGTATGTTCGGGATACAGCAAAAAAAGAAAACACTTCTTTTTAGGGTTGCCATGTGCTAAGTTATTTTTTAAGTTTATGTTTAACAATGTAAACATTTATTTTGAATAAAAAAATATCACATGTTGGAAAAGTGTCGATATATATGTCAAATAGTCTTTTTTACGTTGCCGAGGATTTTATCTACTGTACATACTGTACATATGTTTATAATTTATTTTGTTGCTAGTTGTAATGTATGCATATAAGTTCATTGTATTTGTTTTAACTCCCGATGCAGGTGCTTACTGTTAGTTGTTTCACTTTGACGGGATGTTGTTATTTACACTGTTTGTTTGCTAGAATAACCTTCAAGAAGTGCGAGGTTGGAGCGCTCCACAAACCAGGTTTAAGCACCCCAGTTGGCACTTTTGCCGACTGACTGTTCCAAGGCGGTAACTGATGGTTTTTCTTTATGTGTGTTATGTCTCGTCTCTGTGTTTGTTTGTTTTTCACATTTGCATTTACCTTGTTTGCCTTTGTCTACTGGTGGATAAAATTTAAATATCTGTTGGAGTTTTGATAGGACCTTTTCTTATTTACCTATTATGGAAATGTTAAAAGGACCACATGTTGACTTTGGATTTAGTATCTTCCTCGTCAAGTATATCACTTTAAGAGTAATTAGCCTGACAATGTGAGAAGCATTTATATACTGTATAGAAAATGCATGAAACATAATCCCAGTTTAAGCTTCATACACTTTTACAAAATAAATTCATGAATAATATTGTTTTGCTGTTTTTTCAACATATGACATTTAAATCACAAACAATGGTTATCATTGTTAATAGCTACAGGCCTTCATGTTATAATTCATTTGGATATAATAATTTAACATATAGGTGTCTTACAGATAGGAAGCTGAGAATTAAAAAAAAATTCATTGGGTATGTCATGACAGTCAAACAAAGTAAGCAGTTCTCTTGAAATCCCATGATCTGTCATCAACAACATCATTAGAATCATCAGAACTTTGAGAATCATTCTGGTTTGGAATGTGCTTTGTTATTTTTTCTAAGGCTTTTTTACTGAAAAAAGTAAATAGCGATACCATTTGTCCTTCAGTTCACTATTGGCATGAACACCATCATACAGCTGTTTGTAATTATTTATTTTTTACAGATTTTTTTTTTATTTTTCATTCCTTCCTCTTTTCTTGGTTTAACAAGAAAGCAGTTCTCTATCCCAGCGTGTGAAAAATAATTTATAGTGCTCTTTAAGTGCTGATATATGAATATTAATAAGTTTTATATCTTCTTCAGGCAGTTTTGTTCTTTTGCTTTTTGCTCCTGACTATACTGATTTCTTATTAACCTTCCATCTATAATGCTATATTCTTTATATTTTTTAGAGAACATGGTGGTATATGGACCAGTTTGAATTTTATATTTGAATGATTGTTATTTGAATATAAAAATTCAATATTTCTGATGATGGTCTGTACTTTATTATCATCATGCTTGTACGTGATTTAACTTTGTTTGTTAATTTGTTATGCCACCTGCAAGTACTATATTGAGTTTTGAGTTTGAGTGAAAACTGTTAAGTTTAGAATGTACTGCTGCTATTAAGGCTTCTAGTTTCCCACCAGGAATCACTATAGTATGTACCATTGCTCCTGTGATTTGAGTGCCAGATATGTGTCTTCCAAAACCAGATCCTCTTGAATCCATAGCAATAATTATGTGATTCATCTGAAAAAATGTGAAGTATAAAAATAACATTGCATAATCATTATAAAACAAATAAATTTTAGTTACATGGATGAAACATGTATTTGATTTGTAGTCAAAGAGTGTCAATTTCATTTTTTTTAATGTGTTTGTGTGTTTGTGTGTGTGTGTGTGTGTGTGTGTGTGTGTGTGTGTGTGTGTGCGTGTGTGTGTGTGAAAAGATCATGATCATTTGTGAACACATACAGTGACCACATACAATCTAAATAGGTTTTAAATATGATCAACTGTCATGTCACCCACAAAACTGATTTTACTAATTCTGTGTAAGGTAATACCAAATTTGATATGATTGCTATGATGCTCTGATCCAGTTTTTTCTTTCTTTTTTTTTTTTTTTTTTTTTTTTTTTGGCTGTTTTATTATAAAATCATATATGTCAATTCAGTAGCTGTCATACCACACACCGATATACATAGACAATATGATACTTGTAGATTTTTTAATTCTTCCAATTGTAAATCTGAATTTAAAAACATCCTCAGAATGCCCTCAAAACTGTCATTGTTGTCTAGTATATGAAACTGTTGTCTTGTTAGCGTTATAAGTTCTCGTTATAAGGTCCCGGGTTCGAACCCCGAAACTGACCATGTGATGTTAGTCCTTGAGCAAGACTATTTACTGCACATTGCTCAAGGTATTCAGAACCTGAGTACTGGTTCTACCCAGGAAGTGGACAGTCGAGAGGGATTAATATAAGTTAAAAGAACTTGTTTCCCAATCGACTATAAATAAATGGGTTTAAACTAAATAAGTTCTCGAAGCCTGTTTATCTCTTTTCCGCGTTCTTTTGTTGTATGTGTATTGACATAGCATATTCTATCCTCATTGACCAAAACATCAGGATGCCATGCAAAGTCTGGGTTGTTGACCTCATCTCCTGCAGTCTTTGCCCGTGACAGTGCTACAAATAATGCTCCTAGATTTTTAGATTCAAATGATGTTGACCCCAGGGTCTTTCTCTATGTACCTGTATGTTTCACCCATACCAATTGTCATACCTTGACAATTGTGTATTGTAGTTTCCCACCAAAGGCACAATGGAATATGTAAGCGTTTACACCCATGGCAGAAGCAGTCTACTTTTCTTTCGATGGGAATGATTGGAATGACTTTACAGTCATTTGAGAGAAATGCTGTACTTGTATATCTACTAAAGGACACCATTACTACGTCAGGGAGTGAATTTTCAGGACATTTGTTGCCAAGGTAGACAATATCTTTCACAATCCCAGTAGAACCATTGAATAGCCCATACTGCACTATGATGTTTGAAGTTAGCAATACTTTTGTTCAGACACAAAGCTAGAAAATTGGTAGCAAACCGCCAGCTTTATCACACGAAGCTTGTTTTGAATGTGGACCATTGTTGACAGCTACAATTCTTGCTTTCAACAGGTGCCTTTTCATTTTGTATGAGAAGTCTATTCATGTTGTGGTTGTTTTTTAAGACATTGGTTGAAAAACAAACAAAACATTTTCAACCATGTCTGTTAACAGTTCTTCACCGTGGGTGATATGCAGATTGTGCCACTGAAATTGTTGCAACCAGGCAGTCTGTTTACTGTCTGTTTTGTATTCTCTTAGAGACAGAAGTACATTCTAAAGTTGTTGTTGGTCTTGGTTTTGGCGAACTATTGATTGCAGCTCTACAACATGGTCAAAATCTTTCCAGACCAAAATGCTATTCATAGATGCATAATGTTTAGCTGTTGAAAAATAAACTGGAGAATCATATACTGGTGGTTGCTGCACGTCATCTCCAAGAAAAACAACAACTGGTAAACCACCCCAAGGAATACTTTCTTGGCATAATCCATGACGACAGTGCATTTCCATCCATCCCAGAGTTGTTGCACCCACTAGTGAACGTTTGTCAATAAATAATGCCACAAGGTCTTGGCAATTTTCTTGTAAGCTTTCTCCTTTGGATCCATCTGGTGTTGACATTTCTTTTGTGGCTTGCTTACCTGTTGGCACCTTTAAAAGGTCATGAATAGTTTTTCCAGAAATGAGGTTTGCACTGTTTCCAGTAGGATATATTACTTGGACTGCTTTTGGATTATCAAAAAGTAAATTGGACAGCATGAACGAGGCATTTGATGAGGAAGAATTTTCCAGATCCTTCAGTACCAGAGACTATTAATCTAAGGGGCTTGAATGATGAAGACTTGTTCTTGTACTTAAAGAGAGTGTCAAGACTGAGTGAAAATGCAAATTTATGATCTTTGTTTAAACTGTGAAGTGATTGTGTTGAAATAAGTGAATTGTTGTTTATCTGATTTTAAGCACCCCAGTCGGTCCATATTGCCGACTGACCGTTCCAAGGCGGTAATTGTCGGGTTTGCTCTTTACCTTAAATGACTCATCACAAATTTGTTCTTATTTTTCGCTTGGCTTGCATGTGAAATACCTTTGTTCTGTGCCTTTTCGGAGTTTGGTATATGTTGCAATACTCATAGGACTTTGTCATGTATTCTTTTTTATCAATGTTTTCCAGCCACTGTTTGCAAAAGTCCCCTGGATAGGTAACATTGGTGCTGCTCCAGTCATGATCTGGACCACCATCATCAAATTGAAACTGGTCTTTTTTGTCGAATTCTTTATGGGGCTCAAGAATATCAATCCATGCGAGCCGTTCTGTGTTTTCTTCTTCTGATTCTTCATGGTTGTCTGCTACAAATTCTTCACTTTCATGCCGCCTGGCTCGCTCAACATCTGCCTTAACAAAATTTGGGCAGTTGTTTGTTTGTAAGAAATCTGTCATTGCCTCAACCCAAGTTTGGTCTGAACTTTTAATGTCTGCAAGTTCTCTCCAAGATGGCCGGTGTAAAAGAAGCATAGACCTGCAAAAGTCCTCAACTAACGGCCATGAGGCTTTTATATTGCTGCCACTGATCACAGGAACCATACCTTACAAATAAACGAATACCAAGAAAATTTCTGGTCTAAGGGGCGTGCAAGATATTTGTCAAGAGGTGTATTTTTTGTAAATGTTTTTCCTGATCTCTCGAGTACTCTTGAGCCTGAGAAGCTGACAGTTTGAAACTAGTTACTGCAACGATGCAGAGGGAGAGACAAAAGCTCTTAACTTGCTTCCATGCTAGAAATGTCACGTTTTACAATGTCCATAAGAAGTTTGGTGCATACAGATATAGTGTCATTTCCAACATTTTCTACAGCACAGTTCACAATACCATTGAACAATTCAACTACCTCACCCGTTGGTTCATTCCCTTTGCATGCATACCCTGATACATATTGTTCAGTAGCAATGATGTCATTGATTAAAGGGTTGTCATAAGAACTTTTAAATACTATAATGGAAATGTCGCCAACATTGTGTATGGTATCGGGAATGCTGTACAAGCATGGGATGGTCTCTCTCCATTTCTAGTCTTGAAGACCCATTTTTGTCAGTAACTATGGCTGGATATTTTCTCAGTTCTTTGCCAGGTTTATCTTCCGTCTCCATTCTGTATATCATTTGTCTTCCATTTTTCTTAAACAGTAGTTAGAACATCTACGAATGTTGATTCTGTTAGATAAGAGTAAGTGATCTTCTAGTAAAGTTTCTTGAGACTGGCTTACATACATTAGAAGTTTGAATAATGGATTTGTGTCTTCAGGTGGGACCAGTGCTGTTCCCTCAGGTGGTGGCCACAAGTCTTTTTGAGAATTTCCGCTTTTGTCTTGTCCTGCAGGATGCAAAGCGGTCATTTCAAAACAAGATTTGTCCCAGGTGGACAACCCTTCTGCAATGTTTTCCTCGCTGAGTCCATTTTGAATGGCTTTACGTATCAAGTTATGTGGTTCACGAACTGCTCTCCAGCAAAGGCCATGCCAGTGGACCATTCCTCTGGACTTTGCAAACTCTTGTCTGTACCAATAACTATCCACTCCAAAAGCTGGACCCATTACCATACTGAAGTAGGTCTGTGTTCTTAGGTCAAAGTACTGAGAGACAATGTGGGTATTTCTTTGGAGAACAAGAAACAGAGTGTTGCGGTCACTGAAGTCAATCACTTTCCCTGTTGTTAAAAGAGTGTACTGATCAAGGAGACGCTTGAGGGCTTTAAAATGATATTCTGCGCAACTTCCAGTTGTGAAGAAAGAATGAAGGCCCTTACGCTCAATAATATTGTACTGAATTAGGGATCTCAATTCCTTATTTCTCTGTGCCCAATATTGTGATGTCCCGTGCAAACAGGCACCAAAATACAGTATTTTCTTGGCCATTGAGTCATCACCATTTGTGTTGTTGTTTTTTAAGTTCATCAATTGATATTGGGCTTTCACCAAGTTGTTGCTTCACAATGTATGTGCTTTGCTCTAATGTTCTTTTATTATGAAATTGTGTACAATATATTTGAAATATTGGTGTGAAACAAGGCAACTGTCATCATACCACATCAGATGCTCTACCCAATCAGCCATAGATGTGCAAGTTCTTGGTCTGTTTATGTGACAATCCCCTAACCCGAATGGGAATAGACATGGAAAAGCCAATTTAAAAAAAAAATACTTGGTAAACTCTGATAGCGAAACATTGTTTTGTGTTGGCCAGGGAATACATATATACTTGCGTCCTTCAGTAACTGGACCATGCTGAGGTCTAACAGCTTCTGTGACAACTTGCTCAATTTGTGCTCTGATGTCTGTTGGTTTGTCAGGCAATGGCAGACATGAATCTGATGGAGAATTGACATCTCCTGGATCTACTTGCAGTGGTACAGGGCCCACATCTTTGCGACTTTGATTTTCATTTGTTTCAACTGTTTCAATCTTTAAAGGGGCATTTTCCGGTAACATGCGGAGTCTTTCAGAGCTAATGGTAATATCAGAATAGGCAGGATTGTTTTGCTTCACCCAAGTAAGTGCATTTCGGACTGACGCCCTTCTGACATTGAATTATTTTAAGGTGTCATTTGAACCCTTTTTAAGAACTCTAATTATTTTGCTTTGTTCGGGCAGATTGGGAAATATACTTGCAGGCTTACAGACATTGTGAGGAAATGCAACACAGTGTCCATTTGCTGAAATTCCTCCGTGCTTCAACATGTGCATGTGAATAAGTGGTGCTATCCGACAAATCATCTGTTGCTCTACAAGAGTTAAATTTGAAAGTTCATCTGGTACAGCCAAATGGTCCATATTGATTTCTGCAGAAAATATGATATAACTTGATTTTTTTCACTATGACATCTCAGATATTTTCAGATTTCAGTTTCATTTATAACCTTGTCTCATGACAAACTTCACAATGGCTAAATTTGTAGGACATTTGTTTTAGTTTGAATGCCCGTATACTGTCCATAACTGTATTGAATTGACTGTCATTTGTAAAAGGAGGTTGGGCATGTATATCATCTTTGTCCATGCTAAGCTGCTTTTGTGCTGACAATATGTTATTTTTGTTGCTTTTTTGCCTTGCCTTTTTCTCTTGTTTCATTTTCACAAGCTGGATGATATCTAATACCCAACTTTCTACAGATTTGAAATGAATCAGCCTCAATAACATCTAGATTTTTAATTGTATCTAGGTCTTCATATGATTGTGAGATGGAATTATACAATGTTTTTGCTCTTTTTCTAGGAGCTGCATATAAGTTTTTAGGGCATTCAGTTGAAGACCTTTTATTAGCTAAGGTTTATGGTTTTGTCTCTATTGCGGAATATTTTTCTTTTTTACTTGTTGGCAGTGGTTCATTTAAAGCTGGAGCATAAGTTGGATGGAGTACTGTGAAATGTGAATTTTATAAATGGAGGTGAATTTCATCATGTGAATCTGAAGCTTCAATTGGCTCTGTATAGTAACGTGTACTAAATCGCCTTTCTTCCTTGTCGAAAGCTGAGCCTTTTATGAATGTTGTGATATTAATATTCAGTAGTCCACTTGCCACTCTCAGTTCACAAGCTGTAGCCCATCCATTGTTATTAAGCATATGATGCCAATACAGAGGTGGAGTGCTTTTATGAACATAATGAAATAGGGCTTTCAAATCCCTCCATGAGTCCCAGTTTTCTAAAATATAGCTGCAGATCAATCTTCTGTAGTGAGAACCATTTGATGGATTACCTTCTTAAACAAGGCTTATGCAATTACAAAAGCAGTTCCCATCACCTGTGACATCAAGCAGTCTGTATATGTTCCCCTCAATTTGTACCAATCTTTTAAATTCATGGTAAGTGTCCAGATCAAAAAGACACGACTTTTTGTCAGTGTCAGCATGGCTTATGTTATCAGTTTCAGAAGCAGAGATTTTTGTTTTTTTAAAATGCCTGATTAACCTGAAGATTTGTTTTTAGGTTGGTTAAAATTAGACTTGTCTGTTTTAACAAACTTGTGTTTAGGTAAGTCAAGGTTCTCATCTTTTGCAACAGAAGTTGTGCCTTTGAACATTGTTTGTTTTGTGGAAGAATCTCTTTAATGGATTTCTTTTTAGATTGTTTTGTGATGTTATGTTTGGGACCTTTATACCAATGTTTAATTTTTTCTGTAGTTGTGGAGATATTACAGTTGTATGTGTGGTCAAATGAAAAATGTTGTTTCAATTTCCTTTGTTTTCTGACTGGTTAGGTCATATTAAAGAAAAACATTTGTATTTAAATGAAAAAAAAAAAAAAAAAAGAAACAGAGCTAAATTGTCAGTAAGTCCGTAGCATTTATATTATTGATATCGCGTATATTATTTATAACTTAAGCGTCCCAAACAACAATAGGCGGAGAAATTAAAGCCTAAAGAAGACATTCCGTGTAGTCTGTTCCATGCGGACTGACAAATAGTACGTCAGGCAAACGCAAGTACAATGTAACCATGATTGTCAAGTTTCTTTTGGAGAGGGGAGCATATTTAAAAAAACTGCGTAATACCAAGAAATGAAACACTTCTGTTTGAATATACGTCACTTAAAAAGCAAGTGAAAAAACAAACAAAAAAACAACAACAAAACAACAACAACACTGGGCAGTTTATTGTTATAGGGATCTTGAGAAAATTATTTATAAATATTACAGAAAATAGCTTTTAAAAATAAACACCAATGGCGCACTTAAAGTGTGATTTTAATTATAAACAATTTCTTTTTTATTGTATCATTTTCCATTGACATTAAAAAATGTCGACATCTTTGGACGAAGGGAAAATGTAAACAACTAGTCGCGCTCAGAACCTGAACACCTCGCCCTAGCCAAAAAACACACACACACACACACACACACACACACACACACACACACAAAAAAAAAAAAAAAAAAAAGAATAAGGTGAAGAAAAAAAGAAAATAATTTCCGAGGTGACCCGAGTACTCGCGCTAATACGATTTTTACGAATACTGACAAAGGTTGAACCAATGTATACGATGATTAAATATGTTCTATCTCCATTATATTCAGATCTCCAAAGGGTACGTGATATTTTAAAACGGACACCGGATTCGTGTTCCGCACACAAAATAACCCCCTGGGAGATAGTTTGGATGAAATTTGGAGCAAAGATCATTTCACCAAAAAATGACCAAAACTTTAAGGTCCAAGGTCATCGATTTTTGCCATTTTTCGATTATTTAGTTTTCATACAAATGTAACAACTTTTGTTCCTAGACTAAATAAAGTGTACTGAGCACGAATCCGGTGTTTCATTTGAGCTGTCTTTTACCATTTCGGCGTAGACGCCCATTTCCAGAACACATGCCCGCGCCTACTTTTGTCGATATCCCCGGTCTCCAAAGGAGTACGTGATATTTTAAAACGGACACCGGATTCGTGTTCCGCACCCAAATTAATCCGATGGTACATAGTTTGGGTGGAAGTTTGGAGGAAAGATTATTTCACCCAAAAATAACCAAAATTTTAAGGTCCACCGTCATCGATTTTTGCCATTTTTCGATTGTTTTTTTTTCCAAACAGATGTCTCAACTGTTGTTCCTAGACTAAATCAAGTGTGCTGAGCACGAATCCGGTGTTACTTTTGAGCTGTATCTTACCATTTCGGCGCAGACGACCATTTCTAGAACATGTCCTGCGCCCATTTTTGTCGATAGGCCAGAACTCCAAAAGGTTACTTGATATTTACAAACGGACACCGGATTCGTGTTCCGCACCCGAAATAACCCCAATGGGACATAGTTTGGGTGAAAGTTTGGAGGAAAGATTATTTCACCCCGAAATGACCAAAATTTTAAGAGAACTAATTATAGATCAACCATGGAAGCTGGTTTTAAAGAGGCAATCTGAGCGTGAGTACATGTAACACGTTCATTTTATGCAGAACTTATTTGTTACACATCCAGTGATATCCATACAACATCCTGCTGTGTCTCGTTCTTTTGCGTTATTTATCTGATATCAGAACAGTAGCTACACATTTAAAACTGAGATAACAAAATCTGTATTTTCAGCATATAGGTATTTTAAAAAAGTATACATCATATGCGCAAATTGAAGAGTCATTCTGTGCTAACAACTCAACAATTGAGGTGAAAACAAATTGTGTCTGACTTAAATAATTGACACTTACATGTACATGTACCACACGGAATTCTACAACATGGTTAAGATTGGTAAATTGAGTCAAATGAGATAAAGTTAAAATGTATGTTCTTTCCCCCCAAAAAATGTGTCTCCCATTTACTTATTTAAAATCATCACTTTCATGTTTCATCTAGAACACATAGTGTGTGAATATATATATACATCATACGTGTATATGTAGGTCATATATTTCATGACTTCTGCCTTCACCCCTTTTAGTGTATTTCTATTTACAAGTAGTGTTAATGCTATCTTTTTTATTGTAGCGACTTCCATTGATTGTTAGTGGACCAACCCTGCATCTAAATATGGAGTGTGTCACCTTTATACAGTTATATATTAAAGCCCCTGGTGCAGCCTTGATGGTTAGGTAAAGCTCTCTTGATTATGCTAAGCACATATCAGCATCAACCATGACAGGTAACCTGGGGCCCGTTTCATTAACAAGTACCAACCTTACCTGGAATGGTGTTATTGTGTCAGCTGTGTTTATTGCATACTATTACAGTGAAGGAGGCGCTATAACTGCTTCAACATTAACAGATAACTAAAATTTGTGTTATGTGACCAGCAAACAATCTGATGTTTAGAGAGCAATAGCCTTGACACATATTTAGCACAGTCAAGGAAGAACCATTAACATATTACAGGCTTGTGCTCCATCATGTTGTGCATATATTTATGTTCCCTTTAAAGTGGCAGGCCTGTGTTCTTGCTCTTTTAGAGAAAAATTTTGTTGAAAAACTAAAGCAGATGAGAATCTTAAAACAATATATAATAAATATATATATAATCTATATAAAAAGTTCTTAAATGTGCTTGTCTGTTGTTTTTAAGGGTTGACAACCAGGTTATAAAAACTGAACAGCGTAAATTCCAGGGAAAAGGTCACTTTCACAAGGAAGATCAGAGAATGGTAACTATTTTCAATACTTATTCCCATTCTTTCAGACAGAAAGAAATGCTAAGTAATTGATACTATCATGTTAAATTTTTTCCCATATTTAATACATGCACTTGTTTTAAAAATTTAGTATGCCTACAAAGTCCCAAATAAGACTTCAAATTATGTTTTCGAAAGTATTTTATGTCCCTTCAGGGCAGCATGTAGAAATGACTGTCCATGTGTCCATATGTGGAATGGGATAGTATAATAGAAGGACTCTGGAGCAGGTGGTCCATGGTTCGAACCTCGTCAGGTCACCTTAACTTACCTCGAGTAAGACATTTACCTCGGATTGTTTCATTCAACCCAATTGTACAAATGGGTAGATGTGAGGGTTATACGGGTTTTGCACGTGATTTCCTAGCGTCATGTATCGACTCCTAATATAGGATTTATGAATATACCCAATAACCATGCTGAAAGTGCCTCATGCATAATGTTTACAGGAACGACTATATATAACACCATGTTGTAGTCTACTTTTAAGGTTCTGGACCTGTAATGGTGACCTTCCACAATCCTTATAATGATACTGTTTTTTGAATCTGTACTATAAAACACATCTTACGGTGAATTTTTAAGGAAGTTTACCGTTTGTTACTCAAGTTATGTACATTTTTATAAAGTGACCCTTGATTTTCAAAAACAACGTAAATTGTGCTGGAACAAAAAATAAAAAAGTACCATTTTTTCAAATTCTACTGTTCTATATTCAAATTTTAACCAATTTTCCTGTTACACAATCATGTCATGATAAATCAGAACAATAAGATTACACTTTAGACAAATACTTATAAAAATACAGAACTTTGCATACATGTACCCCCGAGCAAAAATCCGAGTTTTTGGGTGTGTTTAAAAATTTACTCTATCTATAAAAGCAAATATCTCAAGTTTGAAGCTAGTTAGATACATACAACTAGTTTTAAAAAAATTTGCAATATGAACTGCCCATAATATGAGATTTTAAAAGCATTTTACCGTTCCTAATAAAATTTACAGAACTTTGCATACATGTACCCCCGAGCAAAAATCCGAGTTTTTTGGGTGTGTTTAAAAATTTACTCTATCTATAAAAGCAAATATCTCAAGTTTGAAGCTATTTAGACAAATACAACTAGTTTTAAAATTTTCTGCAATATGAACTGCCCATAATACCGGTATGAGATTTTAAAGGCATTTTACCGTTCCTAATAAAATTTATAAGAATTTGTTAAGGTTACTTTAATGAAACTGCAATAGCATTTAAAGCGAAAAATAACGTCAAAATGGTCAATTACAGATTATACTTCTTTATACAAAAAAAATCACCTACAGTTGGTATAAAAGATGGAAATATGTATGTAAAACTCTGCATTATTACATGAAAACCTTCTCTTTACTGATTTTGGCTGGCTTGAGGGAAATATTTGAAATTAACCACTTTACACGGTTTTCGTAAAAAATCCGACGGTTTAGGAATAACTGAGTCAAGCACTCTTTTGGCATTAGTGACACTTGGTTTTCCCTCACAAGTTTGACCCCTGAACACATATAAAAGTCCATCCTGGCTATCCGGAGAAAATATCAGACGAAGGTGAGCGAGCGTCAAAACATGTCGCTAACTCTCGCAGTTAGCATGCGAAGGAAAATTTAAATCGCAAACACAAGATGAAACAGTGCATTTTTCACCTGTACACAGGAAACCAACACAATAGTTATGATACACTTCAACTTTACATGACTTTGTTGTCGGTAAACCACTATTTTTACAATATCGCCCTCGACGATCACGCTGTCGAGCTCCCGGTTCCCTCATTTTTGAGAAATGGGTAACCCAATGACGTCATGGAAAATCCATATCACGTGGTGAAAAACTACTAAAAATAGCAAATACGAATCTTTACGACAAATGCTATTCAAATAAAACCGGATAATACCGAGTGCCGATGTTTACCGAAGTTAGTTACAGGTCCAGAACCTTAAGCTATTGCTTGTTCAACCAATATTACAGTTTAACCCCTTGTCATTGGTCATCCTTGTGTCCATCTATGGAATGGGATAGTATAATTGTAGGACACAGGACTCCGGAACAGGTGGCCCGTGGTTCAAACCTCATCAGGTCACCTTTACTTACCTTGAGTAAGACATTAGCCTCGAATTGTTGCATAATGTTTACAGGTGCAACCATATATAATACCAAGTTGTAGTCCGACTGGCCACAATAGCTCAAGGGGTAGAGCGTTAGCTTGTGGATCGGGATGTAGCAGGTTCAAATCCCGGCCGGGTCAACCAAAGACTTTAAAGTTGGTAGTAGTGGCTTCCCTCCTAACGCTCGTGGCTAAGGGGACAGTGTTATGGCTGACTCGTCGGTGTCAGTATAATGGACCGGCCTTGTTCAGTTCCTGGGCACCTCATAAGTGCCCCTGTGCTATAATAATAGAAATGTCGCTGCACAGTATCGCCAATAATGCCGACAAAACCCAAATCCAATCCAATATAAGTTGTAGTCTACTTTTAAGCTACTGCTTGTTCAGAAAATTGTACAGTTAAACCCCTGTTCATAGGTTGTTTTCGTCAGTACCGCATGTTGCTAGTCTACATAAGGCACTAAGATGTCATTTAATCCCTAAATATTTCTGACGTGTAACCCATTTATTCACCTGGATGAATTGGAACAATCTAAGGTAAATTTCTTGCTCACGGAAATTAGCAATGGCGTAAACTAGGGTTCGAACCACGGATCCTGTGATTCTGAGGTCTACATCCTACCACTCGCCTGAATGTGAAGGTCATATTTAAGGGACATTATTTTAAAGGGCTACTTATGCTATATATACTTGTATTAGTATCTTAGCCATTACTTGGTCGTTAAATTGTCGTCCTTTACATGTATTAATCAAACAGCCATCTGACATAAATGTGTACGGCATACCAAGGTCAAGGTCAGATTTCAAGTCATTACAGCTGCACGGGTGTATGTTAATTCCCATGACATGTTTTTTTAGGTAGGTTATAGATAGTAGAGTTACCTTTATTCAAGCTTTTGCTTTTTCAGCAGACTTAATAGGATGTTTACATGCTTACTGGGAATATTCGTCCAACCTGTATACTACTTAAACTAGCTCAGACAGAACATTGGATCTCATTAAGGTGTTAGGCCTATCCCTCGACTATCTTGGCCTATCCCTCGACTATCTTGGCCTATTCCTCGACTATCTTTGCCTATCCCTCGACTATCTTGGCCTATCCCTCGACTATCTTGCTCCTACTTTTTGCTAAAATTGCTTCTGAAAATGACTGGAGTTCAAACACCTCTCTTTCCTGCTAACAGGTAGTGACATCTTGAATGGGCACTAAAGTGGCTGCGATAATGTAGCTGTTTGTGCTTTGACAATTTGATTGTTTAAATAATCAAGTGTATTCTCATGCATATAACCACCTGATGTGTTGGAAAATATACATAATTTCAACTATAAACCCCACGATTAATAGTTGTGCCTCCGACCTACCACTGAACTATTCTGCTCCTGAAACATAAACATCAAATATATTGAATTATGTTCTTATCTTGTAATGCAAACTCAACACCTAATAGTACAGAATATAGAATTTGGGGTCTAAGAATTAACGGTTGCATTATTGCAGCATGCCAAGATACTGAAAATGGAAAGTAAAATGGCTCTCTAGACTCTTATATACCCCTTTCATCCTTATAAGTGTGATTCGCCTGATGACAAGATAGCATGACTGGGTGTTATATAATGTGTTAGGAGTTCATGGTATACTTTTACAGTTAAGGCATCAATATATCTGCATTAAGTCAGGGACAGCGCTTAATACATACAAGAGTATTAGTTAGATGATTTTAAAAATAAGCAAGCACTAAAACAAGTTTTTTCACTACAGGTAATTGGCATGACAACTATAATACCAACATGTTTCTTTTTATTTCAGGGCACTCCTAAGTTTGGTGGTTCTATGTCACAAAATCCATAGGTAAAACATTTGTTTTTATTTTGAAATTGCAAAATTTGTAGAAACAGAAATACAAAAAGATGTTTTTTATTTATTTTTTTCATATGTACAGCGCAGTGACTTGCTTGGGTTACTGTAGTGACATCTAGCTATCAATGGTGAAGGCAAATGAAAAAACTGATAGAACTTTTAAGGTGCTGTAGGTCTGCTTTAAGACCTTCCCATATGCAAGTTATTGTCTGACTGGTTTCAAACCCATGAAGTGAGGGGAGTCGGATTTTATATGAGTCCTGTTTTATGTATCTACAGGCATCCCTTTAATTGGCAGTGGCCCTTTCATATTACCAATATGAAATTATTTGGCCCTAGATATTGCCAAAATGAACTGATTGGGCCTTTTTACAGACATGAAGTTATCGGGCCTTTAATATTACCGACATAAACTTATTGAGCGTTACACATCACCAGCATAAAGTTATTCTGATTTACAAACAAGCGGCGTGAAGTTATTGGGACTTATATATTTCCAGCATGAACTTATTTGTAATTATATGTTACATGAAGTATTTTTCTGTGATTTATCACAGATATGAAGTTTTGGGGCTTTATATATCACCAACATAAGATTTTGGGCATTATATGTTACTGACGCGAAGGTATAGGGCCTTATTTGTTACTGACATGAAGTTGTTGAGCCATATATGTTACCAACATAAGCTTATGGGGCCTTATTTATCGCAGGCTTTAGATTATTGGGCCTGGATATATAGTCAGAAGTTATTGGACAGAAATAAAATTATTGGTTGTTATTACATGTATAATCAACATGAATTTATTGGACTTTATTAATTACCATCATGAACTGATTGGACCTTATTTATTACTGACATGAACTGATTGGGCCTTATTTATTACTGACATGAACTGATTGGGCCTTATTTATTACTGACATGAACTGATTGGGCCTTATTTATTATTGACATGAACTGATTGGGCCTTATTTATTACTGACATGAACTGATTGGGCCTTATTTATTACTGACATGAACTGATTGGGCCTTATTTATTACTGACATGAACTGATTGGACCTTATTTATTACTGACATGAACTGATTGGACCTTATTTATTACTGACATGAACTGATTGGGCCTTATTTATTACTGACATGAACTGATTGGCCTTATTTATTACTGACATGAACTGATTGGACCTTATTTATTATTGACATAAACTGATTGGGCCTTATTTATTATTGACATGAACTGATTGGGCCTTATTTATTACTGACATGAACTGATTGGGCCTTACTTATTACTGACATGAACTGATTGGGCCTTATTTATTACTGACATGAACTGATTGGGCCTTATTTATTACTAGTCAAGTCAAGTCAAAACGTTTATTGACACAAGCCATAGAGGCCATTGCCAAGTCTACGGATACTGTAGATGGCGGTGTACAAAACATGTTAATACATATTAATAAATTACAGGTTATACATCAACAACAATATATATTATAGAAAAGTGTGAATAACATGGTTATGTACATACTACAGTACAGTAATTAAATACGCATATAAAAGGAAATTCATCGGCGTGTGAAAAGTATGCATCACCAATTATAACATGTGGATTTGTTTACAAACATTAGTGAAGGATGGATTTCTGGTAAAGAGATTAAATCTTTTATTCAGCAAGATGATATTTTCTCGATAGAATAGATGAGGTATGTTACTTTTTTATTGTTCATATAATAAGTAATGCTTATATATATATATTTGCGCAATTTACCAAGTTCGTGACTATACAAATGTACCATATGGCATATACGTAACTTACAGTTACAAATGCAATTTCAATGCTGTTATATTACGTTACATACGTATACTATTGTTTATATATAATATAATAACAATATAAAGATATTGCACCTAGTCATTTTTATGAATGTACCACAATTCAGCATTAGGTGTACAAAAGGTGTACATGAACATTTCACAGTACTAGTATAGGTATAAATGTTCAGTTCAATTGCCCTTGTCGCTAAAATAAGCATGTTAACAAGTAGAACTGAATGGGCCTTATTTATTACTGACATGAACTGATTGGGCCTTATTTGTAACTGACATGAAGTTATTGGGCCTTATTTATTACTGACATGAACTGATTGGGCCTTATTTATTACTGACATGAAGTTATTGGGCCTTATTTATAACTAACATGAACTGATTGGACCTTATTTGTTATTGACTGAACTGATTGGGCCTTATTTATTACTGACATTATCTGATTGGGCCTTATTTATTACTGACGTGAACTGATTGGACCACATTTATTACCGACATGAACTGATTGGACCTTATTTATTTCTGACATGAACTGATTGGGCCTTATTTATTACTGACATTAACTGATTGGGCCTTATTTATTACAGACATGAACTGATTGGGCCTTATTTATTACTGACGTGAACCGATTGGACCTTACTTATTACTGACATGAACTGATTTGGCCTTATTTATTACTGACATTAACTGAATGGACCTTATTTATTTCTGACATGAACTGATTGGGCCTTATTTATTACTGACATTTACTGATTGGGCCTTATTTATTACTGACATTAACTGATTGGGCCTTATTTATTACTGACATTAACTGATTGGGCCTTATTTATTACAGACATGAACTGATTGGGCCTTATTTATTACTGACGTGAACCGATTGGACCTTACTTATTACTGACATGAACTGATCGGGCCTTATTTATTACTGACATTAACTGATTGGGCCTTATTTATTACTGACATGAACTGGTTGGGCCTTATTTATTACTGACATGAACTGATTGGGCCTTATTTATTACTGACATTAACTGATTGGGCCTTATTTATTACTGACATGAACTGATTGGACCTTATTTATTACTGACATTAACTGATTGGGCCTTATTTATTACTGACATTAACTGATTGGGCCTCATTTATTACTGACATGAACTGATTGGGTATTATTTATTACTGACATGAACTGATTGGGCCTTATTTATTACTGACATGAACTGATTGGACCTTATTTATTACTGACATGAACTGATTGGGCCTTATTTATTACTGACACGAACTGATTGGGCATTATTTATTACTGACATGAATTGATTGGGCCTTATTTAATACAGACATAAACTGATCGGGCCTTACTTAATACTGACATGAATTGATTGGGCCTTATTTATTACAGACATGAACTGATTGGGCCTTATTTATTACTAACATGAATTGATTGGGCCTTATTTATTACAGACATGAACTGATTGGGCCTTATTTATTACTGACATGAACTGATTGGGCCTGATATACTGACAACATGAAGTTGCGGGGCCTTTATATTACTGACATGAAGTTATTGGCCTTAAGTATGTTACCAATATGAAGCTATTATGCCTTATTTATTACCAACATGAGCTAACCGGGCCTAATATATCTTGCAGATACAAAGTTATTGGACCTTGTATATTAGTGACATCAAGCTATTAGGCATAATGTATCACCGGCATAAGCTTATTGGGCCGTATATGTATCGACATGAAGTTGTTGAGCCTTATATATTACCAACATGAAGTTATTCGGCATTATTTAGTACCAAATTGAAATTATTTGACCTTATATATTCCCGACATGAACTACTTGGACCTTATAAATTGCCAGCATGAACTTATTGGGCCTTTAACATTACCAACATGTTATTGGGCCTTATATAATACTGGCAGAAACTTGGAGCATTGTATATTACTGGTGTTAACTTATTGGGCCCTATGTATTATATATATTATCATATAATTATTTGGTTTTACATGTTTTCGACTTGAAGTTTTGGGGGCCTTATATATTAATGGCATGAAGTTATTTAGCCTTATATATTACTGACATGAAGTTATTGGGCCTTATATTAATGATATGAAGTCATTGGTCCTTATATATTAATGACATGAAGTTATTGGTCCTTATATTAATGATATGAAGTTATTGGGCCTTATATATTACTGACATGAAGTTATTGGGCCTTATATTAATGATATGAAGTTATTTAACCTTATATATTACTGACATGAAGTTATTGGGCCTTATATTAATGATATGAAGTTATTGGGCCTTATATATTAATGATATGAAGTTATTGGTCCTTATATATTAATGACATGAAGCTATTGGGCCTTATATTTTACCGACATATTTATTGGGCCTAATATATTACAGACATGAACTGATTAAGCCTTATATCTTACCAACATGTAATTGGGCCATTAATATTACCAAAATGAAGTTATTGGGCCTTCTACTTACCGACATGAGCTTTTTGAGCAATATGTAGTACCATTATAAAGTTATTGGAACTAAGATACAAGTAGAGTGACATTATTGGACCCTATATATTACCGACATGAAGTTATTGGGCCATATATATTGCTGACATGAAGTTATTGGACCTTATATATTGCTGACATGAAGTTATTGGACCTTATATATTGCTGACATGAAGTTATTGGACCTTATATATTGCTGACATGAAGTTATTGGACCTTATATATTGCTGACATGAAGTTATTGGACCTTATATATTGCTGACATGAAGTTATTGGGCCATATATATTGCTGACATGAAGTTATTGGACCTTATATATTGCTGACATGAAGTTATTGGACCTTATATATTGCTGACATGATGTTATTAGGCATTATTTATCACCAGCATCAGCTTATTGGGCCGTATATGTGAATGACATGATGTTGTTGGGCCTTATATATTGCTGACATGATGTTATTGGACCTTATATATTGCTGACATGAAGTTATTGGACCTTATATATTGCTGACATGATGTTATTGGACCTTATATATTGCTGACATGAAGTTATTGGACCTTATATATTGCTGACATGATGTTATTGGGCCATATATATTGCTGACATGAAGTTATTAGGCATTATTTATCACCAGCATCAGCTTATTGGGCCGTATATGTGAATGACATGATGTTGTTGGGCCTTATATATTGCTGACATGATGTTATTGGACCTTATATATTGCTGACATGAAGTTATTGGACCTTATATATTGCTGACATGATGTTATTGGACCTTATATATTGCTGACATGAAGTTATTGGACCTTATATATTGCTGACATGATGTTATTGGGCCATATATATTGCTGACATGAAGTTATTAGGCATTATTTATCACCAGCATCAGCTTATTGGGCCGTATATGTGAATGACATGATGTTGTTGGGCCTTATATATTACCGACATGAAGTTATTGGGCCTTATTAAACTATTGACATGAATTATTGGGTCTCATATAGTACCAAAATAAAAATGTTTTGCCTTATATTTTCCTGACATGAACTACTTGGAACATATACGCTAGCGGCATGAACTTTCATATTTTATATTTCCACCATTCTTTTGGGGGCTCTATATATCACTGGCAGAATCCTTCGGGGCTTGTTTATTACCGACATGAAGTTATAGGCCTTATATGTTATCAACATGTTATTGTGTCATTTATATTACTAATGTTTTGGGGTGTTTATATAACCTTCATGAAATTATTGGTCTTCTGTATTAAAATCATGAAGTCATTTAGCCCTATCTATTACAACATGAACTTATATATAAACTGTATGAAGTTACTGGGCTTTTTATATTACTGACATGAAGTTACTGGCCTTACGTATTACCAATAAGAACTTGTTTGGCCTTATTTATTACTGACTACAGACATGCGGTTATTTGGTCATATAAATTATGAACATGATGTTATAGGGCCTTATATATTACCGATATGACCTAATTGGGCCTTATTTATGACCAACATGAGCTAATTGGGTCTTATATATTACATGCCAGGTGTTCACGGCATGCTATACACAGTGAATTCAGCTATAGACCTGCCTTCACTGTGTATAGCATGCCGTAAACACCTGGCATGATACCACACCCAGTCACATTATTCTGACACCGGGCCAACCAGTCGTGGATTACCCTTATATTTGCCTGAGCGTTAGCAAGGGAGCTTTACCACTGCCATTTTTAACGACTTCAGTATGTCGCAGGCCGGGTTTGAACCCGGGGCCTCCCGTACCTAGAGCCGACACTCTACCAATTGCCTACCAGGTCCGGTGTATCACAATGTATATTATAATTTGTTTTCCACTTAACCTACGAAATCTGTTATTTCTACCTATGAAACTAGCAAATATAGTCTTTTGTGCAATTAGCAACACAAAAACCTGTGACATGTTTACAATATTATAATTAATGTAACAATAAACTATGACCCTATATAAAACAATCATTGAATGGATGGGTGCTCTGCAGAGCCTCAATTTAATGACAATTGGTTAAATGTAGTTGACAGGCAAGCAATTAGACAGGTCCACACCAGAATCGAACTGATGATTCCGTTAAGAATCGCACCCGCATGGACCTAACGCCTTCACTACCAGTCGACTACAAACTTATATTTGTTTATAAATCTATAGAATCATGTTTTGATCTAATTAAATGATTTAATTAGAAAACATAAATTTGGGTATTTAAAGATAAGATATAGCTTAACATTAATATATTAATCTGTTTAGTTGAAACTAAAAGACAGAGCAGAGAAACCCAACTATATTTTCTATAGAAAATATCAATATAATATAAATATAAACAAACACCACAAAAGTTGTTACTAAATGTTCTACTTTCCTTCTTAGAACCTATCTTCACATCCTATAATTCTTATACTTTAATATTGGGGTCTCCTGTGTGAAGTTACTCGCCCCCTGGTGTCTTGTCTGTCTGTATCAGCTCCTGGCCGTGGACTCTCTGGTGGCCAGAGAGACTTGGACCGGGGGGGGGGGGAGGTTGGCGGACTTGTCACCAAAGATCCCCTTTAATAATTAAAGGCACATGCATATAATACTGTGGATATGCGGGTGTCATGCTCACCCGGTATTCATGTAACTAAAAACTTTATTTTTTTATTATATTTGTGATTCACCATTAATTATTTTTATTTATCACAGCCAGGGAGACCCAGTAAATTCACTGGGGCGCCCATCCTATTCGTCCATCCTATTCGATTCTCGGCAGACTCTGATCACAGGCTAAATCTCCAATGGACCTTCCCTAGCGGCAGCATCATGTCTACCACAACAATGCACAATCATAACATCTCGAGCGTTTACTAATGCCTATTTCTCAACTACGAATAATTAGCTTACAAAAACACCAACAGATTTATCTCCTGTTTTTGTGAGATTACAATTACACAACTAAAGGTCAATCAAAAACCCTAAAACCGGGGAGAATTCTTGACCCGAATGACATATTTAATAAATTTACTGATATTCAACTGGAAATATAAAGTCCTGCACTTTCATTAATAATAATATCCAACATTCCAGAAAGTATTTTACAACCTACTTCCGGGAGGAAACACATCCGCTTTGTCTCACAACGGTATTTTTGTTTACATCTCCCTCCAGTGGTATGCACATAAATACCGCATTCATACAGATCCATGTCTGCAAATATAATGTTAGCACACAACAGTAATTTCGTTTTCTGTATATACTTATAAAATACATAGGGTATGTAGATTAGGGCCCATGTTAATATAGTATTAATTCTGTCTGCTCACATTTATATATATGTGGTCGGACTTTAAAAGCATTGAAAATGTTACCACAGGCCGACCCCACCCCCAGTCGCGTTTCTGTCATTACGCACTTTACGCACGTGAGTAACCTCTTTTCGAATAATAGAAAATACCAAAAACAATGAAAGTACCAAAAACACTAAGAAAGTCGATGCCGAACCCGGGTTAGGAATGTTGTTTTTTTATTCCCGTAGTTTCTATGTTATACAATCTGATTGTCACACCAATGAAGTTGAAAAGATTTAAAATAATTTAACTTATACACGTCAGGATTTTAGTCGATCATATTTTGCGTTAATGTCCTCGCATGTCCGCATTTTACCTGTTATTCGTTAGAAAAGAACCGACTTTATTCAAAAGTATTACTACAAAGGTCAATTCCCTTGCGTTCGTGCGTAACTTCGAAAACTGCCCAGATACGCACCTGCCCACCCCTCCTCCCCCACACCGCCCCGCAAGAAAATGCTGGGAGGTCACAGCTGGACACATGATTATTGTACTATACACAGAGACGTCATGGGTGAAAAGGTCGTAAAACAATAAGTCACACCTGATGAACACGGGCTTTCTGAACTGCCATTGGTCAGTAACGCTATAATCTCATCCGCTTTCCTGGTACCACTGCAGCCTGAGGCTGTGAGCAGCCAGCTAGACCTACAACTCCCCCCACCCACATTCTTTCCCCAACCCATAAATCTGCCATTGTAATTACAGTGTGAAGGCAGATAAGGACACATTTCAATTTTCAAGGCCTTTAAAGACTTTATTTTCATATGCTTAATTAAAGACGATTTTTTTTCACATGCTTAATTAGTCAGCATGCTTAATTAGTCAGTACGTATATCCTGATCATATTCGTGTAAGACACCCAAATGTACTCAAGAACAGTGGGGTAGGGGGCGGGGATAGCTGTTTATGTGAAAAATATTTTACAACAAAAATATTTATATCACAAATATTCAACTATTTTGACGATTGAATTGTTTTACATGTCGAAAGCAAATATTGTTCTATAACTCCTGAAATTGTTCATAGCATAGCATATGTGTCACCTGAGGGCCGCTCGATATACGAAAATAGGGATAATAAGAATGACATAAGTACTGCAGAACATAACTTAGGAACTATATTTAACGCATATGCCGATAATAGCTGATACCTTGCAGGTGATTTTAATGCAAGAACTTCTCACATGTTAGACTATATACATGTACCTGATGATACGGTTAATTATGTTTTCGATACAGAAGTAGAGTATGACTCCAGACAAGTTTAAATAAAAGAAGAAAAAGTCAAGATTATAGACAAAAAGCTTTGTGATCTATGCTGTTTTGTGATCTAAGTTGTTTGCATGAGATTCATTAAACGGTCGTTTCTCAAGCGACTTACTGGGAAATTTTGCGTGCCTTTCCACCCACGGCACAAGTGTTGTAGATTACATATTGGGCCTGCATTGTTGTTTGGCCATATGTTGGATTTTTAAAATTGATTTACGCACAGAACTGACCATTTACCTCTGCGCCACTTTACTGTATAAATTACATAAACCAAGTTCCTAAAGTCTGACAGCTCCCGTCACGACTGATTTAGTTATTTTTCTTTAGGGATATATTTTTCTAACATTATATATGATCTTTTACTCTCAACTAAACTTAGTCGCTTCTTTTCCTTTCCAGGTTACCACGCCCGTCTAAAGAAGAAAGCCATTGGAGTTTCGCTGGACCTGCACCGCATAATCCCTTTCCTGAGGAACGAGGCGTTGAACAGGATGGCAGTGGAGACGGAGTCCTTGGCATGATGGATCTGTTCCGAGTTCCTTTCGGCGGATCCTTGCCATTCTGGTTCTGTGCTCTGTGGGACAAACTGGATTCCAAACAGCTGAAAGTGTTTCCCTTTTTGTACAAGGTTGGAAGAGCGTACAATGGTACGCGTTTAAATTGGACATCAGTACCACAAAACAGCTATAAGTGTTTAAAGTATGTTTACTTAAAAAAAATTCAACCAAAGATTCATATGGAAAAAGTGACCTCCTTGTCGATCATATTTGCTAGCGAAAATAAAGTGTTAAAACCCAAGTTATAATAGATAGTTTCCACGTGTTGTCATAGGCACTGATAAGACAGTTTGAGGCAGCCATCTTTGAAGGCAGAAGCTAATGCAGGTCGGAATCGGGAAATATGTGCAGTATTAAACTCACCAGTGTGTTTTTATTTTTTACAGTCTGTTTTACTAAAATTTAAATCAAATTTAACAGCTTTTATGAAGTATTTTAAATATCACAACAACATTTTGATAGTTTTAAAGGTAAAAAATATACAATCAAAAAGATACACAGTTATATTTTGTTTAAGGATGAGCCAATAATTTTATTTATTTATGAGTATTTTTATTAATTCTATGTGCAATTGTCAATTTTAGAAATATTTTATTCTAAAAATATGAATTGTTAGAGCTTTCCAATGGTGTATAGCTTTTAATTCTTTGACCACAAATGAAGAAATTACAAGAAAATAAAATTTACGCTTCTATACAATTCATCTGAAAATCCATTGAAGTTACCATCAAAGATGGCTGCCAAGATAAGGGATCTTCACTGAAGTGGGAACTATCTATTATAATATTATAACATACTGTAGGACAGTACAAATTGTGGGGGAAAATCACTCTCAAATCTTTATGTTTATTTTTTCCAAATCTTACATTAACACAATAGTGACATCTGCTAAAAATATATCGACTTCAGAGCGGATTACTCGATATGCGATATAACGTGGTCGCCAAAGTACTGTTCACACAGCTCTAAGGCATCAATAAACATAGTCTTTCTGGACCGTCATCATCATGATCATCATAACTTATTTATTTAAGGGTCAGCACATGCATCATAGTTTTATTGTGACACCGTCATGTTGCCCAGGCAAGACTTAAAATGTTTTAATCAAAGTGCCGAAAGTGGGCTCCTATGAGGTATCCAATTTTGGGTACCTACTTAAAGAGCGTGAAAATGAATAGTTTATTTTTGTCCTAAAATAAGGTGAATATGAACGTATGTGACTTTTACTACCTATCTTTAACCAAGGATTAACAGTATTGTTATCAAGCAATGGACTCCTATGACCCCTAAAGTGGGGTATTTAACTTAATGTTGGATATGGATCTTAAGTGACTTCTTACATTTGAAGAAACGAAAGGTGAGTTGGAAGAGGTCTGCCTATGACCATGTCCTTTTTACTTTTGAGAGAAAGGTATTTTTAAAGAAGAGGTGACCTATGCCTATTTTTCCTTAACTCTGTCTGGAGGCCCGGCTGCCCCTATATTCACCTTATTATACATATCGTATATATAAGGAGAAAGTCCTCGGCTTATGACAGAAAAGAGAGTACACTTTTCGTGCTGAAAGGAACAGAAATTTAGCAAACACATGCATTGAAATAGATAGAATATTTACATTTTATTAAGGTTTTACTCTATGCTGGAAAAGAAAACATGGCTTAGTACAGTACATTTGATGTACATACATTTAGTGTTGTTTTGTTGTTGTTGTTTTTCCAGTGCTACTATCTCATTTTATTGATAATATTACAAGGATGCAGAATATATATTAAAATTTCTGTTCAATTCTGCGTTTTTCGATATTTAATCGGGTTCAAAAAAAATTGTGGTAGTATTGCTTTAAAGTAGTTCACAATTTTTTCGCCCGCGAAATTTGAAATCAGCCAATGGGATTGTGCGGTAGGATTATTTTAAAGTTGTACTAGTGTTGCGATTTTTTATGTTAAAATTTTGTGTTAAAAGTTGTATAAAATTTAGCTTTTAGAAGAGAATTCAATTGGATATGATCTCATTATATGTTATTTAAATGTTTTTAATAAAATCTATTTCTTCTCGTATAAAAATATGGCTTTTTAAAATTTAACCTACTTGGTCTTCGGGCTGAAAGAGCGGAGTGGTTCTGTCGATATTTGGTATACCTAAATTCACTAGTAGATTTGTTCCCTAGTTTTGTTCTTGCATTTGTGTGCTGCCCGCACATAAAATATCACGTGGCTTAAAGATTCAATTCCATTGCAATATGGGCAGTTGCTTGATCTAATTTTATTCTCCGCCCCTTAATTGCTAGGTCCTATCCGCAATCTTGTGTATATTTTATTATAGACTATATCACTATGGTGGATCTTTATTTTGGTATTTCTGCTGAACCCTTTTTAGATAACAATGAGTTATTTGATTATTGGAAAGAAAATATATATATATACAAAAACTATCGGATACCGCATTTAAACCGGTTCTTACAATGTTGTTTTCTTTAGATATAACTGATTAATATTTGTTGTTAATTAAAAAATCCTAACCAACGCCGCATATTGTTGTTTTTTGTTTTTAGATAGTTCTTGGTTGTGTTATCATTTGGACCATTGTCGAAACTATCTTATGTAAAAAACGTTTGAAAAATACTAGCAACTGTTAATTAAAGTAGTAGTCTATATCGTTAATTGATTAATCGGATCGTTTATTTGCAGGATGATTAGTCTAAAAATTAAAAAAAAAAGTTTGCACTTTATATCAATTTTACATATATGTCTCATATTTTCTAAAATATTATATACTAAGAATCGTAATCCGAAATAGTCATTTTCTGTTGTGTTTAATGTTGTGTTTATAATACGAGAAGTGTGTTTTATAAAAAAAATGTGTAAAAGTTTAAATTTCAGTAAGGATTCAGGGGTTTTAATGTTTATGCTTGTTCCACTTACATGTTACATGTGTGTAACCAGATGCCGTTTCCATGACGATGTATTTTTCTTTTCGAGTAACACACTTAAAAACGTTTGAAGCGCCCGTGGCGTACGGTTAGAGTCGCCGACTTGTAACTCATCTGATTGCTTAACCGCTCACCGCGTAGGAACGAGCCACGTTCGGTGCGCAGGACCTAATTTATTTATCATATGTTTTCTTAAGATTTCATTTAAATGTAAAGTTGTCGATTTCTTGTTTTGTACCACGTCTTATTTTACAATGTATTTTAACATTGTGTCCTTCTTATAATGCAAATTTTATTGGGCTATGTTTATTTGGTTTAGTTTTGTTTTCTGTCTGAGAAAACAATTAAAATGTTAAATGTGTAAGTTTGATTGCATGAATTTGTGTTCAAACTTTATGATTTGCAAAAGGGTTACTTATGTACCTTTTATAAACATATATCGATCTCGGAACGATTCGCATTATTAAAGGAAAACACGTGAGCAGGCCCATATGTTCAGGTGGACTCGCCTACCTTCTGGAGAGAGACGTGTACAGAAAGACCTGCGCACGTTTTTTCCCTTGTCAACGTGAGTAATTTTCCGAGAAAAATAGACCTCAGTCAAACAAATGTGTGATCGAGGTGTGTCAACATGGCGAAACTAGAAAAGAACGTGTACACTTTAGCTTTTGATAATTAACATGGCAATTATTTAAATTATAATCAATCCTGAGCTTGGAAACAACATATTTTATAACACAACAAATGCTTTATCATTTTCCAAGTCTCTACAGAATCTATTTAGACTGTTCCATCTCAAATTAGTTTTATAAATACGACATCAATTTTATGAAATGTATCGCTATTTCTGTATGTTCTCATAACATATAAGACAAAATTGTTAGAAAGATTGAAAATGTTTTATTCCGTATCGTTTTCCATACCAAAACAAAGCACATTTATCATGGTAAAGTAGAGCTACAACGAGAAGAGCAAAGACCTCAGAAAGCACTGCTCACCCAGATTAGCTTGGCCATAAAATGATGGCCTGCATCTGAAAGTTCAAAATTAAATATTTTACCATCCCCCCAGTTCTACCTTTTTTGTATAACTAATAAGACTAGTCATGCGTGAATATACGTATTTTCCTTATAGTAATTTTCCAAACACTCGACACCACGTGCACCACGACCCAGTGCTGGTGATGCTTCGGCTCAAAGTGCGGAGGTAAGATATCTTTTTTTCGAAAATCAAATTTCATCTTTAAAAGTTAAGAAAAAAATCTACATCAAGTCATCAAAAGCCACACAAAAAAATCCGCATCAATAGGTAGCATATATTGTATTTAAACAGCCTTGCTGTATATCAATTAAAACGGGACTTCCGGTAAAAATGAACCAGTCCATTAGTTAGTAAAGGGGGTTTCATGAATCAGTCCATTATTTAGTAAAGGGGTTTCATGAATCATTCTATTATTTAGTAAAGGGGTTTCATGAATCAGTCCATTATTTACATCTGTAGTCGATTTTGTAAGTCCCAAGACAACAAAACGGGTTGATGTAGGTCAAACCAAGGTCAGAGCGGGGCTAAGTGGGTCAGATATGTTTACAAACTGGTCAATGTGGGTCAAACGTGTATCAGAACGAGGCAAGTAGGTCAAAGTCGAGGTTTTACAATTTTAACCCTCGAAATTTCAAGCAGTTTTTCTAGTTGTCTCCCTTCGTTGGTTTTACCCATTTTTAGTATAGGTAAGTCAGGTAGTAATCCTGCTTTACCCGTTACATAGTGGAACAACCTGCCAAATAAAGCTTTGGACGCACCGATTTTTATAGTAAAGGTAAGTCAGGTAGTTGTTGTGCTTCACGCGTTATTGTTAATATTAATAGCCAAGGTTACATAGTGGAACAACCTGCATACCCTATTTTTTGTTTGGCATTAGCTTTGGTGATATAGAAGTCTAGAGTTAGACTGACCACACAATTTGTGTGTTACATCTGAATATATTGTGTAATACAATGTGTAATTATAACATTACTTCAATAGAAGTCCCATTTCTTTACATGTCTTGGTTTTTATGCAAATACGTTTATTTTAACAGCATATTAATGGTGTACACACTTAGCAAAATAGGAAATAGTTCAGCAAAATGTTGATTTTGTTGTTGTTGTTGCTAATAAGAATTCAAGCGTGCATGTAAATGTAGTTATGGAATAGAATAAACAAACACACCAAAGATGAATTATAACTATTTTTTATTTCATGACTTTCCTTGACATCGTTGAGAGACTCAAATTCCGACAATGTGAATATTTAGGCATAAAAACATCGAACTCCATGGACAAGTTCACAAACATTGCAAAGGATGATATTACAATTTATCTGTCACTGTCTCTGGTTTAGTTTTTTTTCTTTTGATCACATTGGGGACGTCCAGCTACATGTAAGATTTATCTCTGGGTAGAACCAGCTCACTGCCAAACATCAAGTTTTTCGTGACAAAGTAGCAGACAAATTGTAAATATATATATCATAGATGTACAAATACAAGTTGAAATGGACAATAAACATGGGGTTGGCAAAATGTGTTTCAGCAATTTATGAATGGCGAGATTTTACACGCTTAAAATTACTAACCTAGTGATCAACTATTTAGTTAAGTTAGTTCAGTCGCTTATAAAGTTTAAAATATAAAATCCTTTAATAACAATAACAACATTGTAAAGTAATGAAATATATATTTAATTTCTACATTTTGATGACTTTAAATGGATAACAAATTGTAAAATCGATCCTATTACATATATATACAGCAGAGATACAAAACATTATTTTAAACTGACAAAAACATGGGGATGGCAAGATGTGTTTGGCAATGATGACTTCCCAGATTTTGCATCCGGTAGAAATCGAATCTGTAAGATTCGGAGTTAGAAATAACCTCTAAACTAAAGCACCAATGACAGGTAGTGATACATTAAAATCTCAAGACTTGAATCTGCAAAATTTTCATTTGATTGGTTTGATTTTAACAAAAAACAAACAAAACAAAAAATTTGATTGTTCATATTTAGACTCCAAAAATCAGCCCTTGTGATTTTTTATTAATATCCTTTACAAAAAGCTGAATATAATAATAATAATAATAGACTGAGAATAAAAAAACTTAACTTCTAATTTGTAAAACCATACAAAAACATTCAATTAAACTTAGCATGGCCATCTATGAGTGACTTCCAGCTTCACTGTCAAACATACAAAGGACTGTAAAGGACTTGGTAAAATGCACACACATGTATACCATGCACTTACATCTGTAGCAAAAAATCTTTGACAAAGGCATTGACTTCCAAAATAAATTTCACAATTAAAAAGCCAAAAAGGTCATTTAACATACTAAATATGTAGATACACTAACTTCTTTAATATTACAATTCATGTACTTTAATCTAGGCAAAGGTCAACTTTAGCTGTGGGCCTTCAAATATAAACATAATAAATATATGTTAAAAATATAAGAAAAAGAAATACAACAAATGTTTGAACACAGATGTTAAAACTAACAATACCTGGAATACAAATTTAGGAAACAACATTATGCCCACATTTTATCAAAACGGTCGGTCTTAAGTTTGGTAATATATGCCTGACTTAAGATAATACCCTACCGTTGAGTAAAGATTTTAGAATGTTTAAAAAAAAATGTATATTCTGTTCAGTAAGTTATTGGTTGGATGGGTAAAACTCTTGAAATCTCCTTGATTACATTAATCTCTTAGTCTGCTTAGCACCATTTAAACACAAATTGGGAAAAAAGTGTTGATCCAGATCAGTTGGGAGCTTTGTGATCAGGATCTACACTTGTTGCTGCTATGTGTATGGGTAGTTCTTTTATCAGGATCTACACTTGTTGCTGGAAAGTCTAGGGGGTAGTTTTTGACAGCATCTACACATTTTGCAGCTTATAGACCCATTCCTATTGTCACAGAAACAAGCAAATAGTAGATATTTAAATAACACAGGAAAAAGAGGTATGAACCAACAGATAATATTGCAATTTCTTCAAATGTAATTAAAATGTTCTGATTTATGGCATGAGCTGCACATTCAATAACAATGATTATAAGATGCAAAGAACCCAAACATGCACACAGCAACCAGTCCTTTTATTTCATTCCAAGTACATCTACTTTAAATTATGAACTGATTTTTTTGATAATTTCCTAAAACTGTTAAAAAAACAAAGTAACCCTATGACATGGTATAACCACTTCATCGCTAGGAAACTACACATTAAATTTTTTCAATGAAAATTTCCTAAAACGGTTTAAATATGAAAAAGTGACCCTAATGTCTTGTAATGGAAACACCACTGCAAGATTACATGTTGCTAGGCAACTAAACATCACAGCCACTACAGAGGGCAGTATTCATGTAACTGCAACATGGACATGGACGGTGCTAGGTGTGGCCTTTAACATCATTGCTGAAGAGAAGATCCTCCTGCTGGATAATGCTGTTGTTGGTCTTGATGTCAAGCACTGGTTACAAGATGTCTGCAAGTGTCCTCTTTAATGCACAGGGGGCGCCGTAAGACTATCGAGCACCATGGACATTTGTCTCTAGGAAGTGACTTGGTCGCAGATCAGGTCTGTGGAGGATAATAACAATAATAATCATAAAGTTTGAAAGTTAATAGGTACAGTACTAACTAGCTTTAATTTAGGCTTCTGTCAAGCTTGTTGCTTTTCAATTATACAACTATTCGATGCCAATCAAAAAGTTGCAAAACTTATGTTGTATGTAAACAAGAGGGCCATAATGGCCTTATATCACTCACCTGAGTGCACTAGACATGTAGCCCTTGTGGCTATGCTTTTTGACAGATCAAAAATCTTTGACCAATCTTGATTCAAGGCCACCAAAGGAATACATAAACCAAATATATACCTTACTATGTATCAAAGCTCTAGATCTTGCAGTTTCTGACAAGAAGATTTTCTAAGTTTTCCTATATATACTTATGTGGAAAATGGCCAAGTCCCTGACGGCCATGTTTTTTGATGGATCAAAATTATTTTTAACAACTTTTCATTCCCCATTCTGACTTATGCTTGAATCTGGCACAGCTTTTTTAGAGTAGAAAATTGAAATTTTTGTTTGAAAATGTTGACGAATGCACAATGCCAGCATAAGCTCAGGTGCACTAAAAACTTGTAAAAAACATTAAGAAAGGACATGAAACAGTGAACTGAAACAACATGCAAAATTCATTTCTCTTATAAATTTACTTTAGTTAGCTAAACATGAATATATATTTCACTGACAAATAGTGAAGATCAAGATCAGCCAGCTCGCTGCTGAAAGATGTCTGATCAAGATCTGA